>CM053605.1:9218356-9259853 GCA_028646535.1 Procyon lotor | reverse complement strand
AGAAGTTTGGTATTCTAATTTTGTGAGCCTTTTCGGATGTTCAAGTGGAGAATCTAGACAGACTGTTGGATCCAGGATTAAGATCAAAGCTAGAGATATAAATATGAGGCTCATCATAGTCCATAGATTCAAGGCATGAGTTTAGTTGAGTATACTTAGAATCTAAAATTAGAGAGGGTCGGGAGAAGCACCCTTGACTCTTCCCTGGGGCACCTGACGCTTACATGATAGGAGCAGTAGGCGAATCCAGGAAGAACAGCCATGAGAGGGGGGAAAACCGTGAAGGAAGGTGATATCTCAGAGTGAAGTGAGAAAAGTGATTAAAGAAGGTAGATCTTACTGATGGATCAGGTATGTTGAAACCTGAGAACTGACGCCTCTTACCCCATTGGTGTTATTGACAAGCTCAGTTTTGGGGAAAGGCTAGGGACAAAACCCAATGAGACTGTATTCATGAGAGAGTGGGAAGAAAGGAAGTGAAGCAAAA
This sequence comes from Procyon lotor, assembly GCA_028646535.1. Lineage (NCBI taxonomy): Eukaryota > Metazoa > Chordata > Mammalia > Carnivora > Procyonidae > Procyon > Procyon lotor. Next base: position 9,259,366 of record CM053605.1, on the reverse strand, counting down.
TATAGAGAACTATTTTGAGGGCTTTGAAGCTAAAGAAATTCAAAAATATGGAGAGTGGTTGCAGTGGAAACTGGGGTCTTTGGTACTTTGGTTTTTTTTATATTTTTCCTTTAAGAAGAGAGAAAACTAGCTTATTTAAAATGCTGATATGAATGATTGCAATAGAATGGGAAATGCTAATGGCTCAGGAGCCAGAAGGAAAAATTACTGCGATTATGGACTTGAAGAGGCGGGAAGGGTTAGGATCTGAGGCATCTTAGGAAAAGCATAGGAGAAAAGATGTCCCAAGGTGTGGGGGGCTGAATGAGACTGAAGGACTAACCCTCGGGACAAGGTCCTCAACCTGGTTCATCCTGTTCCAAACACCATTGTGTTACTGTTTCTGTAGCTCTTCATGTGATAGAATTTGAAGATGTGGTATGTGTCTCTCTATTGGTAACTCTACACACTCTTTCCCAAGCCTACTCCTCCACACATTTTTCTGGAATCCTAATTTAAAGTGTAAATATCTTTGGGAAGGACAAAATGCTAGCCAAACCTCCTAAATTATTGAGACTGCTAGATGTCTTTCTTTTCCAATAGCATGGCCCATGTGCCGCATGAGGACATATAGATCTCTGGATATCGTTGGGGACTGGGGTTTGAGAGAGAAACATCAACAGAGCCAAAAATTCAATGATCAGACAGGAGGAGGGACCCAAAAATCTCACGTGACTCTATGCCAGGGCTGACTGTGGGCATCTTAAGTTATCCCCTCTCACTATCCATTGTAATATTCAAATCAATTTTATTTTGTTCATATGGTGACCAGTATTTTGGGATTCTGACAACTGAAAACATAACGATCTTTTACTTTCTTCTCATAGTACATTTTTGGAATTACTTCAATTTTCTTTTTTTTTTTTCTTTTTTTTCTTTTTATTTATTTATTTTTTAAAGACTTTATTTATTCACTTGACAGAGAGAGAGAGACCACAAGTAGGCAGAGAGTCAGGCAGAGAGAGAGAGGGAAGCAAGGTCCCCACTGAGCAGAGAGCCCCATGTGGGGGGCTTGATCCCAGGACCCTGAGATCATGACTTGAGCCAAAGGCAGAGGCTTTAATCCACTGAGCTACCCAGGCGCCCCACTTCAATTTTCTTAATAGAAAATATGTTTTTAATATTTTTGAAAACCCCCCTAGCAAGATTCGGGTCCTGTAAGCATTTTGGGGCTTCAGGGTTGACAACAGAAGCGGGATATTCACATCTAAATTTAACACATATTTTAATATTTTAACATGTAATTTATGTCCAGCGGTAAACAAAATTCTATATGACATTAATGAGCATAGCTTAATCAATTAAAATTCTTTTAACATGTCTGTTGAATGCCTTCTTAAGTATATGCTATGAGTTAATATATGGGATATAAATGCTGAAAATCTAAAGATGGGGCACGTTTGACCTTGAAAAGGCATTGATGATAATTCTCTGTGAAATATGCCAGTTGCAATTTCAGAAATGTGCAGACTGCCAAGGATTGCTTAAAAAATGGAAATAGGATTTCATATGATTGACCTTCTGGATCACATATGTGCCGAAATGCCTTTTGTGCTGAAGCTGGGAGGCTTAAAACACTGAGCTCTCAGAAAAAGAATATCCTCATCACTTCCTCAGTGTTGTAAGTCACTTAAGCTTTCTGAGTCCAATTCCTTATTTTTAAACTAACTTGGACCCCCTGTCACTCCTAACTTTCTAGTATCTTCACTTCCGTTTCTCAAATGGGATTTTATTAAAAGGCTCGTTGTGGGAAAAATTCCAAATAAATAAAAAAAAAAGTGATTCTGTTAGTGCTTTTTTTTTTTTTTTTTTTTAACAGCCCCAAATAACATTTGATGAGAAAGAATGGGAGAGAAAGACTGAAAGGAGAAAAGTTAATGGAGAATGAAAAAATTATTTCAGTAGCTCATCGTTTCTGCTATTTCAAATCCTAATGCTTTTGTGCAGGCACTGTTAAATGAGATTTACTCTTTATTAAAAAACCTGTAAGAAAACAAACACTCAAAACCTACAGCTTCCAACAAGTGAGCTCACTTGAGGTAGGTTACAAAACCCTAGTGCGTCATGTGTGGGGATGAAAAGAGATGTTTAAGAAACAGGGATGATGAGGAAGTTGAACCACTGGTGCAGCACAGGACTAGATATTAAGAAGGAGGCAACTGACCAAAGAGAACAGAATCTGGCCACAGACGAGTTGGAAAGGCAGTGCCCGTGTGCACCTGTGAACGTAAGGCCAGTTTTGGAAGCTCACTACGTATAGATAAAGGCTTACTTAGGATTCACTGAGGAGGAGGGCTGATCAAAAGAGCATCTCGTGTACCAAGACCACACTGAGGTTTGAGGCTTCCTTTCAAGTGAATTTTTCTCTTTGGATTCTGGAACTCTGTCTCCTTTTACTATTAGCCACAGAATTTTGGAAACAATATAGGCAACATCCCTTCAATAAAAAGCAACCAGAAAATATGTTCCCAGGACATGTTTTTCTGAGTATGTTTTCTGTTATCCGCCTGGGTTGGATTTCTTTTTTTTTTTCCCTAATGAAACAAATGTTACATTAGTGAAATTGTCCCAAACATTGCAAGTCTGGAAGACAGCTCTCCACTAGAGCAAAGTGATTCTGTCACAAAGGACTACTTAGGCTGATTAGGAACATCTCTGTTCCCTGTGGATGCCCTCAAGGGATCTATATGAGGTTATATTTCCTCTTTAAAAGTGACAGTAAGAAATGGAATTAGATTACTTACAGCTCCTTTAAAAAAAATACATGCAATTGCATATTAGTATGTATACATGGAAGCTATTTATATTAGAAGGTTTCAGTATTTCTGTTAGTCAAAGAGAAACAAAAGAACACTAAATATCCTTTAAACCATGGAGGAAAAACAAATAAAAATAAAAATAAAGAAAGTATTTGCTTTTTTCTTTCTAAAACATTGCTACCTAAAAAGCAAATGACTCTAATACCAGGGTTCTGAATTGGTTAATATTTTAAATGATTAACCAAGACATAATTACACAAAGAACTCTTATTATAAGAGAAATATTAACAGTTACATAAATCCTCTCTAGATAGTTACGGCTTCTGAAGTCATACTCACGATTTGTGGCAAGACTATATGGAAATATAGAGCATTTTTGCTGAAGTCCATTTTTGTGAGTGATCTGTCCATTCAGTGCCATATGAATACTACTTTGGTCATGAATAGATAATCTCATTGGGTTTGTTTTAATTGGAGGAATGTAGAAAAATGAAATACCCTTTCTGTATATCAAAACAAATGTTGAGGGGCACCTGGGTGGCTCAGTGGGTTAAAGCCTATGCCATCAGCTCACGTCATGATTTTAGGGTCCTGGGATGGAGCCTCGCATCAGGCTCTCTGCTCAGCAGGGAGCCTGCTTCCCCCTCTCTCTCTGCCTGCCTCTCTGCCTACTTGTGATCTCTCTCCTCTCTGTCAAATAAATAAATAAAATCTTAAAAAAACAAAACAAAACAAAAAACAAATGTTGAAATACCATTGCTCAGGTGAATTGAGGACAGTTAAATGAACCAGGGTTCAGAAACATAACTGTGTCAACTTTCAGAAATACTCTACATCTAGTCTTAAAATACTTAGAAATACTCTATAGCTAGTATAGAAGTACTCTACAATTAGCGAAAGCTCCTATGCTGAGAGCCTGGGAAACAAACTGGAAAAGCCCTCAGCCATAATCCTATCTAGAATGAAATTCAAATCTGCAGCATGTCAGGCTCTTGCTGGCCTGCATCAGCTGATTTGATCTGATGTGAATTTCTGACCTAATTTTGCTGTAGGACTCAGTGCTCAGGCAGAGAAAACAAGGTTAATGTGTTGATAAGGGGGTGAGATTAAACAGCAGACAGTATCTTAATAACCCTCTCTAATTTCAGCTTCCTCTTGTGCTTGTGATTAATTCCAATCACTTTTGTATTAATCATTTCAGGGACCTCAAGCTGCTTTGCTTATTTTTATGTTAAAATCATGCATCCAGATTTTCTCTTTCTTTTTTTCAAAGATGAACAAGATATCCAGATATTGGAGTAATTTTGGTTAAACACCAAATGTATGGGGAGTTTTTTATTCATAGAACCATATAGTCAGAAGACAGGATTCAATAATTCACCTTTTCCATCCCTTCCTGGCTGCTTTTACTGAGCCAGAAGCCAAATCTACAAGGTTGATCCTGAATACATTGATTTATTGAAAGTGTTCCATATTTTGTTTTTGGATTTTCTTTGCTTTATTTTTTTTTTCCAGTGCTGGTGGGGAAAGTTAATATTAATGAGCATATATCTAGGGACAACACTTTTGCCTATTAATATTAACTCTCTCCACTTAGCCCAAGGACACCACATTGGTCCATCTTGGCCCTTGTGCCTGTTCATTTTGCAAATCAAAGTGCTATCTGTTCTTTTAGCCTGCCATTTTCAGGAAGGGTCACCACAGTCCTAATATGATTGATGCAAACATTAGTAGCATTCATCTATTTATAGTTTACACTGCATCCATATTTGTTTTTTTTTTTAATATTTTATTTATTTATTTGACAAAGAGAGAGGTAGAGATCACAAGTAGGCAGAGAGGCAAGCAGGAGAGGGGGAAGCAGGCTCCCTGCTGAGCAAAGACCAGGATGTGGGGCTCAATCCCAGGACCCTGAGATCATGACCTGAGCTGAAGGCAGAGGCTTAACCTACTGAACCACCCAGATCGCCCCTACATCCGTATTTGTAATGAAGGTGATTTTATGTTTTTCATTCAGTTACCTGCTGAGACAGATTAGAAGCCACAGAAAGAGGGGCTTTTTATGGTTCATTTAAGATAATCCTCCTTCTCCTCACCTACCTCCTTGGGAGCTATTTATACCTGTGGCTGTTTCAACCTGAATTAGATTCTGGACCTAAGGGCGCCTGGGTGGCTCAGTGGGTTAAAACCTCTGCCTTCAACTCAGGTCAAGATCTCAAGGTCCTGGGATGGAGCCCAGCATCTAGCTCTCTGCTTAGTGGGGAGCCTGCTTTCTTCTCTCTGCCTACCTCTCTGCCTACTTGTGATCTCTCTCTCTCTACTGTCAAATAAATAAATAAAATATTAAAAAAAAAGATTCTGGACCTGACTCTGACTGTAGATTTTAAGAATCTCAGTATCTGTTAGATATCTGAAATAAATGAACAGATGTTGACAAGAAGAGAGGCTTTCGGAACATAACCCCACGTGGGCCAGTCGGCATGAGGATTAAGCTTTTCTAATGCTGAGGAAATTGCAGCAAAGAGTAGACCTTCCAGACATCCAAACCTATGGCTACCTGAATGATTGAAAAGACACCCTTTGGAAAATTTCAGGTAATCTTTCTTTGAGAAGTGGTGTTAAATATTTAGAGATGGTTATAGATTAATTAGGCAATAGCTTTCAGCCCAGGGCTGTTTTTTATACTCTTCAGGCTCTCGGGAGGAGATTCTCAGTCTTTAACTAAACATGGCCTTTGTGAAATGTTCAAAGACCCAGATAAGGGAAAGAAATTATTCCAGAGCAAGGCTATGAGTCAGAGGATTTTTTAGCTACTGAAAAATGCAATATGGCTCAGAGAACATGTCTAATGTAGCAAATGAAACTGCTAGAGACTGAGTATGCTAATAAGATAGCTTCAAGGCTCTGTCCAACTTTGACTTAGCCTGAAGAAAACATCTTCATTATAGATTTATAGGCCACCTTGAAATTAATTTTAATCATGAATTGATAGAAGGAAAATCAAGCCCCCCTCCCAAAATGGATCTTTTGCTCAAACATGTCTCTAGTTAAAAGTTATTCTCAATAACACTCATAGTTAGAAATATATGACAAAATATTCATGTCCATCCTAGAAGATGAATATAACTAACCTGCCAGGAAGCAGAGGGGAAAAAAAACAACAGATTCTTTTTTTTTTTTTTTAAAGAAACCACTTTCAATAAGATATACAAGGAAGATGCTTTAAAAATAAAAAGACCAGCATTTAAAATCCATCATTTTAATTAGTAAATTGCATTTTAGCCTTTGATTTGAGGCTAAGTATACCACTCAGCATAACGTGATACTTGAATGAGAAATGAGGTTGTTCAGCAATGAGGAGCATTACCAAGGAGACATCTTAATTTCCTATTAGGCTGATGTTTATGTGGTTGCTTAGCTATGTTATTTCCACACGAAATTTTTTGGGAGGCATTTATTGAGCATCTATGTCATGGCAGGCATTGTTCCGGATGCTTGGGATAAAGTAGCAAAGTAGTAAAAATGGTTGACTTTGTGGGATTTACAGTCTTGCGGGGGTAATGATGAAGTTTTGGCTATAAGTGGGATTCAGTGGGGCAAGGTCCGGAGCCAATGACCAAGAAAGAATTCTTGAGACATCTTTGGTGCAAAATGGTGGTTTATTAAAGCACAGGGACAGGACCTCTGGGCAGAAAGAGCTGCTGCACTGGGGTTGTGAGGGGTTGGTGACTATACACTATGGGGTTGGGGGAGGTAAGGAAAGGGGAGGTTTCAATAGAACTTTCTTTGTTTTTATTTTTTACTTTTATTTATTTAATTATTTGACACAGAGAGATCACGAGTAGGCAGAGAGGCAGGCAGAGAGAGGAGGAAGTCGGCTCTGCTGAGCAGAGAGCCTGATGCTGGGCTTGATCCCAGGACCCTGAGATCATGACCTGAGCTGAAGGCAGAGGCTTTAACCCCCTGAGCCACCAGGGGCCCCATCAATAGAACTTTCATATGCTAAAGAGGACCTACAAAATACCAGAGGCCTTGCCCTTGTCAGGTTGATTGTTTTGCCCCTCTAGCAAGGTATTAATATTAACATAGTTGCCAGATTCCTGGAGGAATGTTACACACGTCCCACCCAGGAGTAGGGAGTGGGGGAAGGTCATAGAGTGTCAGCTTCTGCTTTGTCCTCAGCTGGCCTTCTGTTCCCTCAGCAGGAGGATGAGAGAGACAATAAGCTAGTAAAGTATAGAGTAACTTAAAATGTGAAGAAAAGTAAATCAGGGCATTGGAAGTCAGAGATCTGGGGAGAAGGCTGCAGAATATGTCACATTTGAGGGAAAAAGCTGTGTTCCAGGATGAGGAAACACTCAGAGAAGATATCTCAGGTGGGAGCCTTTCTGGCACGTTGGAGGAACCGACTGGAGGCGAGTGTGACTAGAACTGGGCAAGTGAGGCCAGAAGGAAGGAGGCTGGATCTCGACAGGACATGGATGTCACTGTCAGGACTCTGGCTTTTACTCAAGTGAGGTGAGATGAGAAATCACAGTGTTTCAAGAGGAAGAACACCCTCTCTGACTTCTGTAGTTAAAAGAAAGGTTATGGCAGCAGCTATGTGGAGAAGTGAGGGCAGAAGCTGGAGCCTCACTTGGGAGGCTCTAGAAACAATTATGAGGAGGGAAGACGTTGGTGTGGACCAGAGTCCATGGACAGGGGGAGATGGGGTGGAATTGGAGACACACTGCGAAGGCAGAGTTGATCGAATTTGGTGACAGATTCCACGTGAGGTTGAGAGTGAGGTACAAGCATGGCATTGCCATTAACCAGGATGGCAGGAGAGCAGATGAAGGGTTTTGGTGAGAAAGATTTTGGATGTACTATTTTTGATATGTTTATCAGGCTTCCAATGTTTTGTTGATTTTTGTAAGAATCAATGGTTCCTTTTTGATGATTTGTAGGTGAAAGATAGTGTAATTTTATAGAATTTTGAAATACTTTTATAAAACTCTAGAAGTTATACAGACGCACAAGCATTTAAGTTTGAGGACAGATTTTTTTTTTTTTTTTTGAGTGTTTATTCAGAGGAGAGCCAGCACCACTGATTAACCACAGCGAATGAACAATTGCCTTGAGGTCTCTCTATTGTGCAGGGTTAGTGGAGTTAGTGATTTGGATTCTGAGACCAACGTGATCCACACCCTCAGATGCATTCCAGTTTAGTGCAGAGATAATAGCCCTACTCCTGTAATCTAAGAATCCAGAGAAAAGGCATGGAGGTGTAGGCCTGCTGAATACTTGATAATTTTGAAGAGGAAAAAAATAGATAACTGTTAATCGATGCACATTAGGCACTTTTTCTGTTCTTGGGTATGACTACAAACCAGCGGATGATTATCTCATTGTAAAAAGACAAATTGGAATAACACTGTGTTGGGGAGTGGGGTGTAGGGAAGCATAACCCAGTAGTGGAAAAATCCTAAGGCACAGACAAAGGTGAGGATGAGTAACTGTCTTTCCCAGCTTTAGTGAGACCCATAAAAAAGTCCCTTAATTCTTAAGGTTAAGTTTATTCATTTGGTAATTAGAAATAACAATATTCACTTTTTTGCATTGTTCAGAGAAATAAAGATACAACACACAGGAAGCAACTATGTGGGGTAGCCGACACATTGTTGCTGCTTAGGACTGGTAATTGATATTGTTGTTAGAATTAGTATTATTATTACTATTATTGCTTTTACTGTCATCATTACCACCTTCATCTTCATCACATAATGTGATTATATTAATAATGACATATGACATCATGTCCAAAAAGATTCTGCTTCTTCTTTTTTTTTTTTTTAAAGATTTTATTTATTTATTTGACAGAGAGAGATCACAAGCAGGCAGAGAGGCAGGCAGAGAGAGAGGGGGAAGCAGGCTCCCTGCTGAGCAGAGAGCCTGATGCGGGGCTCGATGCGGGGCTCGATGCGGGGCTCGATGCGGGGCTCGATGCGGGGCTCGATCCCAGGACCCTGAGATCATGACCTGAGCCGAAGGCAGAGGCTTTAACCCACTGAGCCACCCAGGCGCCCCAAAGATTCTGCTTCTATTTAGGTAGAAACTAACACAGGGAAAGAAACAAGATTGTTAGCTCTGAGCATTTGCAAATGACAAGTGCACTCAGACCCCCAGATGTGAATTTCCTACTTTGTCATTCTGTTTCATCTCTTGATGTGCACATATTTTTGTTCTTTCTCCTACAATTGTTAAAGTGATATGAGGGCAGATAGAATTTTGGCATACAAATAGATTCAAAAGGTTGCAATAACTGGTGATTTTAGTTCTAATTGTTAAACTGGCTTCTAAGAGCAGAGAAACTGTCCCTTGAGCGTAGTAGGTTTTGAAACATTTGTAAATCAAATTGCTTTGAACTCACTTGGTGTGCTGACAATGGATTACCCAAGGGAATAGTAAATGAACTGGTATACATGTTTTTTTAAAAATGTAATTCACTAGTGAATTTCCAGATACTTTCAGGAAACTACCCTCAAAAGTTTTTCCTCTTGACAAAGGGGCTGCTACATTTTTACTCTTTTCATGAAAAGGCATACTTTCTGTAAAAGTGCCATAACTTAGTTTAAAGGGAAACGGAAAAAGAAATAATGAATCCGAAGATAAAATGACAACTACTTGATGTCAACAAGAGCTACATTCTAAAATATTTTTTTGTTCTTTTTGTTGCTGTTGTTGTTTTAAGACGGTTTGATTTCTCCTCTGGAGAACAATCTTACTTTCAACATTGCATTTATAGGCTAAAAGGTTTCAGCTTCTTACTGGTTTGAGGATTTTGGGGAAGGTTAGCCCAACAACAGAGCTTAAGTGCCCTACTTTGACGCAGTAATTGTAACTGATCTCTCCAGCTCTTTTTGAAGAGAACCAGAATTACATGGAGAAACTTGAGCCTTTAAGAATTTTCCTACAGGGGAGCGCCTGGGTGGCTCAGTCGTTAAGCATCTGCCTTTGGCTCAGGTCATGATCCCAGAGTCCTGGGATCGAGCCCTGCATCAGGCTCCTTGCTCAGCAGGAAACCTGCTTCTCCCGCTACCATTCCCTCTGCTTGTGTTCCCTCTCTCACTGTGTTTCTCTCTGTCAAATAAACAAAATCTTAAAAAAAAAAAAAAAAAAAAGAATTTTCCTACAGGGATTCTTGACCCCCTAAGATGCTTGTTGTTACATTGTCACATAATTTTTTAAAATGCCTATTCTAATACACAACTGAAATAGTATTTGTTTTGGGGAGAAATGACAAACAGAACTGAAAATGACTTGTCAAACAAGTTATTTTATAGATCGTTTTTAAGGAAATGTTGCTTTTCCAGCATCTGGTATTTTATTTTATTTTGGGAAGAGATGTCATTTTGTGATTAACAAAAAAATGAGCAGTAATGGAGATTTTTAAAAAAAATGGTGGGGAGATATCTTTATAGTGATCAGAGTACCTATAGAGTCTTCTCTCAGGAGAAAGGGGATGGCTTCCTTTTTTATCGTCCTTCCATACCTGGTACGAAATTATATAGCAGGCAAAGTCTGATTGTGGGGAAACTAGAATCTGAAATAATTTACTCTTAGTTTGCCTCTAAAGTGCTTTAGAAAAAATTCATTGCAATTAATGTAATTCATTCTCTTCTGCCTACTAGACTCTGGATAATGAAACAAAGGGTTAAGACATAAGTAGCTTGTGACTTTTCTCTGGATTTTTATTGAGCTCTGTTTGAATCCCAAAACCTCAGCAGCTCCCAACCCTCGACCTTTAGCAGATCAATACAAATATCATATCTTATTTAGGAAGAAATTCCATGTGCTTTAAAACCCCCAGTAATGAAGACGCATTCATTTCTAGAAATCAGTTCTTTGAAATACCGTTTTATTTTGAGATTCTTTTTTCCATATAATTTTCCCTTTATTTTTTCTTAGTAACTTCTTAGGATTTAGATTCATTTCCTTAGTTCCTGTGTTTTATAATACTTTTTAGTTCTAATCTGGTTTGTAGATGTGTATGTGTGTGTACTCTGTACAGTTTGTGCACCATTATTTAAAAAGCTTAGATATTTCAAATAAAAGTAGGGAGGAGAAACATAGTTTCAAACCGTGGTACGTGGTTCAACAGATTAAATGGGATAAGGAGAGGTGGGGGAGGGGCGGAAAATGACTGCCCAGTAAAAGCCTTTTTAGCAAATCATGCTGAATCTCATTAATAAAGAATACGTCCACTAAAGCTATACAATCAATCTGCCATGTGCATTAGTGATGTCTAGTCCAATTCAGGTAGATAAATTGTTCCCTAAGTGTTGGTCGGCTGCCACTCAAATCACAATACCAATAATACATGCCATGCTGAATTTCTCCTGACTCATGATGAATTTTTTTCACAGGGTTAGATTAGACTAAACAGGTGAAGGAGAAGAGTGATGTCTGTCCGAATGAACACCACTGCCTATAGCGAAGGACAGACAACTAGAGAGATAAGCAATAGACAGCTACAATGCCAACCCATCTACCAAAAATAAACCAGCAGGGAGTAATCCAACTAAGCCCCATTGCCAAAAGTGTCAGCTAAAAATACAACCGGAAAGGGACAGTGAATACAGAGTTTGCAAAGTCAGATAAAGGCATTACTGTAGAAAAGATATATCCATCATGGGAAAATAGGCACAAGACAAAGAGGATAAAAGGGAAGGGAAAACGGAGTAACTAAATACCTCCATGAATATTTTAATTACAGCATCTTAGTCTGGGTTCCACCCATGAACAATTCTATTTATTGATAGCTACCGGGACTAATATCCTTCCCCATGGCTTGCTATCAGAAGCCTTCATTATTTTCAACAGATACTTTTTAAAGGCACAATATAATACGTTCTCGTGAGGTTCTTTGCTTTGAGTTGACACCGCATACTTGTTCTGAAGAAGTCCATTGGCTTCTTACACAGCCTGGAAATAAAAGCACCTGCTTTTGAACCTATAGTGTAAGGGAAAACATTCCACCACTTCTTACGAGATTAAAAGTCTCCGAGGAGATACCGTGCATGGAAGGGAGCATTTTGAAACGAAGTGGAAATCCTAAGCCTCAGCTGTTGTATGATTACATTAAGGTGGAGGAATGAAAGATTATGATGATATTGGGTTTTAGGAAGGAAGGCCGCTTGTGGATTTGTCATTAATGCTGTGACCCCATCTGCCCAGGCTTTTCCATTTCAATGTGACTTAGAATTCTAAAAGGAAGTCAGCGTCCACAGTCCCCCGGGGAAGTTGCCTTCAGCAAAGAACTTCTATCTTTAATTTAACACAATTGGCAATCTTGGTTTGGAACAGACTGTTATTTAGTTAACATGAAAACAGAATGACCTCTGTCACCCCAGAGTTGAATGAGAACCTCAGTTCAGGTTTGACGGCACCTGTGAGCTCTTAGAAGGTAAGCTGGGGAAAAAACCAAAACGGCCTCAGTGAACGTGTAGAGGACTGGTATAATCCCTTATAGGCTGGCCTGATTTTCTTCTAGACAAATGCATGCATGTTTATTTTTTAATGATGTTCTAATGTATGCATGTTGTATGACCTCAGTCTCACAGATGAAACCCCATTTTAAGGAACAGTCTCAAAATGATCAACCTGCTGCAATAAAACTATTTCCATGTGCTAGTTCCTTGTGAAAGCATGCCTGGGGGGTGGGGTGTGGAGGGAGAATGAGAACCTTAAGTAGATTCCACATCTAGCTCGGGTCAGGGGTAGGGCTTGATCTCACAACCTGAGATCCGGACCTGAGCTGCAACCAAGAATGAGATGCTTAACAGACTGAGCCAGGCACCCCTGTTAGTTCCTGATAAGGATGAAATGTATTCTGCAATGTATTCATACAAGAAGTAGTATATAGTGGATACACCTGCTACTTTCAACACCTTGAACAGTGAAATGCATTTAGGATCAGACCTGTTAGATCTCAAAATCATTTCGTTCCATTTTTGTTGGCATTCATGTCCGAACTTTGGAGAAAAAGAGTTTCCTTTGCCCTTCTCAAATTCATTAGGAGAGACTGAAGAAATGAACTAAGGAAATGTTACTTTGTGTTACAAAATGATAGGGAGACAATGAATTAATTAGAGCTTTCATTAAATCATTGTTCTTTTCAAGTATAAGTACTTCGGATTAATCAAACGTCCCATTTGTACACTTTCCCTAAATGTTCTCAGCCCCAATTTGTATTATTCAAACCCTAATTATAATTTCTGAGCAAAGCAAATAACCACATCAATAACACAACCCAGACCCATATAGATTGTAGGAAGAGTCTTCTGTTGTACGTGGGTTATAAATTAGCATAAGAAGTTGTAAAATTTTTGAATAATGACCTTTGAGACCTGGAGTTATGCTTGCCTGGCATTTTATTAGAAACATAGAATAAATATAAAACGAGGCCAAAAAGAGGACGCTATAATTTGAGGGAAAGCTAAAGCCCTCAGGTTTGACTTTTATAGTTCAGACAGGTAAATATAAATCATTGCATTGACTACCAATGCACTAATGATATTTATACTGCATATATTTAAATGTGGGCAGGTCAGGACTTGGTCTTCTTAAAACCAAAGCATTACATAGAAATAATTTAGATACAAAGTAAGGACGAAAATATAAAGGGAGAATAGAGGTCAACGAAATTTTAGCCAGGTCACTGAAATGCCAGACATTTTTTCCTTCTTCTTCAGTTTCTCAATTTATAAGTAAGTTTGCAAAATGCTTAAGTGTCATCATCAGAAGAATCCTTGCAGTTTTTAATAAAGTAAGCCAAAAACAATTGGAAGCTATTTCCATATGAAACGTTGCATGGCTAAACTGGCACTCGATTGCTACAGTAACATTGACTGGAAACCAAACTTTTGGCAACTTCAACAATACAAGTCCATTTTTTTCATGGCGAAAACTTTCATGAAAAGGAGACAGAAACATAGGAGGGGCTTGACAAGTTCATGTCAATGGAGTGGCCATGTCCCTTCCAATCAATGAAACACAACCATACACAGCGTTAGGAGGTGGGAGCAGGTGCATTCATACTAATGCATATCCCCCAAATGGTTTATTTCAAACTAGTCAGTTTGGCATGTCAGAATTTTTATTTTTATTTCAGGTGTTTTCTTGTCTGTGAGTATGGTGCATGTAAAGGTATGTGCTTCATCTACTGATGTTTTGATGGATTATACAAAGAGCATTTCTCATCAGGAATTTATCCAACAAGTGAGGGCACTTTGGTTATTAAATTGAGGTCTCATGTTAGAGGCCATTAAGCAAATTATTTAGTGCATTTCGCTTTAGAAGGCAAGGGCACAAGTACAGTATTTTATAACTGGTTAATTTCATGCAATTAAATTCTTGACACACAGTTGGAATGGCAAACTTAATGTGAAGGGGAAAATTAAAAAAGGTTTCTATCATCAAGTTTCTGTTTGAAAGTAGACTTTTAAAAAGAGTTCTTTATAATACATTTAAGAATTTATATCTTTTGCCCTGTTGTAGGATGGAAATTACCTGTTATGTAGAGACAGGTATTTTGGGTTTTAGATTTTTTTTAAGATTTTGTACAACCAACAGGAATTGAATTATGACCTATTTTACCTTAATGAAGGCAATTTTTTTTTTAAGATTTTATTTGACAGAGAGAGATCACAAGTAGGCAGAGAGGCAGGCAGAAAGGGGGAAGCAGGCTCCCTGCTGAGCAGAGAGCCCGATGTGGGGTTCGATCTCAGGACCCTGAGATCATGACCTGAGCAGAAGGCAGAGGCTTTAACCCACTGAGCCACCCAGGCGCCCCAATGAAGGCAATTTTTGATAATAAAATTGGACTAAATCAATATACACATTATATAAATGTCTTATTTTCAATTTGATGACTAGATTATGAGAAAGTGGAATTATTTGTGTGAGAGAGAGGGAGGGAGAGAATATTGAAGTGTAAACTCAAATTTATATTCTTTACAGTGGGAAGCATCCAGATAAAGAAAAAAGAGGTAATTTGTCAAAAATAAATTTTTGATAATTGAAATAAAAAATTGTAATGTGTTCTATACTTACCTCTTGGGTTTTTATTTTCTTTTCCTTTTTTTTTAAACTTAGTATTTTCATCTGAATCCATTGTATAGTGTAGCAGTTAACAGTGTAATCTACAGTGTCAGACTTCCTTCCAGGCCTTATTTTGTCCCTAACCTCTTCTGGCTGTGTGATCATGGACAGATTATTCAAACTCTCCGGGCTACAGTTCTTTCTACGATAAAGGGGCAGTGATAATAATAGTACCTATAGCTTAGGGTGTTATGAAAGAATCAGTGACATCAGGCATGTTGAAGGGTTTAAAAGAGTACTCACAGTAAGCACTAACTGAGTGTTAACTTTTATTCGCTAAAATATACACAACACAAGGCAAGGGCTTTTTGCTTTGCTTGTTGGTACTGCATTCTTAGCATCTAGAACAATAGATACTCAATAAGTATACTTGAATGATTTTTTGAAAGATGGGTTGATATTATGAGACCTTACTCATGAATTAATAAGAAGTTAATAATATAATGTCATTTGAGGGATGCTAATTTAACTCTTACCCTGTGAAAATACCTCCTTTGATATAACCAATACCATAAATCTCAAAATTACAAATTATTCTTTTGGCTTCCATGTTGGTCCACTTTATAAGGTAAATGAAGAGAGAACACATTAGTATAGTCATACTAGTATTAGTCAATTTTGTCTTACTTTGAATGATTTATTACATCCATTCCTGATAAAAGGTGGGTGAGCACTATCCTTTTAAGGGAATACCCAAGTGACAAACAAAGAGATGTGAATTGAATGTGGGAATAAACTGGCAGCAAACCTCTATTTTACAATTTTTCTCAGATTCAGGTTGATATGTAATGTCATCCAGCAGGAAAGTGGGTATCCTGAAGTCATATAGCAAATTGTTACTGAATTTAGAAAGAGAAGCAACACTAGTTTCCTGTTATAACTGTCCTAAATTATTTCATTTAGTTTAGATTTTAGATAGAAAACAGTTGGGCAATAAAATGTGGAATCTTGGGGTTAAAAAGTTTAAAAATCTATTAAAGATCTTGAAATAGAAAGATTGCCTTTCATCCCTAAGATTCTCTCCACGATACTCCAAAAAAGGCAGATGAATATTAAGGAATATCCAGACTGTCTGCATTTTTACTGTTGCCCAGATAATCACCATTCAGTAATTAACACCTAGGAAACTGCTAACAAAGGGATCATTTTTTATCCAATACTAATGGGCTACAAATAATGGCACTCCATCAAACTGTGTAATTTTAGTCAAATCTATTTATCCTCAGTGAATCTTAGTGTCCTCATCCATGAAAGTCACAATCATAATGCCTACCTTGCCAGATGGTAGTGAGGGTTCAATGGAATGTCAGTATTTCTAGAAGGGTCACTACTCTTCAACTATAGAGGATGTGTGGTTTCTCCTCAAGTCCTACCTCTGCTCAGGCTTGTGTATTTCACACCATTCATGACCTTGTGTCTTGGGTGGGTCTCTATGATTGTTTCGAGACTAAGCTTAAGTATTATCTCTCTGAAACCTCTTGTCTTCACAGACATTAGTTGTTTCCTCTTATTTTCTCTAAAGCACTCTATAATTCTATTCTAGCCTTTAATGCATGTTCTGCAATGATATCCATATGCAAAATTAAAAGTAAGTAAAAAATGGCTGTACCTGGGGCATGTGGGTGGCTCAGTCCTTTAAGTGACTGTCTTCAGCTGGGGTCATGATCCTGGGGTCCTGGGGTCAAATACCATGTTGGGGTCTTTGCTCAGAGGGGAGTCTGCTTCTCCCTCTCCCTCTGCCCTTCCCTCCCCACCCCTCTGCTTGTCTGCTGTCACCAAAAAAACAAAACAAAACAAAACAAAAGAAAACAAAAAAACCCTAACACAGAATGGCATTCAGACAAAGGAAAGTCCAACAACCTGGAATATTTGTAAAGTGATCTAGACCTTTGCTGAACTGTCTCAAAGAATAGCCAAAGGGTTCTTTCAATCAAGAAACCAATGACTGTTCTTACCTATAAACTGTTAATAGGTCCCATACCATGCACTTAAGTTTCTCTTCTCTCCACTCTCTTCTCTGACTTGAAACTCTTCATTGCATAGATCGACTAACTCCAAGGATTTGGGGGATCTAGCAGGGAAGCAAGGGAGGTCGATTTCTCCTCCTTCCGTTGTTGTGCAGTACCTGAACTCTGCATAAGAGAGCAGGTCCCTGGGCTGGGATGTAGCATTCTTCTTCATTTATAAATTTAAAATCTTCATTTTTGTCCCATCCATAGTTGCCTGTTCCATTCTCTTCAGTGTTAGATAGATTCCTTCTCAATATAGGTATCAAGATGGAGCTTGGAAAAATAAATTGGAGCTCTGAACATAATTTGGGAGCTCTGTTTCTTCCTAAGAACCTCCTTCTTTTGCCTGCACTTTCCCATTCAGGTACCCTTTAGTCTACATTTGTAGTAGTGATTATGCGGACCATAAACTCATGGTGGCAACTGCTCAACTTTGCTATTGTAGCATGAAAGCAACTTGACAATATTTAAACTATGAGCATTACAGTGTTCTAACAAAACTTTATTTTTAAAAAAAGTTTAAAAAATACTTTATTTTTTTTTTAATTATTTATTTATCTGAGAGAGGGTATGAGTGGAGAGGAGGGTCAGAGGGAGAGAATCTCAAGCAGACTCCCCGCTGAGTGCGGGGCCTGACGTGGGGCTTGATCTCACAACCCATGGGATCATACCCTGAGCTGAAACCAAAAGTTGGATGCTCAACTGACTGAGCCACCCAGGCGCCCCCAAAAAACTGGATTTACAAAAACAGGTAGAGGGACAGATTTGGCCCAGAGGCCATAGCTTTTCAAATCCTGCAATTGTGTTGACTGGTTTTTGTTGATCTGATTGTCACCTTCCAGGTCAATTCTTCTGAAAGGAATTTCACTGGTATTCTGCCCTCCCCAAACATGTGATATGAAAACCTCAAGAAATGGAAATTAGAACTGTACCCTCTGTGAAGTTCTCAAGCTGGATTATTGATCCAGTTATGAACTAAAACTTCAAAAGAACTTTGGGAGAGTTTTTGAAATTCTAGAATCGCAAGTTTTCAAAAGCGTGCCTAACATAAGCAATAAAGATGTAAATAATCTTAAAGAGATGACAATAGCTGCCGCTGACATTGATTTAGTGCTTATTTCACATCAGGTGTTCTGTATTTTTTACATGCTGTGTCCACTTAATCCAGATTGTATTCCTATCAGTTAGGTCCTATCATTTGCACCATTTTATGGATGAAATGGCTACAGAGACTAGGAAATTTCCCAAGACCACATGGTGAGTGGCAGAATTGGGGTAGAGCTCAGGTATATCTGACTTCAAAGAACAATTCTGGAGAAGCAGAGAATAAGGAGGGTCAGAAATTATGCATTATCCCTGGAGGGGGATTAGAGATGAGAAGATGAGAGATGGTCCTCCCATCAATTGCTTCTACTTGAACCAGTTTGGCAGCTCACCTGGGCAATGCTAGCTGGATTCCAAATCCATCATCCAACTATTAAGCTTGCCTTTTCCATAGTGATACTGTGGAGAGTCAAGAGCACCTCTGAGCATTCAAGAGGGACCGTGAAGTCTCCAAAGCCGGTACCATGTTCTCAGGGCAGGTTTTACATACAATTTGTAACAATGTCTTCAGATTTTCACAAGTTCCAACATGCCTGGAATCTCTTGCAATGTCTGTGACATTTTGAAGATCAACAAAAGGAATCCTTTTCTTTTGAAATGAACGTAATCAAGCAGCTAAAGATTCCTCTATAAGCTTCAACATAGGAAAAGAGGAAACAATGAGCTACGGTTAATGTATGCTTTGGAATTGTCTGCCGATAATCCACTGACCCTTTTATGATAAATTCTTTATATTTGAGGGCAAATAATAAATGAGGTAGCACATTTACTTACAGAATTTAGTGTAAGTGCTGAATGTTTAACCAAAGCCTCTTAAATCTTCCTCTTCTAGTGATTTTCTTATAGTATTAATTTGAATTCTGGTGTATCTATGCTAGAGCAGCATATCAGAAAGAAAAGAAAAAAAAAAACCCTCCATTGCACGCTATGTACTTACCATGGCAACCCCAGCATCACATGGTGCACATGCTAGTCTGAAGGCAAAGAGCTTCACGGGCTCTTAAGCAGACACACACCAGCCTCCCAGCCATGTGACTTTGCCTACAGTCAGCAGCCTTTGCCAAGAAAATGTGTCAGCATAAACTGGTAAACTCCGGGTTATTCTGACTCCTGCAATTCTTTTGCCTTCTTTAGATCTGCTCACTCATCTTCTCTCTTTTTCTTCCTCCCCTCTCTCCCTCCCTCCCTCCTATACTCTTTCTTACTTTTGCTTATCTCCAATATAGAATGCAACAGTTAAAGATTTATTTACCATCTCAGATTTTCTCCAAATAATTCTTTTGTATTGAAATCTCTGTGACCAGAAAAAAAATGTTTTGCAGTGTGCAAGACCTTACTAATGTTCCGATCAGTGTCTTAGAAATTGAATAACATGCGAACTTCCCAAAGACTGACCAAAAAACCCCAGAAATGTCCATAGCAAAAATGATTGAAATTGCCACAAACTATTTAAATTCTCTTCTTCAACTGAATGAAGGGATATTATTTGCTTAGCCATTATTTTAATAGCATCAAAGTTATTTATTAAGTAAAAAGTGATTTATTTATTTGATTAAAACCAACACCAAAGACCAAAACAGGGTTAAGTAGAAGAAACAAAGTAAATGAAACAAAACAAAGTTTTAGACCCTGTGGTGTGTATCACTTCTACGTCTTGAAAACAGTAATGAAAATATGGGCTCAATCTTTTCCAAAAATTATTTCAAATCCCAGAAGACTACTTTAACCCACTTGGATTAAACACACCATACTTACATGATCTCCATATGCTACTGCCATAGAAGAATCAAACCACCAGCAAACTGTGTACTCCTGACATTCTTTCAGAGTTTTGGTGTACATATTGGCTTAATTAACAAAATTCTATGTTTTAATTCCTTGCTGGGGCTCTGCCTCTCTAGTTTAACTTCAAGAATATAAAGGCAGCAGATTTTACAGACAACTCCCAAGATCCTATGTATGGTAATTAATGAATCTTGTGATTTGTGGTAAAGCTTTTGAACTGCAAGGGAGTCCATTTTCAATTTCCAATGCCAGTCAATCAGACTCCAGTGCTATTTCCTAAGTAATCACGTTTATGAGCAAATGTTTTTAGTTAACAGCCATTGAATAATTGTCTGCCTCTAAGCTCTCTCTCTCTTAAAAATGAGCTTGTTTGCTTGCTACCATTTTGGAAATGATCCAGAGCAAAATATCATTAGCATGTTCCGGGAACTCATTTGCAAATGCATTTATGCATTAAGAAGCAGGGCCATGTTGCATCTCCTGTGAAAACAGAAAGGGGGTGAGGAATTGAATATAGGAAGGATTTACCAAAAGTTTGCATCAGTGAGAAAAATCTCATGTTCATTAAAAAAAAATAAAGAGTTTAATGTAAGACATTCATAAAAAATGTTTCCAGCTAAAATGCATACTGCAAAGATGCATGCAGGCCATAAAATTTATAATGATAACAGTTTTTAAAGGTCTTGTCTGCAGAGGCTGATCATTGCTCTTGTATACATATTTGTACTGTGCTATGCATATATATTCAAGTTTGGTTAATAGGAAAAAGATAACATCATCTTACTATCTATGTTAAGATATCTTTCTATATATTTATATCTATATATTTATATCCATATCCATATCTGATTATCTATATCTATCTCTTCTCTACCAGACAGTCTTCTTGAGAGCTGAGCCAGCTCTGATTCAATCCTGCTTCTTCTAAAATCCTACTTCACCAGTTGAAAAGAATGAAATAACCTTGATTTAAGTAAGGTAGAAGACTATTTCCCTCCCATACTATCTCTTTGACAATCCAAGCATGAATAGTCTAGGGTTCATATGACATCACTACCATGTTTTGTGTCTAGACTTCTTCATGTTTCTGTGGTTTGCTCATCTATCTTCTCCTTGCAAGTTCTCTCTTGTGATCTAAGATCCATATCTGCTCCATCTTGTCCTGCCATGTCTGCATTTTAACCACCAGAAAGGGACAAGGGTAGTCAGATTCCTTTACTTAAAGCATGACCTAAAATTGCACACTTTACTCATTACCCATGACCTAGTCCCATAATAACACCTAGGTACAAAGCGTGCTGGGAAGTGTAGTTTTTAGCTGAACAAAAGAATATACATCAATGGAGCATATCGGAGTTTCACCCATAGCCATATTCTAAGGTAGGCATTTTGTATAGCTTGCTTAGAACATATAAGTTACTCAAGGCCTAATGAATATTTGAAATTTTAAAAAGCTTATTGGCCCCAAAATACCAAAAAAAAAAAAAAACCTACAAAATATAATTTAATGAATATCTGGTAACACATCTATGATCTCTAATTTGACCAAAATCACTAAATGTTTAATTCAGTATTCATAAAAGTCCATTTATTTTAAAATAATATTTACGTTAGATTATCTTCTTCTTCCAAAACTTTAGAATATGCACACTTGATGAAAAATTATAATCAATCATAAATTATACAAGAAATGTATGGTCAAATATTTTTAAAGAACAATTTTTTAAATATTTAAAACTTTTATAGCAAATGTTATATGAGATGTAGTATATGTATACATTTTAGTTTGTTCCAGAAAAGCCGATTAAGAAAGCCCCCAAAGTAAGTGACTTAATGGTCTTCAAATGGTTTTTTAAATGGTCCTCAATAAATGATTTTTTTTTAAATGTTACAGTCAAACTGTGTAAGTCATAAAATGTCAGCTGTTTCATTAAACTGTATTTCATGGGATGTAGAACTGACTGCAAATAAAATAAGTTAGAATAATATGCATCTCTATAATTATCAAACCATGGGCTAATATAATATTTTAATAAAAGAATGACTATCATCCACCCATCTGTGAGTTTCTCCTGTGCAGTGGAAAGGGAGGGTCTTGGTGAATACTGAAGAGAAGCCCTCCTTGTGCTACCTTCAGAAGAGGTGGGGAGGAGAACATGGCCAGGTCTTCTGCAATATAAATGCTGCAGAAAGGCAGCTAGGTATCCTGTCAGGATGCTGTAAGGGGTAGCATGGGGAACAGCTTGAGTAGCCTTAGGGACTGTTGCCGCTCTGCCCTCTGCAACAAGAGCTTCATAGCGAGCTTGAAAGCTGCTTAGGAATTTCTATCTGCCGATAGCGCCCATAACACCGATCCTTCCACACAAAAATTAGGGGGATAAACCTATTTTTTTTTCTTGGAATTCTAGCAGAACTTTGAGTATTTGGGGGCAAAGGGGGCTGTTCCTTGAGTTAGCAAGTGTGGTTTTGTGCCGATACAAGGAGAGATTTAGGGGAAACAAATAATGCTTTAGATTCCCATGATGGGAGAAGCAATTCCTTTATTTGGAAAATGTTCACGCGTTCAACCGATACTGATTGATTGCTCACTTTGCGTCTGTATTACTAATAGGCACTGGAATGTACAACATGAACTTGGAGGTGCTCTATTAAACCAGTTGGTATTTCCTGATGACAAATTTTCCTTGTGAACTTTCTCCTCTGAAGACTGCACATCGTGTCATTTCGTAATTGAGAAATATGTGGTTAGTTCCATTGTTATAGATGGGTACGAGCTATATATTATAATTTCATGTATTTGTTAGGTTTTCTAAATCAAAACGCTACTTTGTTTGTGTGTGTGTGTGTGTGTGTGTGTGTGTGTGTGTGTGTATACTTTTTTTTTTTTAAAGATTTTATTTATTTGACAGAGAGAAACACAGCGAGAGAGGGAACACAAGCAGAGGGAATGGTAGCGGGAGAAGCAGGCTTCCTGCCGAGTAGGGAGCCGGATGCAGGGCTTGATCCCAGGACCCTGGTATCATGACCTGAGCCGAAGGCAGACGCTTAAGGACTAAGCCACCCAGGCGCCCCTGTGTGTGTGTATACTGATACTGGTATGACTAAGCAACTTGAGACCCTTTGGATATGACCAGACTTGCCTATCTACGCCAGACATCGATGTTGAATGAAACTTCCTTAGGCGGAACACTATTGTTCTCCTGAGCCTTTGTACTACTGGCTCACAGTGCTTTCTGAGGGAAGCCTGCAAAGCATTCTAGGATATGAAAAGGCTATTTTATCTCATGATATTGCTCTTGCTGCATCCTGACCCATGGCTTGTGACTTCTTTTATAGCCTTTTATACGCATGATATTTTTTCTTTGTCTCTCTCTCTCTCTCTTTTTTTTTGGTGACTTTTTCCTCTGAAGGTACAGTCCTGAGAATGATTATGTGCCCTCAGATATCTCCAGTAATCAAGTAAATATTCAAAGTAAATGAAGCAGACGCATAACTGAGCTAAGGTATTGTTATTTAGTTCATTCCAAATATATGGCAGTCAAGGATTAGGGAAGAAAGGGAAAGCGATCTATGTAAAGAGATAAGAAAACGTAAGTCTATTGAAACTCAACTGTACTTGTATTAGAAATACAAATGAGAGTGAATTAAGGTGGAGGCAGCTGAGAGTCAAATGATGTGTTATCCATCAGTTCAAGTCTTCAGCCCTAGCAGTCAAAGTGGAAGTTAAGGGAGCTTAATTTTTTAATTTGATTTGACTGGCCAGATACTCAAATCTCAAATCTCCTTATGTCCATAGCTACAGTCTGCCTATTGATTTAGTTTTCTGTCAGCAGAATAAATTGTATATCATTTCCAATTATTCAAAGGCTTAGAAGTTTCTACACATTGGTATTCCTTTACTAATGAATTTCCCTGTGATGCATCCACTTCAGTTAGTTAAAGAAATGCATTTATATTATAGCAGTTACCCTTCTTGGCTTCATTTCTTAGTCATTGTTATGCACATGCATACAAACACAAGCATATACACACATTCTTTATTCTTATTAACCATAGCATTATCATAGAGCCATATGCCATAGTGGTAAGAATAACTTGAATGCTGGAAATAGATCTGTGTTTAATTTTTGGCTCTACCACTCACTCCCTTTGAGTATCAGTTTGCTCACTTGTAAAAGGGAGATGCCGATAATCTCTCTCTCGTGTGATAGTCGTGGGAGTTCAATGAGGTGATACAGGTAATACGCCAGATATTAAGTACTGGTAAATGTAAGATGTCATTATTTATTGATCACCTACTAGGTGCCAGGCCCTGTGATTTGCAATTGTGCTGTGGGCTTCTCATTGAACTCCCTGTCTTTACTTCCTACACCCCACATTTACTCAATTTAACACGGGACAACCAAGTTAATTGGTCAGACTGTTTCTTTCCTGGCAGTTTCTGTGCTTTCCTTGGGCTATAAAATTAAGACCAAACAATTATGTGTCCAACATTCAAAATATACTAGTTTCCTCGGTAGCTATAACGAACTACCACAGACAGGGTGGTTCAAAAAACAGAAATGTAATGCCCCAGTGCTGGAGACCAGAAATTCAAAATCAAGTTGTTGCCGTGGGTGCTTCCTTCTGAGGCTGTGAGGGGGCTGTCTGTCCCAGGCCTCTCCCCTGCTTCTGCTGGGTTTACTGGCCATCTCTGGACTCGTTTGTGTAGAAGCATCATCCTGATCTCTTGTCTTTATCTTCACATGGTGTTCTCCCTGTGTGTGTGTGCCTATGTCCAATTTTCCTCTTTGTTTTTTTTTTTTTTTAGGATTTTATTTACTTATTTGAGACAGTGAGAGAGAGAAAGAGAGAGAGAAAACACAAGCAGGGGGAGGGTCAAAGGGAGAAGGAGAAGTAGACTCCCCAGTGAGCAGGAAACCCAATGCGGGACCCAATCCCAGTATCCTGAGATCATGACCTGAACTAAAGGCAGATAATTTCTGCATGTCTGCTTTCATAGGCATGAAAGATGGCAGAGTGCCCTTTCCCATATTTTTAGTTCTCAGGTCAAATTCTCCCAGCTTTGTGTGCGTTCTTTGCCCTTTCTGCACTACCTCTGCCTTTCCTGCCATCTTCTTCCTGCTTAACAGACTCTCCTTCTCTGAGCTTCTGCCCTATCAGACCCTCCATCCCTCAGCTGGGCTCTGGTGCTGGGGCTTAGGGAGCAGATACCCACAGGGGCAACAGATGGCTCGAGTAACCACAGAAGCTACCCTAATGAATTATCAAAATGGCTCTACACAGGAAGAGATGAGCTGAGCTATGAAATGGAAAATAGAATTCAGCTAGCTATGTTGCACCCAAGGAATATAAATTAGAATAGTCTTGTTATTTGGTGTCTCGCTTTTAAAGCCAAGTCTCTGTGACTTCTAAAAAGGTGCTATGCTGGGCCGGAACATGAGCTTTCATGTGTCCACCCCCAAAGCTACTTAGAATGGCTTAACGGCAATCATAAAGTTGTTTATGTTTACAGAGGTCCGTACGTGACAGGTGCAAAGAAAATTTCCTGCTCCTTTGTGTTCTAATGATCTAAAGATAAGAGCGGTATAAAACACCACTATTGCCGTAATTTGAGGTAGGTTTGTGTCAGCGTAAGCTGAAAGGCAGACAGGTTGTGCCTGTCTACTAGTAAGGTTCATCACATCACATGGCCCTAACACCTGGGGATGTTAGGTTCTCGCTCTCAGAACACAGGACTTGCCAAATAGAACAAAGATAATGCTATTTGGTAAGTTTGGGGGCTTCTCTCAGGAAAGAAGGGCACTTCTCCACCCTGCTAAATAAACTCAAGTCAACATATCTGCAAGTCTAAATGAGGTCTTCCTTACTTGACACAGATGCTGAGCTGTATGCTTCATACACATCATCGGATTTAATCAACCTTTCCCATGAGGCTTAGCAAGATTAAGTAAGGGGCCCAACGCCAAGGGGCTGAAAGAAATTTCACCACATCTAGACCTGTCTTTCTCCAAAGCCTGCTTTTAGCAATTATGGTGCCCTAGCTGTCTCTCTACAACTAATTTAGGGATGAAGATTTCAATTCGAATAGCCACTGATGAAACGGTGGTGATTCCTTCTTTTTCTTTCTTTCTCTGAATGACTATGGGACATACACATAGAGTTGAAATAAGCAGCTTAGCACACGGTTGTTTTCTTGCTATGCCTTGTGTACCTAGTTAGATGAGTATGCCTCCAATCGCAAGTCTCAAAACCACGTCTTAGTGTATGCTTCCTATACCCTTTGCTAAGCTGCCTCCAGTACTGAGTACCTGAAAGTTGGGTCCAGCCTCTATTGGTTGGTTCTAAATACTCAGCTTTACTGAGGATAAGCGAATTTAATTGGGTTTAGATGCATTTCATTTGAAAACCGCCACATTAAATGATGCATTGACTAAACATGAGCACATAAGAAGTGCTGTTGCAATGGTTTGAAGAGCTTGCCACAGAACAAAAGATTTTGGCTTTATTAAAGATAGATACATGCTCCCATTCTTCACAGTGCATGGCCTTTGCTATGGTGCTACAGTGACAAGCTCGTCTACCAAGCTCTGCCCTGGGAATTCAAGACCCTATTTAACAAGTGTTGCAAAGTCATTGACAAATGCCTGATGCTTTTATATGGGCCTTTGCATTGATTTAATTTCCAGAGATAAAAATATCAAGATGTTTTAGTTGGTAATAACTCACATATCTTTCTCTATCTCCAAATTAAAGAATGAAGAATTTAAGGTGGTGGGTATCTTTAAAATCATATCATCGTAAAACCAAGGGTAAAACAGGAAGACAATATAAATGATTTGTTCATCCATTTGCTCATTCACTCAACACATATTTATGTAACACTGACCATTTTATTTATTTATTTTTTTGGAGTTCTAACAGAGGATGCATGTGCTTTGGAAGTACATAGGCTTCACACCCAAGCCAGAATTAAAGCATCAGGTAAGGCTTCCTAGGGGAAGGAATAAGTCAGTTAAGACCTACATAATGAATAAAAGTTAACCAGGGTAAGACAAGGTAAAAGACTATTTTAGGATAAAGAGAGAAATGAGTTAAGAAGCTCCCAAGCATAATGGGTTTAAGAAACTCGAAATAGTTCAGTGTGACTGAAAGTAAATGTACTGGGCAGCATATGCTGGTGAAGCAGAGGCAGGTGATATGTGGGTGGGCCTGAGTGAATCCATGTGTTGGAAGGAGGGGGAGGAGAGGCTAAAAGCCTGAGATCAAGTTGAAGACCATGAACATGTAATGTCAACAAATTTCCCCATGGGTAATGGGTTTTCTAGCAGTGCCCAAAATCTGGGATCAGGCTAAGGAGGGGGCAAATCTATATGAGTTGGGTTTTTGAAAGTTGGATTTGAAGGATATACTTGGGACAAGAAAGTTGAAGATACAGGAAAAGAGTATAATTAAAGAGATAGATCGTGGAATTTGAGCCCAGTAAGGAAGAGCATTAAACCAGGAATGGTCTCATAATTAAAGAAAATGTAGAAAGGCTAAAATTTGGATTTTCTCTGAGGTTAAAGTGCAAAGAAGTGAAACATGAGTAATAGAAAGAGTAACAGAGAAAATTGAAATGATGGAAAGTGTGATCACAGAATAGGGCATCTGGATTTATTATTTCGGTGATGGAGAGTTCCGGGTCATTACAAATTGCCAGCTGCAGCCATGGAGGTGGGTCACCGAAGTTAAATAGAAATAAGAAGTTGCTGGAAATGAGGACACTAAGGAAATGAAAAACAAGAAAGAGTCAGTTTCTGTTGGACATTGAAGATACCAGAATCATGGCAAGACACAAAGTGGATGAGGATATAGTGACTCATGTGCCACATCGGTTGATGTGGAAGTGAGTAAAAAGGAAGAAAACATAAACAAATACTACGAAACTCAAGAAGCCAGTGACTTCTTACATGAAGATTATAGGCTAAATGTCTGGAAACAGCGCTGTGCCCACAGAGGGCTATTGGTTCCATCTGGTTCCATCATGTTCCATACTGGTTCCATCTACTGGCTCCATGGAGCCCATCAGGTGGAATGAAATAAGAGGCTCCATTTGACCCTAACAGTTAATAAGACATTGAGAAAATGATACTCTTAGCTGATAATGTCAAGCAATGCTACAAAATATAGTTTGGACTACTTGATGTAAGGTTAAGTATATGGACTCGTGGACATGAAGGTTTGGGTTCAAATCTTAGAGTAATGAAACAAGACAAAAATACTCACCCAGCTACCTCTGAGAAGAGATGTTGTTCTTTTCAGCTAAGGAACAATAAGAAATATTCAGAAAAGACTTCTTAATGCATAGAGAATTTTATCAATGTGGAACATGGATTATATCGTATGGGGGAGAATGTTTCCCAGTCTGTAAGAATGTTGAGTAGCTAGAACAAGATCAAGTAGAAAGTGGTGGAATAGGCCAAGGTGCGTGATATAAGATACCAGCTTAATAAGAGACAAAAAACTTGGAAAAGAAGAGGGAAAAGATTATGGGGGAGGATAAAGTCAAATCTGGGGCAGTGTCTCAGGGTAACAGCTGTGAGGCATGCTAGGTTGATTTTATCTGACCTCAATTTTCCAAAAGATTTACTTCACTTCTCCTGGTGGATAGAGACAAGTTTGCCTAGAATTCTAAGAACCCTCAGCTTGAGTAAATTATATATTCTGATAGATAAGAGATTCCTCATGTGTAAAATAATGGGAGATTCCCATTTTCCATCATTTTATACAACAGTCTATGGGAATCTGGTTAACTGGAGTCCATCATTAAGGAACAAATCCTACTCTTTGTGCACAAACAGAGCAGGTGCTGAGCCTGGAAGGCTGGGTGTGTGCCACATGGACACATGGCACATAAGTATGTAGGGAATAGCAAAGGAAGAGTTTGAATTACAGCTACATTCCCAGTACTTGAGTATCACTTGAAGCCTAAGCTTCAAGCCAAAAAGCTGGATTTGCTTATTGGAGAGAGCTGGATGCCGAGGATTCTTGCATCATGACTGTGGGGAATTCACCAGGCATTACCAAGCCTCCTTGTGAGCATGTGTCTGGGCAATGAGTAGGTTTTTCTGGGATGTTACCTGTCTAGGTTGCTGTGTGTTCACCAGGAATTTCAGCTTTGAAATACCTACAAATGTAATCTATAGGAATGTAGAGATGTACCAGGCTCTTGCAGTGATGTTTAGGTTAAAAATGTAAGTGGTTGATGCTTATGACTTGATATACTATAAGATGCCTTTGCCCGTGACCTGTTTCCTGTCTCTGTTCAGATTGGCATGAGAATGGGTTGTTCCTGCCCAATGTGGCCGTTAAAAGAGGAACAATAATTTTTTTGAGTAGACTTAAGTCAGTGTCATTCTGGAAAAGGTGATGTTATGTTACATGTATGCTTAGCGTCATGCAGAGGGGCTGGGCTTATATTTAAAAGGCAATCTTTGTAGAAGTTACTTAATTCTTTCCTAAGACCAGGACTGCACCTTCAGCAGCTGCCACAGGTAAATAATGCTATATCCTAATAATCACATTGATGTAACTGCCTTTTCTCAGACATGGTAATTTAAAAGTACCTATAGCTTTTATAATACATATTAATTCTTAAAATATGTATATATATTTATATATATTAAATATTCCATTTACTGATAAAATACTAAGTTCTGATGAAAATACATCAATTAGTGAAAGTTATAAAAAGCATGTGCATGATGTTTGTGTAAGGATTATGTGACATAATGGATTAAGGGGCACAGGACAGGGGGCTAGGATCAGAAAATAAAGCCAAGGCTGAAACAAAGAGTAGGGAATGAACAGGGAGCTAGGAGGATTAGCCAGAGGTGATCAGAAATCCAGGCAGAGTATGTCAAAGGTCATCTTGGGCCCAGAGATTGGAGAAAGGGAGCCCTTCATACCCTAGGTCAAACAGGATGATTGTTTGAGGTAAGAATCCAAAAGACACAAATAATAAGAGGCATCAGAATAAATTTTAGAAAAATAATCAGGAAACAGGAAGTAATGGCAATCGAAGGGCAGAATTGGAACAAAAGAATTTAAATGACAGTAAGTCATGTTAAACCAGGACTGTGATTTCAATGAGAAAACTGGATAATTTGACACACCTACAGGAATTCCATGAATCAGGGAACAAATTATAAAGGCTGGCTAAGGTAAAAAGTCAACATGCAGGAATTCAGAACCCAAGAAGGAAAAGAATGAGCTTAAACAGTAGGGCAAATGAACACCAGGCAGGAGAAAAAGGTTGGTGACTGAGTTACAGAGACACATAGTGATGATATAGTTTATACAGAGAGGACAGTATACACCTAGAATGTCTAGTCTTATCTTCTCCATCAAAGAATTTTCATAGGTCTAGTCTCTCAAAGAGATTCACCTGATTGATGTGCCAAGAAAAGATGGCATTTCCCAAAGTGTGTTCTGTGGGACACTAGTCTTTTGGAGATGCTCCTGATTTATAAAAGCTTTCTGGTTTTATAGTTGGGGAATGTGGCAGATACTCTCCCATCTTTTGTATACATAATGCACATTCTTATATTAGGTATTCTGACAAATGTACAAGAAACCAATCTTTTGTGTTTATTCTGCATTCCTAGTATTCCCCAAATTTAACTGATAGGGTCCATGTTGGCCAACCAGCATCCCAACATTGCTGCTTTCTAGAAATTCTTTGGAGATAGAAAAGCTTGGTCTCAAATCACACATCTGGCACTGAACCTGGGCAAATCATTTATTTTGGGGGTCTAGTTTCTACACTTATGAAACAGAGGTAATTTCCAATCTGACAGAGTTGTAAGAGGCTTAAATGAAAAAACAAAATGGAGTCATCTGCCAAACATACTTAAATATTAGTTCTTCCCCTTCCTGTCTTTCCTAATGCGTTCTCAGGCAGCATTTTAAGACCCCAGACACACAGCTCTGGGAGTAGAGATAAGTGCCAAGTAAAGGTCACTCAGATGTTCATGCAAACAGATTTCTTTAAACATCACTTCCCTCTTGAGCAGAACAAATTTCTGAATGTGGTATTAAATGATGGTTCTGATAGATATATGATTCCATGGCAAAAAAAAAAGATGGAAATATAGCATATTCACATTAAAACTAGAACCACATCAGGGCACCTGGGTGTCTCAGTCAGTTAAGCAGCTGACTCTTGATTTCAGCTCAAGTCATGATTTTAGGGTTATAGGATTGAGCCCTGTTTTCATGCTCAGTGGTGAGTCTACTTGAGATTCTCTCCCTCTCCCTCTCCCTCTGCCAGTCCCCTCACTCTCTCTCAAATAAATAAATAAGTCTTAAAAAAAAAATAGAACTACACCTGCAAGAAACTAACTGTAAAATAAGGGAGAGGCCCAGTAATCACTAGACCAACTATTTTTTTCTTGGAATTATGTGGAAATATTATGCATAGAGTTTTGAGTTTTCTTTTGAGGAATAGCTATATAGTAATTGTCCCACACAGTTTTGATCCCTTGCACTTTGGACTGGTAGAGTACCTTTATGACCTACAGGCTCCGACTGAAAAACAATACTCATGGATCGTCAATTCTAGTGAGTTAACAAGCTTTTAACAAACGTTATTGGCCTTGTGTGAGCTATCAGCTACCAGGAATTGTTATACATTCCTTTGTATGGTCTGGTTTCAAGCCAAGATGGCAGCTACCGGTTGGATTCAGATTATCTCAATGGGTAGTTCCGTACTGAATGAATGAAACACTTAGTAGTAATCATGTGCTCACGTCACATGAATTTTTTCAGATAAATTTGGGATTATTTTAAAAGGCTGAAACTATACATATTCAAATGGCAGCCAGCTACTCAGAAAGAATTACTGTGCAAGCCACGGATTCCCAGAGAGATTTGTTTCCTCTCTTCATAATGGCATAGACACTTCCTATAGAAATTCAACATGGGTGGTCTAATGTATTCTCTACCACCATAACCAGAAACAATATGAACTAAATTATGTGCACTGGTAACTATGTCTTCCTTGAGTTCAGCATTTCTTTCTCTTAGCACACATGCCATCTGTGTCCCGTGCCATCTGTGGTATTTTAAAGTGATGTGAACGTATGTGAATATAAAATTGTGATACAGAGGGAAATTGTCCTAAAAAGTGATATCTTCCCAAAAAGATTTGTATAGAAACCTATACACACCTGAGTTATTTGATTTATTGGTTTTACACACACACACACACACACACACACACACAAATACACGTGTGCGCCCATACTTGGGATATGGCAATGTAAGATGTAGGAATCAAAATTAAGAGAATAGTGCATGTTTGATTAATTTACTTGGAGTAAACCTTTTGAGGGATGTGATTCGTTGTTTTGATAATAAAGGATCTGTAGAATTTATACTGTGGTGACAAAGGGAAAGTGGATTTCTGAGTTGGCTCCAGTCATCATTGGCCAGGTGTTACTGTTAACAATATCATCTTCCCATCATTTTGTTGCCAACTTATAATGTCAATGCCATACTGAAACAACAAGGAATCTTAGAAACACTGATATTGGGGCCCCTGGGTGGCTCAGTCGTTAAGCATATGCCTTCGGCTCAGGTCATGATCCCAGAGTCCTGAGATCGAGCCTCGCATCGGGCTCTCTGCTCAGTGGGAAGCCTGCTTCTCCCTCTCCCATGCCCTCTGCTTGTGTTCCCTCTCTCGCTGTGTCTCTCTCTGTCAAACAAATAAGTAAAATCTTAAAAAAAAAAAGAAGCACTGATATTTTTCCAATCTACTTTGGAAATGTTAATAATATACATAATAACATGTTAGAAGATGATACTGCTTACGTTATTCATCTGCTTCTTCCATAAAGTTGCAGAAAGAAATATTGAAAATCTGGAATACATCCTCCTCTCTCCCCTTATCAGCACGAAACACATGGAATGAAAAGTTAGTCCACATGTTTTTTGTTACTGACCTGGCTATAGTCCATGCTTTTTGTTATTGGCCTGTTAAGTACATAGTACTTAAATTACGTCCATACAATCTAATTTATAAAAACTGTTGTATTTTGCAAAATAAATGTTATAGAGGTATATCACTGACATTTCTGTTGCAAACATCATGAACAATTTTGGGTTACTCATGACATCTTCACACATTTCAACTACTCTAACTAGAGAATGTTGACTTACTTTCTGTACACAATTTTGCCAAAATACTACCTTCCTCAGATTGCTAAAGGGCATCAAAATTTCGTTCTTTTAATATTTGAAAGAATAATAAAAACTGTATCAATTGAGCATAAAATCTCTCTCAGGGTGCCTGGGTGGCTCAGTCGTTTAAGTGTCCGACTCTTGATCGCTGCGCAGGTCATAATCTCAGGGTCGTGGGATCTAGCCCTGAGTTAGCCTCTTCGCTGGGCATGGAACCCGCTTAGATTCTCTCTCTCCCTCTGCCCCTTCCCCAATCTCTCCTTTAAAAAACAAATCACTCTCATTCCCTGATATTTCTGGTGCTTAATTTGAGTTTGAATTTCTGTGAAGTGAGTAAGCAGATCTCAGAAAGATTGAATAACAAAGTTTTCAGGGCACCATCTGGAAAAGACAGTGTTTCCCTTACTTCACCACATTCTGACATTGGGGGTACACATATTTATATACTTTAATCTACTGAGTTATGTGTATGTTGGAGTTTGCTCTAATTGAGTTCTCATGTGAATGGCCCAAAGGTGATTTATGTGACTTGTGATACATTTTAAGATTACTTAAAATACATATATGCAAGACTTAAAATCTGGGCAACCCAATTTGGTAATACACTAAGACAAAACTGAATTAGACTAAAAATGTTATAATATTACAAAGAAGATATTAAGGATATGGTGTTTTAATTAAAGAAGTCTATGAAATATACATGCAAGTTAAAAAATTTCCCTAGTATCTTTTTGATAAGATATTTTATTTACTTATTTATTAGTAATAACATTCAGTCTTATTTTGGGCTAATAACATTTCTTTGTCTAAATTTCCTCCTCTATAAAACTAGTACCAAACTTCTGGATTTACCATGAAAAGTAATTAAGTGGCATGGAATTAAGATTAGCTGCTACTCTTGTTCATTCATTCATTCATTAGCTGCTACACTTCTTCATTCGTTCATTCATTATCTGGGATACAGAAACAAGTAATTCTCTCCAGTGTGAATGACTAATAACACTGTGTAGACAGAGATGTGGGGGAAAAAAAGCAATTATATTACCAATTAAGTTAAGAGAAAATACGAAGTTACGCAGCACAGAGGAAAGAAGTCACAACTAAGGTGGGGCCAGAAATGAGAAGACCCAATACCATGGTGCCTACAAATGCGAACAATGTGTAGCAGTTAGCCATTCACTGTTAGATCCAATTATGTAATATTGATTTATTAAAAACAGCATATACTTCAAGGCGATTGAAATTTCCGTGCTAAGTGGTAAAGCGGTTCATACACAGCAGCCCGATGATTAACAAGGCCACCAGGATTGCCACGATAGCTGTTACATTTGGCTGGTAAGGAGACAGTGATTCCGACAGTTTATGACTTACACACAGACAGCAAAGTCGAGATCGGTGTGGTGTTCGCTCTCCAGGTCCCTGGTCCAACAGGATGACGCTGAACTGGAGAAGCCATATGAGAGACAGGATAAGCAGTGTCTCTTCCACTAAGAAGCCAACACTGAACTACAGCCAAGCAGTTTTGCGGACTTACATGGAACTCTGCATCTCCAGCCTGAGGTGGAGGGTGAGGCAACCTCTCACCAGCCCGCTCCCCTCCCGGCGGCAGCAGAAATTGCAGGGAGATGTGCCAAGACTCCAGGAAGACCGTGGTCCAGCCTTGCCCTTGTAGCCTAGATCTGGGGAGGCATGCCGTGCCGTCAGGGTGCCTGCCTCCTGTTAGAACTGTTCCTTTTACCTGAGTTTGGACCCCATTGTTCCTTCATTTCCATAACAGATCATTTAACCTCCCTCAGGTTTGACTAAAAACATATTTGTTTGCTATTGTAATTTCTATTTATAAAACTGTATATTAAACCTGTTAAGCTTGGGGCACCTGGGTAGCTTGGTTGGTGAAGTGTCTGACTCTTGATTTTGGCTCAGGTCATGATCTCAGGGTCTGGAGATTGAGGCCAAGTTGGTGGCGGGGGGCGGGGGGGTCTGCGCTCAGTGGGGAGTCTGCTTCTCTCTCTCCTTCTTCTGCCCCATCCCCAGCTTGTGCTTTGTCTCTCCCTAAAATCAATCAATCAATCAATCTTTAAAAAATGAAACAAAACCTGTTAGTCTTAAAATATCCTAACTTATTTGATACCAATATCAAATAAAGGCCAACTCTATTACATAGACCTTGACAGTTCAATATTAAAACAATATACATTGTCAATGAATAAAAGAAATTTGGATCATGGTCCCTAAACCTGGGGTAAGATGCTAGCCCTTAAGAGATACTGTGAATAGGGGCACCTGGGTGGCTCAGTGGGTTAAAGCCTCTGTTTCCAGCTCAGGTCATGATCTCAGGGTCTTGGGATCGAGCCCCACATCGGGCTCTCTGCTCAGCAGGGAGACTGCTTCCCCCTCTCTCTCTGCTGCCTCTCTGCCTACTTGTGACCTCTCTCTCTGTGTCAAATAGATAAATAAAATCTTTAAAAAAATAAAAAAAGAGATACTGTAAATAAAAAATATAAATAAGAATAATGTTGAGTACATTCCAAACTTGAAGGTTAGAACCTCAAATCTACTGTCAATTCTTTAAATTAATACAGAATGGATGAAAGAATCAGACAAAATGATGATAAAAGAGGTTGAAAGATCAAATACAATAAATCTATGGTACTCAGAGCACTACACTGGAAGGAACCTGGAAATGGTCAGGGAATGGTAAAATCGATGTCTTCTACATTCCACTGCATCATTTACGCCTAATTCAATATTAGCCATTTGAACTTGTAGCTCTCTGACCAAGAGATTATAAAAGAATCTGAAGACAATGAGAGCAGTTCCAAACAGCTGTTCAAACAAATGTAATTTCTGCGAATGTTCCTGATGTCCTTGGGTCTGACCTGCAGTTTAAAAAGAACTCAGGTGAGGATTCCATTTGAAGTGGAATTTGGGAAGACTGAACTTGTGATGGCAAAGCAAATGAACCTGGGAAGCTGTCCCAGTTTGTTGCCACCCGAGATGGGCCTTTTCAGCTTTGCTGGCAAAGTACCAGTACACGGCTATGGCCGGTTAGTGACCGAGGCAGTTTTGTGGAAGCAGAGTAAAGAAAGCATTTTGGTAGAAAAGCGAAAAAGAGAGAGACAGCAGGCCAAGTGCAGGAGTTGGAATCTTTTCAGGCAATTAACACACCACCTCCTGCTTTTGAGGACACAAGCTGCAATCCGGCAACAGTCATCAATAATCGTTAAAGAGCGGGAGACAGTGATATGACTCTGATGGTGGAGGATGAAGGAAAGCAGAGGAATCGTGGAAACAGAGATGTCTTTAAGTCAAGATATTCAGGGGACAAGTTGGTGGAGAAGGATGCTAGGTTATTTAAGCGGGTACTTTTCTTTAAAGGAAATACTTGGGGGCACCTGGGTGGCTCAGTGGGTTAAAGCCTCTGCCTTTGGCTCAGGTCATGATCTCAGGGTCCTGGAATCCAGCCCCGCATCAGACTCTCTGCTCAGCGGGGAACCTGCTTCCCCCTCTCTCTCTGCCTGCCTCTCTGCCTACTTGTGATCTCTCTCTCTGTCAAATAAGTAAATAAAATCTTAAAAAAAAAAAAAATACTTGAATTAACGTGCCCTTCTTTACTTACTAGTTTCTTTTCTTTTTTTTTTTTTTAAGATTTTATTTATTTATTTGAGAGAGAGAAAGTGAGAGCAGGAGAGGAGCGAAGGTCAGAGGGAGAAGCAGACTCCCCGTGGAGCTGGAAGCCCGATGTGGGACTCGATCCCGGGACTCCAGGATCATGACCTGGGCCGAAGGCAGTTGCTTAACCAACTGAGCCACCCAGGCGCCCCACCAGCTTATTTTCTTTAAAGATTTATTTACTTCTTTTAGAGAGGGAGGAAGGGCAGAGGGAGAGGGAGAGAGAGAATCTCACGCGGACTCTGAATGGACATGGGGTTCTATCTCACGAGCCCTGAGCTCATGACCTGAGACAAAATCAAGAGTTGGATGCTGAACTGACTGAGCCACCCAGGCCCCCCATTTACTTACCAGTTTAAAAAAAAGAAGTATAAGAGTGAATTAGCCCTTAAAGAAACTTCTTTGACTAAAGTTATAAGTCGTGAATGCTTCTGAATTATCGATTCCTAGAACTCAGTCGATGCACCTAGAAGCAGCCGGTTCTAAATCCCCGTGTGCTGATTCTCCTCCTCTCTGAGAGAGAGCTCACGCTTTAAGTTATATCTTCCAAGCTTTGAAATTATCACTATTTAGAAGCATTGAATGAGGCGAGTCCTCATCTTTGTCATGCTCCGGAATCCAAATCAGCCAGCAGGGATTCAATGAGCGATTTCTAAGCTTAGGTTGTTCATTTTAAAGTTGGTGTGCAAACTGTGAGCTTGGTTTCTATTCATTGTCCTTGTGGTTGGTATGTGTTCAGATCTGCACCAACTCTGGTGAGTCAAGAGGACATGTATGTGTTTATAGTAGATCATTTCTGTACAGACTACCTGCTGAATTCCTTGGGGACCATAGAAATGTCTATTTGTTATAGCATCTCATGGGGTCTTGTAGTATTCAACATAACACACTAAATCTATCTTTGAGAATGAAGGAAGTTAAGAGCCAATCAGATACATATTTATTGAACACTGACTATGTGACAGATACTTTACTGGCCACAAAATAATAAAAGAGGTGTAAATCCTAGCATGCTATGCAAATATGAAGAACTCTTGCAGTGCTGTAGAGATGAGCTGCGGTCCACTAGGAGGAAAGATTTACCAGATACTTAGGGACATGAGAATAGATTCTATTTTTTTATTAACATATAATGTATTATTTGCCCCAGGGTACATGTCTGTGAATCATCAGGCTTACACATTTCACAGCACTTACCATAGCACATACCCTCCCCAATGTCCCCAACCCAGCCACCCTCTCCCTACCCCCCCCACCTCCCAGCCACCCTCAGTTCGTTTCATGAGTCTAGGAGTCTCTTATGGTTTGTCTCCCTCCTCATCCCTTCCTGTTTCATTTCTTTCCCCCACTCCCCCCAACAAACCCCCGCCTTGCCTTTCAAGAGAATTGATTCTTCATACAGCAATAACTATGCAGTAATTATCAATATTACCAGATCATTAGATGTATATAATGCAAAAGCAAAATAAAAGCTAGAATAGTTCCTTATAAAATGCATTTTCATTTTAAAATGCCCAATACATATTCTCTACACCAAACACATATTTGTTAGGTACCGATTTTAGAGAATTTTCCCTGAGGAATCAGAGAAAAATAATACATGGTCTTGGCCTTTACCTTAAGGACATATATTTTATACAGGAGAAAAATGATAGAGACATGAGAAGGATCAAAAAATTCAACAGTGTGAGGGAGATAACCAGAAGCCCTACCTTGGTGGAATTTCGTAAGTGCAAAGTAGGGAGCAATCCTGTAGACTGGAGTGTGCAAGGAAGGGCTTCATGCTCGAAATGGGACTGAGTAGAAAACACTCAGCTGCGTGATCGATCCAGTGAAGTATTTCCAAAGTTGGTAAATATGAAGAGTGACACTCATGAGACATTTTGTTTCTGAGGAGATGGATCTAGATTTTCACAGTGATGGCAAATCCGAGTCAAAATGTTTCAGTGGGATTTTTTTTTTAGTTCAATGAAATTAAATCCACGTCGATCCAACGGACTTCAGTTCAGATGATGGCACCTGAAGAGGCCAGACAAGGTAGTGGTTAAAGTGAGCCACCTTCTCAGGTCTAAACCCCGGCTCTGCCTTTGATAACTGTGTGTTCGTTGACACCCTTAAAAACTGTACCTCAGTTTTCCTCGATTGTAAAATAAGAATATGATTGTTGCAACCAGCAAAATGATGTATCTTACATGTGTGTAGTGCTCACAACAGTGCCTGCCACACTGTAAATGCACCACAAGGGTTAATCTTGTATTAGG
This sequence comes from Procyon lotor, assembly GCA_028646535.1. NCBI lineage: Eukaryota > Metazoa > Chordata > Mammalia > Carnivora > Procyonidae > Procyon > Procyon lotor. The sequence goes on along the minus strand of CM053605.1, from coordinate 9,220,372 downwards.
ATCCTGTCTCTAGACTTCTGCCATCTCTCAGGAACCATGGGTATCTAAACCTCCCAGTTGACGACCAGTAGAAAGAGATGTCTTCTTCCAGATCCTTTGAGGATGGTTATCCTTAGGGGCACCCGGGTGGCTTAGTAGGTTAAAGCCCCTGCCTTCAGCTCAGGTATCTCAGGGTCCTGGGACCGAGCCCCGCATTGGGCTCTTTGCTCAGTGGGGAGCCTGCTTCTCCCTCGGGATAGGTGAGAAACTACCATGTAGAGAAGGGGATAGGGGGTCCAAAAAAGCAAAATCGGGGTGTCGTGGCCACATAAAGGATGACTAACTATGAGGTAGCAAAGACAATAGGTCACTTTTGCAAATGCTAAAGGAAATAAGTAAATTAGTTAAATTAAAAAGGAAGGTTGGAACCAAGTGATGGAAGAATATGACTTTGGCATTGGAGAGAATGGGGGGAGCAAAATGAGGAAACATGGGAGAGAGAAAATTCAGCCACAATTGCCAGTCACTGGGAAGATAGTCATTGGGATCCATTTGGAGCTCTTCTCACCATCTGTTTCTTTCCATGGTGACTAAGAAAAGCCTTTATTTTATTTTAAATGTCCTCGATCTTACACTATTAACAGTTTCCTTCTTTTAATAATTACGTATGTAGGAACACAAAATGTACCTGTTTTTATACAGAGACTTCATTGCACTTAAATGAAACTGAGGGTTTTTTTTTTTTTTTTTTTTTAATACCATGAAGATTTAGATCTGGCAAAACTCCATCAATATATGTAAGAGTAATTTAAAGACTGGAAATTATTGCTTTGCCTTTTTTTAAACTATAATATAGGGTGAATGCATTTACCAGACTGAACAGATGATGTATACTTTAAGGAAACCATTACCAAGACTGTAATTTAAAGTAACAGGTGGAGCACTTTATAGCTGATGGGAACTGCTGGCTAATTCTAGTTCAAATTGATCACAAAACCTCACACAGCCCACATTTCTCATTTTACTCAGCTACAAATTTCTGTGGCATTTAATAAATGTAACATAAAATAATGGGCCAAATAATGTTTTTTTCCCCTTGCTTTCAAATTCTGTTTTATGATATGTTAAGTATGGAAAGCTTATTCATTTGTATATTCATTCAACAAACATTTCATGAATTAATTCTAAACCATGTGCTTTTGAATTGTTTTTCATGAACCTGTTTAATCCTCTCAATCACTGTGCAGTCGGTAGGCCAGCCTCCACATTCTTATCTCTTTTATCTATTATCTGTATCTATACACATATACACACCTATGTCCACAAATTGTATTTAGAAATATTGAATGATTTACTCAGGCCAAATAACTTGGAAGCAGTAAAGTGTAAAATATCATTCTTAAAAGTTAGAGTAATCCTATGATTTTTTTAGCACAATTTAGCAGGAAGCATTGTTCTAGTTGAGGGACAATGAGGGTTCAAGTCTATTATGCTCCATTCTAAGCATCTATAATCCGAGGGACTCGGACGCAAATTCTGTCCCTGACACTCATGACTTGCACAGTTTAGATGAAGTCCTTTCACTTCTTTGGGCCTCCATTTAAAATTGGGGAAACAGTGGCACCCATCTAATGGATTTGTGAGTAAGCAAATTGAGGTTGTAAGTTGCATCCACTTTGTGCGAGACTCTTAGTAAGGGCTCCATAAATGTTAGCCATTGTTATTAATCACCCAAATGAAACTGGAATCCCTTCTGCAATGCTCATTTCAAATGGTCATTCTGCCTAAAGCTAAACACCTTCACCAGAAGATAATTCATTGGGTCCCAAGGCAGCCTATCACATCCTTGCGCAGCTCTCTTGGATGGTTGGAAAATTATTTCTTTTTTTTTTTTTAATTTTTTTAAATTAATTTTTATTAACATATAATGTTTTATTTGCCCCAGGGTACATGTCTGTGAATCATCAGGCTTACACATTTCACAGCACTTAAAGCACATACCCTCCCCAATGTCCACAACCCAGCCACCCTATCCCT
>CM053605.1:9195215-9217856 GCA_028646535.1 Procyon lotor | reverse complement strand
TTAGATTTTATTTCTTTTATTTCTTCAGAAAGGGCTTTTATTTCTCCCAAAAGAGATTCTCTAATATCTTATATGCTTTTTTCGAGCCCTGCTAGCATCTTGATAAGTGTCATTTTGAACTCTATTTCCAACATATTACTAATGTCCGCATTGACTAGGTCTCTCACCATCCGTACTGTCTCTTCTTTTTTTTGCGGTGATTTTTTCCACCTCGTCATTTTGTCAAGGTAGGAGTAGATGGGCGAGAGAGAAAGATTCTCTGGAGTTCCGCAGTTTTCACTGATTGATTACCTAGGTCTTGGCTGGATATTCTCGCTGATCTTCTGGGGGAGGGGCCCATAGCCTTGGTTCTCAAATGTCTTAGCCCGAGGCGAAATTGCACCACCCTTGCCAGGGGATGGGCCAAGCACTTTGCTCAGGTTCGCTCTCTCGGAGTCTTTGTTCCCTGATGGAAAATTATTTCTTAAGACAAATGAAATCCTTCCTCCTATAACTTCTTCACATTGGTCTCCGTTTTACCCCTGAGGGCTTTACCAAAAATTTCTCATTCCTCTTTCATTTCACAGCCTCTCAGATATGTAAGGACAACTAGAGTTTCCTACTGAATTTGATTTGTTCTCAACAAAGCAGTCAAAGAGTGCCTGGGGCATTAAGTTGATTAATTTTTTGTTATTGTTTATTTTGATTTGTTTCCTTTCCAAATCTGATTTAACGGACAAGAAAAGCTATGAGTACACACACAGGAACACACACCACAGCTCAGTTTCAGCTTCAGCGTTTTGCTAAAATCAACTGCAGCCTTGGCTTTATCCTTGGTCTTTGGGAGACAGAGTAAGCAAATACCCGTTTCAACCTAATTCCCAGAATTTAAAATTTGTGTGTAATCCACCATTGAGACATTTCTGGGATACTTTCAAATCCAATTAGTCTACTCAGTTCAGTGATAAAACCAGGCATACCATTCTCTGGTATAACCCACCTCTGGATGGTCACTTTCAAAAATAAGTGAGCATTCCAGATGTAATTTAGAGTACTAGTCCTTCTCTGTCTCTAAAGATTGAAAATTATATGAATGATGTGAAGTAGAAGTGTTTATTTTTTTATGGTACAAATAAAACTATGATTATAAAAGCTGTTAATTTTATGCACAAAACATCAACAAAGGCCTTTTAAACAGTAAAGTAAATAAGGAAACATACCGGCAGCTAATATAAATGTTTACATTAAGTAAGAGACTCTGTTAATAGCAGTGCTAGTCATACTTTAATCTGCTCCCAGATCAGCCAGGGATCTTGTAAAACATTCAGATGCTGACTCGGCTCGGTGGGCCCTAAGATTCTGTTACTTCTAGAAAGCTGCCACATGAAGCTTATCTTGAAGAGTATTAAATCCTGCTTGTGATAATTACTGCTTTTGACAATAAATACAAATGTGTTGTAGAAAAACCAAGTGAGGTATCATGATTCTAAGAGAAGTATTTTAACATTAGAGCCGATAAAATAACTTTTAATGACTGTTTTGGAATTTCCGGTATGTAATTTCTTTAAGGTCACATAAGACACTTTCCAGGAAGAGTGCCAATCTGCTAATTTTTTTTAAACAAAGAAACGAGTGCTTTTGTGTTATAATGTAAAACTTAAAAATTTTTACCAATAGACTTTTAGAAATAAATCTCAATAATAATTTTTTTCATAAAATTATAGATTTTTTTCCTCTAATGCCCAGGAGTTCAGTACCCCCACCCCCCACCAGGAGTTCAGTTTTAATGGTGATGTTGACTCAAACTTCAGCATGACAGGCAGAATAATGGCTTCCCAAAGATGTCTATGTCCTAATCACAGGACCTGTAAATATGTTATATTATATAGCAAAATGGAATTGAGTTTACAGGTGGAACTAGGATTCCTAGCAGCTGATTGTAAAATAAGAGGTTGTCCTGGGTTATCTGGGTGAATACAATGTAATCATAGGGTCCTTAAATGGAGAAGAGGGAGGCAGAAGAATGAGGGGGATGGGCCCGGGCAAAACTCCCAACTGTCCATTGCCGGCTTCAAGGATAGAGGAAAGGACCTTAAATGAAGTAATACGGACAAGCAGAGAGGTTGGAAAGGGTAAAAAAGCAGATTCTTCCCTCAAGCTTTTAAAAAGACCTGCAGACACCTTAATTTTGATGAGCAAGATCCATTTCACAGTTCTGAACCCCAGGAGGGATGAAAATAAATTTGGGTTGTTTCAGCCACTAAGTTTGTGGCCATTGGTTACAGGAGCCACAGGTAACTGATACAGTTGCCTTTGCCGACTAAGTATTTTAACTCTTGGCCACGCAGTGCACATCCAAATCATGAACCTCTGACCTATGTCCATATCCGTATTCATATCCGTATTTTCTGTGCAAGATACCATTTGATTGAAAAAACCTGAGAAATGATGAATGGCATACTTCTTTCAATGTATATTGCAAGGTCATTTTCCTGGTAATTGATCATGTGGTTTTATCAGCTATGAGCCAGGTCGGAAATAGCTTTCTCTGAAACTGTGGTATAAACGTCCTTGATTTTAAGCACAAGTGCAAATATCATATATATCATATATATATATATATATATCATATATAAAGTGAGAATAACATGCTGTGTCCTCCTAAAGTCTTTATTACTTTTATATTTTCAAGTGGATAAGTTCTGAAGAAAATGAACGTAGAAGTTTAGGGGAAATTGAGAAAACACTGATAGTTTGTAGGTTCTTCTCAGAAACCTCTTCCCTCCTCTGGGATCCAATTTTCACACTCTTCCAGGCTTAGAATTACTCGGTGGAAATGTTTGAGAAGCTTGTTGCTTTTGAAGGAGTTCAGAGCTCATCTCCCCCAAATATGCCTTTTGGCATATTGGTTATTTTGAACCAAAGGCACTTGGGAAACAGCAGGTACTACCAAGGCGCTCTGACTTTTCCTGAAAGGAAGAGATACAATTCTTTTTTTTTTTTTTTTTTTTAAGAGATACAATTCTTATCTTCAAGGCATTCTTCTCTCTTGGGAGGAATAAAGACACTCTCATCTCCAAACACGAGATATTGGGACTGTGAGAATTCTATACAAACAGACCTTGTTCAGTAATTCTTATTTTCTTTTTTTACCTTCCCCATGGAGTTAGGTACAGTTCCACAATTGCCTTACTTTGTTCAACCTAATATAAAAGCAAGTGCGTGTTGTCATTTCTTTAGGTCATTATTTCCTCAGGGACGCTCCCAGGTCATGTAAAACTTAAAATAAATTTGGGTGCTTCTCTCCCATTTAGTTTTCATGCACAGTCATGGCTCCTGAGAGGGCTGAGGAAAACTTTTTTCCTCTTCTACATTTAGGTGAGAGGCTCAGCATTTGTTAAACTAATTTAAGATTATCAAGTTCTTAAAATGTCAGTGTTGATTAAGTGATGCATAAGCCTATCATTAGAAAACAATGCTTAAAGAGTCTTGTGGTGGGTCTACTCTCTTCGTCAGTAATTGTCTTAGTGGCCCTCAGATTTGCAGAAGCACCAGTCAATATGAGAACGAACATATTTATTTACTGGGAAAGTTGGCCTCCTAGAATCCAAGCATACAGAAACAACCACTTTAATTACTTTGTTGGTGGAGTTTTCAGATGAAAGACATTTACCACACATTACATTTTCATGAGTGTCTACCCCTTAATTAGCTGTGGGCTTACCCAGTTCCCTTAAACAAACAAGCAAACAAACAAAAAATAACTTGAGGCCAACCAAATACAGCTCAGTGAATTGAGTCACTCCTGCCCAGACTTTCTTCATGAGATCACATCTCCTGATGAACCATTTGTCACTGAGAGTTTCTCGTATTGGCGCCAATTCATAGCCCACGATCTGATACTTGTTGGAATTTCATCCTGGCGTCTTCTACTCAGAGACTGAGAACATAATTTTGGCTAGATTTTCTGTCTTTGCCACTGTCTGCCATTCTCTCCTTCCTCATTGATTCTATACATATTTATCAAGAACCTGGTATGTACCTGGCACAGGTCCAACACTATTCCAGAGTGAATGCGTATACATTCTTTGCTTTTCCTGCACCAATCACTGTCATGCACCTAGTGTTGGTCTCTACTCAGCTCTTAAATTAATACGGAACAGTATTTTATTATATAGGTTTAATGTCAATTGTTAACATTCTTTTAAAGAAGATCCCAGGTTTGCGGTGCCTGGGTGGCTCAGTCATTAAGCGTCTGCCTTCGGCTCAGGTCATGGTCCCAGAGTTCTGGGATCGAGCCCCGCATCGGGCTCCTTGCTCGGCAGGAAGCCTGCTTCTCCCACTACTATTCCCTCTGCTTGTGTTCCCTCTCTCGCTGTGTTTCTCTCTGTCAAATAAATAAAATCTTAAAAAAAAAAAAAAAAAAGAAGATCCCAGGTTTGTTGCTAAAGTTATGCTGATGTTTATTAGTAGAGTAGGGAAGAGTCCATCAGTCTTTCCATAACATACTCTTTTGTTGATAAAAGAAAAAAAAAATCACTTTGAATTAATCCCACTTTCATTCTAATTGTGGTTATTTTTGAAAAATCAAATAAAGAAACAAAAACTCTGATACCACATTACAGAAACTGCTAAAATATACACTATTAGGAAAATAGGAAAAACGGGATGTTACTAAACCTCAACCAAGGAACAGAACATCGTAAACCCTGAGTCCAAAGAATAACACGGACTTTTGTCAACTTCCACCAGTCTGAACATATTTAGCTATAATAATTATGATTGAACAGATGACTCAATTAAGCCATATGCCATTTTATTGGTCTCAAGAGTGTATTGTGAGTACACAGAGATAAATGTAATTCATTATTATGTTAACCAAGACCAAAGGTCATGATGTGGCAGACAGGTAGGAAAAAGGATAATGTTTAATGAAACACTTGGTTTTCTCTATCAAACATCATGAGAGGAAAACAAGTCTTAATGCCCAAATGAGTCTATGAGGACATCAGTATCCGCATATGATGTTTTGTAGAACAAGTGTTTGATCGGGCAGAAATAATGTGGAATTATTTCTAAGGTGTTTTCTGGCCAGTGATTTGTTGAGCTTTAGTTCTCCCCTCTTTTTCTTTAGTTATCTAATTAAATGTTACAACTGAACTAATTTCTGCAGATACCCTAGGAGAAAAAATAATATGCAGAGCACAAAGGAGATTCACTAAAGGGATCATTTAAAGAAATGTACATAGGTTAAGGCATTCCTTGTAGGTTTGTTAAAGATTTGAAAATATAACTTGGAACCTATATCTAGGATCTGGTTGCAAATTTTTTGATCAAATGAATGTCGGTATAGCCTTAATCTTTTCATTTAGAAAGGAATAGCATTTTTAATTTTCTCTTTTAATAGAACATAACAAAGGCTTAGATTTATCTGAATGCCAAAGTAATGCTGCTTTGTACTGAGGAAACATGTCTTTGAACTTCAATTCGCACTAAAGAAGAAATTTCTGTTAGATTTTGTTTGCCTGGAGCAAGGGCTTCTGCTTCTTTTCACTATTTTTCACACACCTCTACCAAAGCTCTGGTAAGCAGGTGCTCAGTTAAATGCTTTGACTCAGTATGTCCCACCTTTAGCAACTGCAAATTTCAAATTACAAATTTCATGTCTATTGGAAATATAAATATTTATTTCCTTCTTACCAATTAGTCAAGAAGGTACAATCACATTCTAAACTAATTCTTGGTGAATTTCTCCTTGGACCCCAATGGGGAACAGGAAAAGCCATCTGTTTCTTAGATACAGATAACACACTTCACTTGAATACCATTATTCCTGTTTTCCTTGGTCATCTCTGCTTCCAGTTTTATAACCTCGTATTTAGTCTCATTCTAGTTTCTTCATAGCCTTTTAGAAACAGAAATATCCATCTTCACTCACATTTTCAAGGAGTAGAGCCAGAGAAGAGTGATATTTGTAGGTACAAACTGCTACGCTGTATCATTCCTCTTAAAAAGAAAGATTCACCTAATATAGCTGAATGACTTAACTCCTTGATAGAAATGATTTTAAATTATGTGTATTTTCTAATATTTCTTTTTTATTTACATTTTACATTGTGCTATTGTTAGTTGTATGTGTCTCCTTGCCAGAATTTGGGTACAATATAGTGTTGAGATTAAGATGTAGCTTAAGGTAGAGTTAGAACGTCCTGTTCATCATTATATCCCATAATGACTAATGTAGCACCCATCCCCCACACCAAATGCTTACATAGTACTATTTTTTAGGCACATTGAATATCAGTTAAGCTAAAATAAGTATCTCTTTCTACAAGTCGATGAACTGTGTCTGCAGACTCACACAAACTGCCATTTAACTATTTTAATACACTGAAATTTAAATAGAATAACCGAGCACATATATATATGTGAAAGTGAAAAACACATGCTTTAATTAAGTATGGATCAGGGTAAATTCTATCATATTTGTACTTTGGTGCCCTGGAAACTCAATCTGAGGGGTGTGATTGCATTTAGAGAGTATTTGCAATTGAGGTGGATGAAAAGATTCAAAATGGCATTGTCTCAGTTATTCTTCTTTAGTTGTGAAATGGATGCTGATCAATCGATTAATCGATCAGTCAATTAACAATATGTTTTATATAAACATTATTTAGCACTCATTATATTAGCTTTTAAGAGATTCCAAGAGGATTTCCAACCTCCCTTACAGATAATCTATAATTATAAAGTAGCAATGTCTTATTAATTAAATGTTAGCTATGTTTTAGATGACAGTTTCTGCTAATATTGCTAGTGGTGGATTATTTTCATTGATGATATACTTTGACAACATCATGATAAAAAAAAACTCCTCAGAATTTACTGACCTTAAAAAATCTGACTTTAGTCCATTAAAAGATTTAGTAAGTTGTATAGTGAAGCCACATTTGGTTCTATATTTATGGTGCCATGATGGGAGGTGGGTGATAATTCTCTGATCCTAATATTTCCCTTCATGAGGAGGGAGATATCTGAGTCTAACATTTCTAGGCTTTCTGAACACAGAAGAGGTGGGGCTATACTCTGATCCATCCATTGGGAAGGAATAGCCTGGGCATGTTCATTTCAACCCTTCCCTATTTTCTTTCTAGAGGAGAAGGTGAGCTCTGCTTTAAAATTGGTGTTTGAAATTTAAATTTAAATTGGTGTTTGAAAGACAGAGGATGGGCGTGTTGCTCAATGGATTCATTGTACCTAGCAATAAGTGACCAAAACCCTTCCCAGTGACTTAAAGAGAAATGAGCTAACTTATCCACTGAGTGGATCCAGTTTCTCTTCAAAGAAAACATCAGTAATAATTTGCACACTGGCATGGGGGAAGCTGTTCATATACTCCACCAAAGTTGTTTTTCCTCATGTAAGGATTTCATGAAGTCAATGATGAATTCCCCTAAATAAATTCCAGGTGCACCTTATCCATTTGTTTTATGTGAGGAAGTGTGTCACTAGGTTATCTTAGATTCTGACCCAAGGAAGTCTGCCAAACTCTTCAGGGACTTGAGAACATGTCAAGGTTGCTTCTCATATATAGTAGCACCAAAATGGTCACCCAACCTGTTGTGCACAATCTTCCATCCATCTTTTCTCATTGTCTTTGTGAAGTGGTGTTCGAACACTTAGCTGAAAATCACATATACTTTATAAAAGAAAGAATTAACTGCAGGGTATGCTAGGAATGGACCAGTAGAGAAAAAAAAAAGTCTATTCCTGGAGTAAACTTTGGGGAGTAGAGGTTGAGTGAATTTGAAAGAGAAATTAGTCTCTTTCTGTGCTTGTGGAGAAACAGGGCTTGTAACTTTCACCTTTCATTTTCCTCATGGTGTCCCAGAAGTCTCTGTCCTTCTTTTTGCTTTGTATTTTTGACCATGTTTTTATTCTGAGAGGCAGAATAGGACAAGAAGGAGATCTGTCTAGGATAACTTCTAAAAATCTATTACTCTACATGGATCGGAGATGGGAGAAGGTTCACTGACAAAAAACAACCAAGACGTCATGCTTTCTGTTGATAGCTAATAGTGAGTGGATCTGTTAATGAAGATTAGCAAGGTTCTGAATTATTGATGATAATAACCATTATTATAGACTTAAAAAAATTTAAGCTAGTGTCACTGTTTGTTAACTTAGGAAAGACAATAATTTATGTACCTCTGTTGTATTATTTATTTGAGTCAAAACATGTATCTTCTGCCACAGATTGCAGTATAATTAAATGTGGGTGTCTCAACATCAACACTAATTAGTTAGAAATGTAAATTTCCAAAACGTTTGATCCTAATTAGAAAGTGATTTCCCCCCTGAAGTCTACATGTGCGTCCTGTAAAAATATAATATCTAATTAAGTATACTTAAACATATAAACGCATATTGTGTGTATATATGCTGCACATTTGCATAGGTTTATTTATGAATATGGTGGTTTAATTAATTAGATTTGTTCGTCTACATATATTTCTCCAGAGATTTCTAAATCAATGTACATGGCAGTGATTGTTACTAAACTTGAATTAAAAAAGTCTGAAGCTATAAAAACTACTATAATTTGGATTTAAAGAATGAAGCAAAGGATACTTTCCCCTCCTTTCCTTCCATACCCTCTCCATTGCGTTCATCATTATTTCAACAAGACCCAATTTCACCTTTTTTTGTATGTCTTGATATGTTTTGTCTCTTCCTGACCAAATGCACCCACCCAGACTAGAAGACTCCAGTTTCCAATTTTTCCATCCCAATGAATGACTTTATAACTTTGATGAAGTTATATTTGGGTCAGAGGAGAAACATGCCTGCTATTCATCTTCTTGATCTTATTAGATCATATATGTCCAGGCCAACTCCAAAGAAATGTGATTCTCCCTAAACTATTGAAATCCCTGTCCTTGTAAATGTGGATGGCCTGAAACAGAATGTAAGACATTAGAAGCAACTTTAGGAATTCTGAGTTTTAGCCAGATCAGAAGATCAGGATAGTATTTAAAGCCCCTTCCAGTAGCTTCAGTTGGCGTATTAAAAAAAATGACCCATTTCATGTTCCAGTGACATATGTCTATACATGCCAAGAGCACTTTATCTATCTATTTATTTATTAAAAATTTTATTTTTTTAAGTAACCTCTACACCCATTGTGGGACTCGAACTTACAACCCTGAGATTAAGAGTCCCATGCTCCACCAACTGAGCCAGCCAGGTGCCCCGAAGAGCACTCTAAAATGTTGACTTAGATTGTTTATCCATTCAATCTTAGTGATTCATATTTTAAATGGTTGTGATCAGCGGGTCCTATAGATTAATGATCTATATAGCAGGAGAATCAAACTCAAATAACCTCCCGGGACCAGATGTATAATTTATATAATGAAGCAGGATGGGTAAATGAGTAGGTAGAGATTGGTGATCTAGAAATTTGTCTCTTAGTCTTACCTGTGTATGAGTGAGATCATTCAGCACTCTAAATTCCAAATAAACATTTTTTTAAAAGATTTTATTTATTTATTTGACAGAGAGGAGAGAGATCACAAGTAGGCAGAGAGGCAGGCAGAGAGAGAGGGGGAAGCAGACTCCCCGCTGAGCAGAGAGCCCGATGTGGGGCTCGATCCCAGGACCCTGAGACCATGACCTGAGCTGAAGGCATAGACTTTAACCCACTGAGCCACCCATGCGCCCCCCAAATAAACACTGTTAAGGGCAAACTTAGGCCTGCCTGTACCTCACCAACTCTGGACGTGAATTTGGCTACGGGTGCTGGGCTCTGGGATAAAGACAAGCCCAGTTCCATCTCTGGCATTTGGAATGATTTGCAGCAGATTATTGAATGGCAAACAAATCTGCAGAAGTATTCTTGTCAAACTGAATAGGTCATCAGTCAGTCATACCTTTAAAAACGCATTTTTAACTTCCATAGATCTTTGACTAGCATGTTATTTGCAAATAATTTGCTCCATTATTTAGCATTCTTCTTACATTTAAAAAACACGTTATCTGGCTTACTTTGTAACACATAGGGGAGGTTCTGGAGTTTCTAGTCATCCAATGTGCTCTAGAGTCACTGACAAGTGATTAAACCAAGGCTTCATTGTGCCATTTGGACAAATTGTTTTCAATCAAATCATTGGTAGTCATTATATCCTGTATCACCTTGTCCTTTCCTTTACACCCACTCAGAAAACCACTCTTCTGGTCTTTGCAGGAGACTCAGAAAGCATTCCGGTGTTAGAGTGACAGGAGGATACAGGTTAAACACAACAGCTTATGTGGCTGTGGGTTATAAGCGGCGTGCATTTCAGGAAGGCTGGAGGACCCTGCTAATAGGGAGGGACAGTCAGATAGGCCATCCTGGTGACTCTTCAGACCTATAGAAGCTTGAGTCCTCAGGGCAGTTGTCCTAATACAGCAAAAACTTGTCAATGACCTTCCATGCTAGATCAGATGGAAGGGACTAGGGGATGAGGGAGCAAACTGGCTTCTCCGGTGTGATGCATGGAGCCCTGCACAGAGGGATTTCAAGGAGAAACTTGTCCTCCCAGCTGTTGGGAGTGCATCAGCAGCAGGCAACCCACATTCAGCAACTGCCAGAGGCAAGGGTCTAAAAGCCAAATTCAGGACAATTCCAACAGCCCTTCAAGCTCCGGAGTAGCCAAAGGGAGGTCAGGCCGTTTCAGGACCACGTCTCAGCTGGACCTCCGCCTCTGCCCATTTTAGCTCTTCCCTTTCCACTTATCTTCCCCTAGTGTTGGCCTGAAGGGCACTGCCTGAGAAATCCTGTGCTTCATCCTGCAACCTTTTAAAATAGACTTCATGACTTAATGTCATGATGATGTAGGAAAGACGTTAGGGTTCGAAGCTGATAGCCAAACAAGAATTCTCAAGACGTCTTTGGTGCCAAAAGGTGGTTTTATTAAAGCACAGGGACAGGAATTATGGGCAGAAAGAGCTGCACTATGGCCATGAGGAGTGGCCCATTATATACTTTCAAACTGAGAGGGGGTTAGGGATAGGGTAAGTTCTAAGGAATTTTGGAAGCATGGTTTTCTAGGACCTTGAGGGGACTAGCTATTGTTGGGAAAGGTCATTTATACTGTCTAATAAAACCTGAGTCATGAGACCCTTCAGGTCTATGTAGGTGGGTCATATGCTTGGGGGATAATTGCCAACATGTATCTTGGTAGGGAAGATAAAGGAAGTTTCTAAAGGAATTCTTTTATGTTGTAGTAGACTTACAGGATCCTGGGGTTTGAGCTAATGTTGCCTTTTGGCCTTAGCAAAGCATTAACATTGAGGCAGTTGAATCCCTAGGAGAACATCACTCTGCCTGTTTCAAGGACTTGTCAATGGACTGTGGGTCATAAAGACATTTAATAATTTTTCTTCTGCCTTTATTCCCACATCAATGACACTGGGGAAAAGCAGAGAGTCAGACCTGTGGAGGAGACGCAGGGACGTCAGTAGACATGTGTTGCATCCGAAGCAAACAAGACAAAACAAAAAACCTTGAGAAGCCAGGAAAATGACATAGATATGGATGCATTCTACTTTTAGCCTAATAAGGAGGGACACTGTTTGCACGCACCTGGGAGCACTTACACCCTGAAAGGGCAACACGAAATTCATCTTCAGCCTATTTCGGCATCAAGACCCTTGACCCCATTATTGCCGGGTCTTCTGGAATCAGGAAAAGCCAAAAATTTATTAATGTAATATTTTCTAGTTCTTATAAATATACTGGCTATGTGAAAGCTATCAATTTTAGTCTTCCTTTGTAGCATTTCTCCAACCCACTGGTCATTTGGGGAATGGTAAGGGCATGACAGTGGGGCACAGATGTGCCCTCATCTTGCAAAGGGGGAGAGATGATCACTGACGGAGTGTGTGCAAGGAGCCATAGAGTCGGATTTGCCTGTGATGCACACTTATTTTTCTTTCTGCTGCTAGCGCTCTGAAATGCTCTAGCTCATTTTGGGATAGTATTTGTGCAGCAAACTCGGCATGAGATGAGCTATTTAGAGACTTTTAATCTGATTACTGGCAAAAGTTATGAGTATTTCCATCTCACCCTTGGATGGGGTACGGCCTTGGGAATCCAATATGCAGAAGGCAATGAAATACACCATTTTAAGTACATAAAAGAGCTGTTTTAAGGGAAATGGTGGATTCACTTAGTTTTCCCATACAATCAAGAGCAAAGGGATGAGAACTGGGGAATGGATTTTCTTTGATACTGGGAGAAAAGGAAGGCGTGTCCTTTGCCTGAACTCGAGCATTGTTACCTAAAAGTAGGTTTCTGCATATACATGAACCTCGTTCTGGTGAATATAGGCCCATTTGTATGTTCTGTCCTCCTCTGGGCACCTAGCTATTACCTCTGGGTCACACTCATGAAGAAATTACACTGCTGGGTGTTTCCTATACCGAGACACATGCTAAAACTACTTGCTCTGACCTTGAGGGCTTTTGCCAAAAAGACATCTGACATCTCATGAATGCATTTCAGTGGACAAAAATCTGGCCTCCTTCAGCCACAGTCACTGTGCTTACTCTTCTTTTTCACACTCAATAACTTCTGCCCATTGTGGGGGTTCTTATGAAATGCGCAGCTCTCCAACCATTCAGCAATTCCTTAAGCACAAAAATAACTGCACTCTTAAGAAGCAATCAGCAGGCTTATTAAGGTTCACCTACAATGGAAGGCACCATGTTGTTTGTTAATTTGCATTGCAAATAAAGGCCTGGTGGTCTTAACCAGCCACTTTAATGGCAAGAGAGCTTTGATAACAAGGGGAGGAGCCTGCCCTCTTTGTGTGTTATCACTGAACTGAACAAAAATAACACATACACAATGAATATACCATTTCTTCACAATATTTTTCTTTCAAACACATGCAAAAGCTTCATACCCTCTTGACAAACCATATTTTCCTTTTCTGCATCTGTGACTTAGGAAAATTTGGGCACTCTCGTATATTTTACTTATTTTCTGTGGGTGTCTTAGTTGCCTGTAAGGTTGTGCAGACATCTTTCAGGGTTAAGAAAATGAGCATTTGGACCTACTTTGGGGATTAAGAGACTACTTAAGTACAAACATTAATACAAAGAGGGAAAATGATTTTAATTCTCTATTTCAAGTATTCTTTGTCATATTTAAGACCCCAGGTGTGAGCCTTGCTCTGCTCCCTGTTGTGAAACTGATTAGGAGTTATGAAAAGTTAATAGGCAAGGCTGCAGGAGTTGTTCTTATGATTTTCCACCCTAAAATACTGTTTCACAGTAAACTGGGAGGTATCTAAACAGACGTATTATTTTTCTGATAAAACACACAAATGGAGAGAAAGACATATTACAAAAAATCAAAACTTGAAGTCTGAAAAAATATGCCCAGATGACATCTAAATGATCCTAATCAGCTAACTATCTGGAGCCTTTTATAATATTGGGAGAGGTTGTATTTGTTCTAAATAAAACCTCAATCACCAATCTATTCGTCTTTTTTTCACCTCAGCAACTTCTTTTTCTGCCTGAAATAGACTTTGCTTTTTCATTCATGCCTCTGAATAGACTACTGATGTCTCAATGCCTTTCAATCAGATTTTTCTAGACTGATCAATTAGCAAAGCAAAATAATCGGATTATCAGCCGAGTGGGAATCCCAGGCTGAACTCTGTGGCTCTGAGATACAAAATGGATAAAATAATGTCCTTCAGATTCTTTTAGAAAAGCAGTTAATTTAAATAAAGCAAGTAACACAGTGCCTTTGGATAAAAACAAAACAAAACAAAACTGAATTATACTGTATAAACTCATTCACTTGTTGAATATAGGCATTCATTCAACAAATACTCATTGATGTTACTCTACCAGTTTCTATTCCAGATTCCTGGAATAGAAAGATGAACAAAGCCCTCACAGTTAATGCCTACAGTGAATCATTCAGTCTGTGAAAATTTAGAGAAGTATGAGCTGAAGAAAAGAGAAGAAACTTCTTGATGGAGATGGGGCATGTGTCAAGCATTGAGAGATGAGTGCTTCATTACAGGTTGAAATCGTGTCCCTCCAAAAGATATGTTGAAGTCCTAGCCCCCTGATACCTATGAATGTGACCTTCTCTGAAAATAAGGTCTTTGTAGACATAATCAAGTTAAGATGAAGTCATACCAAATTAGCGTGAATGCTGAATCCGATCTGGTTGGTGTACCCCTGAGAAGAGGCGAAGAAACACAGAAATAAGATCATTTAAAACACAGGTTCAGCTCAAGTGGACAAAATGTTGCCATTCAGATTAAGGATGCAATGTAATGATAAATGGAGAAACTCAGACTTGGACAATAGAAAATCATTGAGAAAAAGAAGTATGATAAAGGGACTTAGGAACTTAACAACAATAGATAAACTTATCATATCTTAAATAATCCAGTCATTCTAGCAACATCCACCAGCCTAATGACAAAAAGGAGAAGCCACGAGGACATGAAATAAAAAGGACAAGAAGAGAAGCCTTCTTCTAACTATGATAATGCATGATTTCATATGACTTGTGAATTTAACAGTTTGTATATTTGAATTCTAACTTTGATATTGATAATTCCTCTATCAATTAGGCAGGTGGTACTTCAAAACTCTGATTTCAGTAGCCTAAAGTAAGGGGAAAAAATGTTAATTAACGGCTAATAGGCTATTCTGAAGATTTCCCAAGGAAATATATTGCAGCTTTCTCATCTATCAGGCCCTATATAAATGGTAAAGTGATTACATTGTTTTTTTAATTTAGGACCCACATACAGTTTTAAAAACTGATATTTTTTCCTTAAGTTACTTCTGATACAATTTTTGGTACCTAAGATAGATAATAGATCTGGTAAGATTCCTCTTTGAAAATATTACTGTACAGAAGTTTTGCCCTTCCTTATTTACTCCATATTTGCTTATTCCTATATTACGTGCAAACACATGGACATCCATTCCCCCCACTTACTAGAAATAAAATAAAATCTCATTAGGTTTCACTTTGACCTATTCATTTTGAAATTTGAAACTCTACATTTCAGGACAATAGTGCAGTCTTGCAATTTGACATTCATGGTGCAGGCTCTTGAATTTCTGTGAATTTTTCTATTTGTGCCATGCTGAAGGAAAAGTACGCTCAGCATTTCTAGTGAGTAAAAAGCAATTCTATGAAAAACATCTCATCGGGGAATGCCTGCTGAGAAATTCTCCTTTCCTGCAAAATATAGAGCATGTGTGTTCAGACTTATGTGTGTTTTAAAATATTAATAACCAGCTCCTTACTAGGACTGTAGTAAAAGAAAAAGCAAAAACCTAGCACATATGGTAGCATTGGACTATAAAGACTATAAAAACTTTTATGTAAGACTTTACATACATATTTATATATGTATGTAGATGTGTTTACATATAATCTCACATGTGTCTTACATAAAACATGCTTTCTGGGGCACCTGGGTGGCTCAGTCATTAAGCGTCTGCCTTCGGCTCAGGTCATGATCCCAGGGTCCTGTGCTCGAGCCCCGCATCGGGCTCCTTGCTCAGCAGGAAGCCTGCTTCTCCCGCTACCATTCCCTCTGCTTGTGTTTCCTCTCTCGCTGTGTTTCTCGCTGTCAAGTAAATAAAATCTTAAAAAAAAAAAACCCATGCTTTCTTTTCAGATGACAATGCCAAAAATGTTGCTGAATCTTGTTAACATGAATCCGTACCTTTGCCCACAATATATGTTAGAACAATATTGAGGATCAACCTTCAATTCAGTGTGGAGGGATTTCAACAAATCTCCATTCACTGATCATAGAAATTAACCAGACTCCAGCCGCTCTGCAGAAAATGTCTGCCCAAAACCACGTCTGTATTATTGAATGTGCTATAAACCTGGTTGTCCCCCAAAGAAGCAACTGTCTGTTTAAAAATCAGACCTGAAGCTATTTATGCCCTGGTGTGTATGTATCCATGTGTGTGAATGAATGTGTGGGAAGCAGAGCAGTTTCGATGAATTTTAATTTTTTGGCTGCTTAGAAAACCTGCCTTTTTGACCTTGATTCTTGGGTATTGCTGTGATGATAGATTAAGAAGGATATATCTGAGACTTTTTAAAATCAATATTATCTCTCAAAGAGTTTTTTTTCATATACTGTAAACAAGAAAATTTTGAGGCACAGCTGTATTTAAATATACACTCGTAGCCAGTTTCTACAAGATTCCGGGTTTTCGGTGAAGGCAGTATTCTGTAGGTATTATTCTATTTAATCTCCAAGCAACCCTGTGGATCACATTGCTTCATTTGACACAGGAGAAAAGCAGCTGACCAGCGTGTAATTTGCTCACAATGGTGCACAGCAAATGTCAAGGCTAGAATTGAACCTGGCTCTCCTTGCCTTCAAAGCCAGACCTCAACTATCTCTCCAGCACAGTGGGAAGACTCCAGGGAACACATTAAAACCCCGCATTGCCATGTCAGATGCACTCCAGCATCTCTTACAGATATTGCTAATTTCAATTTACAGAGTATAACCTAGAGTTTGCTAATTTCAACTTACAGAATGTAACCAAGATGTCAAAAATAAAGGCAAGAAATACCCTTTCCCCAGTGTTTATCATATTCCCTGCCGAGTATGGATATCACAGTCAATCTTCTACCGTCCTTTGAGGGAGAACTATGCCACTCTTGTTTTAGGGATGGAGTAGCTTAGGGTTAAGGATATGAAACGATTTGCCTGAAGTCACATGTCCAGTAAGGGGTAGAGCCAGGATTTGGAACTTGAAAATCTGACTGCTAAGAATCTTCCTGCCTCCCAAGAAGAGGAAAACTGTTCAAAATCAGCCGACTTTGATGCCCCACCTCTGAGGATCGCACAAGTCTACTTCGTTGTTGAGATGCCCACTTAGCTGCTCTTTGCTTTCATTTGGAGATAGGTATCACATGTTTGGCGATGCATTTTCAACTGGCAGCAAATAAGAAATAGACCATTAGAGGAGACGACAGGTGGTAGCAGAGCACCTTCAGTGGTGGTCCCTCTGACTCTAGAAGACCGTAACTTCTGATTGTGAGGGAGATGCCTGAGTGCACCTGCAGTGGGAGAGTATTTGGAATAGAGGCAAGAGGCTTTCAGAATTAAATTGCCCCTAAACACATTAGTCTATTTTCAAATATGGTGCAAGACTGAAGCTCTTAATTTTGACTCTGAGTAGAAAAGAAGGGGACAAATTATCAACATATGTTCGGTGGGTGCTGTTTAAAAATCCCAGGAAGTTTGTCAATTTTGAAACATTTATATCAAATAGTAATTATTTTTTGCATTTAAATTTTGTCTCATAAATGTTTAAGTTCTCCAGAAAGAAATCAGATGGCGTATCTCTCTCCTTGCAAACAGTAGATAAATATGGTATTACTCCTTTGATTTTCAAAACATCGCCTATTTCAGAGAATTGTTATTTCCTGAATGTATATCCAGGTATGAGGGTCAACAAATGTAAAAAACAATTTCCCCTCAAAGTATTTATAATCCTTGTCAGATATTTCAGTTCTGGATAGATTAGTATTTATTGTCTTTTTTTTCCCCTATTTTTTTCTGAATATTAGATTTGTACATAGTTATGGTAGAAATTTTTGAATATATACAAAACCATACAGAAGCATAAGAAAAAGAAGTTATAAATGAACTAAATATATTCACTATTCACATTTTGGAATATGTCACTGTGAAGAATATAAACTTACTAAACAAACTAGCAGTTGTTTTATTGGCCAAGTTCTAGACTGTTGCTAAACTAAACCAAACTGACCACTTACAGCACAATGCACTAATGAACTTCACCTTACCTCCTCAAATGATACCCTCTTCTCTCTATTTCTCCCCTGGTGGCACTTCAATTGCTCTTGGTCATGTTAATTAATGGTAATATTGATGTTAGAAACATCTACAAAACTAAAGAAAATAACAGCATCTAACTTTCATTTAATTTATACATTAGCAGGGTAAATTCCAAATGGGGTAGGGAAAAATATTCTTCTTGAATCTGAAAGGCAAAAATGATATTTTGGCACTTTTTTGTTGTTGTTGTTTATGTTACTTCCAAAAATATAGATTGAGAAATTATTATTTAGATATTCAGGTATGAGGGGATACCATTTGATTGAGTAAATTATGTACCTGAACCATAAAACTTTTCAGATTTCATTCAGCTATTTAGCCAGTGAGTACCCAGAGCTAGAGAGTAAATCAATATTTCATTTATAATTAAAATCTCCTGGTCTGGTGTTTTGGATAGGTTTTTCACAATACTGAACATATTTCCCAAGGAGAAACTGAAAAAGACATTTGTCCTGGTCTCTAATAAAGTTACATGTTCAGAATGTTCTCTGGCATTAATGGTCTTGGAGAACATGGCACTTTATGGAATATAAACTCCTCATTTTACAGTGAATGGAAAAGGAGCCTGCAGAGGTTAGGTGATTTTCCAATAAATATGTCAGAACATGTTCTGGAATAATTCATAATTTTGTGGTGCTAGAGAAGCTCAATATTGGTTCAGAGAAAATTTTGAGTAGAGTCTAAATGAACTGATAAAAACCTATAGGATGGAGTACTCTAGTTTCTTTTCTTTTTTTTTTTTTTAAAGATTTTTATTTATTTGACAGAGAGAAACACAGCGAGAGAGGGAACACAAGCAGAGGGAGTGGTAGTGGGAGAAGCAGGCTTCCCGCCGAGCAAGGAGCCCGATGCGGGGCTCGATCCTAGGACCCTGGGATCATGACCTGAGCTTAAGGCAGACGCTTAATGACTGAGCCACCCAGGCGCCCCAGTACTCTAGTTTCAATAGATGACTGAAAATGTTTTTATGTAAAAAAAGTGCTAGGTTTCCATTCATTGTAGGAACATTCTATTTCTTTTGTCTTTGCCCACCAATGTGCTGCTAAATGTTTAACAAGCTCCTTAGAAGAAGAAAATGTATTTAAATGTTTATTTTATGACACACTTTAAGTGTATTGACATTATTATCAATTCCTCCGTCACTTTCTTAAATCCAGAAAATCAAAACACTAACTCAGCCCTGATTTGTAGTATTTGAGGATTTCCGTGGTATAAATACTATCATCATGACTTACTTTGAAGTTACCAACTAGCGGTCACACACTGCACAGTTGAAAAGAGACAGATGTATCCTTATGTAGTATTAGACCATACGGATATAATAAACCCAGGGACTTCAAGATATAAATAATAGTAAAAGGAGTAAAACAACTGGGAAGTGATGAGTTTTGAGTATGTTATTTTTATTCCTAATAGGATTTATTTGTGTTTGTACATTTAATATTCAAAAATGCCTGGGTTTATGCTCGCTTCAGCAGCACATATACAAAAAATGCCTGTGCTTAACAACTGTTTCAGAAACTTCTTCAAGTTTTTACAGCTGGGTTTTGCTAGCCTGTCTGAACCAGACTGGTCTTAGCCATCACTGCCTATGTTTTTAGAGAGAGGGGGCTGTGGGGGAAAAAAAACCACCAAAACCCAAAAAAAACCCTACACCATGCATTAGGTATCACATACTGTATATGTCATATTCAGCAGAGGTATCAATATTATATGTGTGTTTTTAGAAGTATACCACCAAATCAGTGCTTCTCAAACTCTAATGTGCATGTAAATTACTGGGGGGTCTTGTTCAAATGCAGACTCTGTTTTAGTAGGTCCGAGATCCTGTCTTTCTAATGTTACTCCCAGGTGCTGCTGGTCCATAGACTGTACTTTGAATAGCAAAGCCCCAGACTAATTTCTTAAAGCCTTACTATAAGCAAAGAGTCAATATACATCTAAGTATATACAGAGAGATGATATAGATACAGATCTAGATATATAATGTGTGTATGTGTGTAATATGAAGGAGGCTCCTCCATCTGCTCAAAACAGGAGAATATGTAATTCTGTAGAGAAAACGGGAAGAAAATGGGAGTTAGAAGAATTGGAGATGGCCTAGTGGAGGAGGGCGAACTGCCTCTGAAGATAAGTAGGATACAAAAACTCAGGGAAGAATTAGAAAATCAAATTTAAAGGCTTGAAGTCAAGACTTATCAATCCTGGTATTTAAAAAAAGAATGTCTGAGGAATCTGAAATCAGTTCAAACTCTGTGAGGTTTTAGGACATAGGGAGAATACGTAAATCTTGAATTTCAGCCAGGGACACTTAAAATTAATCCTGTAAGCATTTATAGGAACATAAGTCATTATTACGAAAAATAGCATGCTCTAGGAAGTTTTAATTGGGTGTCATCCAAACTGGAGACAAATCAAGGCTGGTCCAGGGAGGCTGTTTATCATAAGCCAAGAGTAAAGGATACATGCTTGTGCCAGGGGGTGGGAGAGTCCAGGGAGAACCTGGGTCTTGGGTTTGAAGAATGAAGATTCTGAGATGCTAAAACCACAGTGATGGAGAGCACAATGGTGCAGTTGATTAACAGTTCTGGGAGAAGCCAGTCTCTCTCTCTCTCTCTCTCTTTTTTCTTCTTTTTTTTTTTTAAGTTGAGAATAAGGTGGAAGACATTAACTGTGCTTATTATTAATCTATTTTTCTCAAAGGCAAAGTGATTTAAAGGCATAACTCACGATAGGATTAGTAACACAAAAATCAGGAATTTCATAAACTTCTAAGCTCTTGAAAAGTCTTCTGTATGTTGGCTTTTTGTCTTTGCCCACAAGACACATGGGTTAGAAGCAAACACAACGATGAGCTGCAGCTTTGGCCTGGATCTGGGGATATTTATTTCTAATCATTTCATTGTTTATATTGTTTTTATTCTTAGCAATGAGACTCTAAGTCTTTCCCAAGAGTAATCTGCGGAATAAAACAGATGTTGATAAACTTCCACGAAAAGCTGTTGACCTGAGTGCAAGGTTCAGAAAGGTGTGGCCAGAGTAATCCAGGAAAGGGCAACACAAGAACTTACTGAAAGGTGAAGAAGGAAAGTATATAGTTTAAACGTTCATATAAAAAGCATTTTGCAGGGGCGCCTGGGTGGCTCAGTGGGTTAAAGCCTCTGCCTTCGGCTCAGGTCATGATCTCAGGGACCTGGGATCGAGCCCCACATTGGGCTCTCTGCTCAGCAGGAAGCCTGCTTCCCTCTCTCTCTGCCTGTCTCTCTGCCTACTTGTGATCTCTCTCTGTCAAATAAATAAATAAATAAATAAATAAATAAATAAATAAATAAATAAAAAACATTCTTCAATGCAAGTGCAGAAGATGCACTTCTTCCATGTGGAAGGCATGGAAGATGACTCTTCATGGACAGTTCCCAAGAAAAGTGTTTGAATTGTGAAGGAAAAGAGTAAAGAACTTCCACTTGAGGAATTTAAGATATCATCAGGAAATCCAATCATTGCAAAGAAATTAGAGATCTGGCCTTAGGGTGTTAATATGTTTTAAAATTATGATAGCAGATCTGATTGAATATTGTGAGAGTCAATGTCTTTATAGGTGATTCAGCAAACAGACAAAGAGGGGGAGCCAAAGGAGAAAACATAAGAAATGGTGAAACAATTCATGGGAAGTATGTTGAGGGTTGAGTAAGGTTTTGGAGGCAGCGCTTCTCTTTACCTTCTGGCCAGAAGAAGGAATTCAGTTAAATAAATTCACTGTCATCAAATCCATTCCTTTGAATTCAATCTAATTTGCATGGGAATTTCTAATTCTTGCAAAATCAGGTCAGTTATTCTTAATTTAAAATACAAGTTGTCCTAAATTAATACACTATCTCAGTGCATTAGAAATACCAATGTGCTCTACTTATTAAGTGAATCTCAGAGTGCATACTTAATGAAAAAATTCCAGACAATTTGAATGACCCTAAATGACCCATCGGGATAGTTAAAAGGCACTATTATTCCATATGCATATCAAAAGTCCTTTAATAAAACAGCATAGCATGCCAGAGGTTCAACTTTCCATGGCTTCTGGTAGTCCAGCCAAAACAATAACCTCTAATAGCCTTTTTGGATTTGTGACAATGCATTATTAAAACATTTAGAATTCCAAAGTACCATTACTTTCATTTCCTTTTTTAATCCACCATCAGTGACCAAAGGCTATTTGACTTTATAGTCACCTTGTATATCTTATAGTATGATCAGCATTTCCTTAAGGACAAACTTCAAAAGATTCAGAGGTTAAATTTAGCCAGGTTGTTAGGATACGAAAAGCATCTCAATTTTCTAGGATATGTAAATTGAATTTCACGAAATTTTCCCCAAAGTCATTTCCTTCCCCCAGTCCCGTTTTCTACAAAGTATCTTTCTTAATGCAGAAACATTATTCTATCTCCATGTTCCTTTCTTCAATTTCCAACCAATCCCCGAAGGTAAACCCATATTAAGAAATTCTAGTTCTTTATCTGTCTACTGATAGTGTTGAACTTCACTAGCCATACAACCTTGCTAAAAGTTAAAGCAATCAAAATTTGTCTTAACTTTCCAAGGAAATCCGTACTGTTCTAAAGATGTAAATTCCTAACTTAGACAACCATTTCTGATAGTCTGAGACATTTGTAAATTTTAGAAAATGATTTTCTGAAAGACACATCCTTGTTAAGACTATTTTTCTTCAACAGACATT
>CM053605.1:9156816-9194715 GCA_028646535.1 Procyon lotor | reverse complement strand
ATAGAATTACGAGAGAGTGTAATGAGAGTAAAATTAAATGAAGCAATTGTATACAAAAATCTCTTACCCTTATAAGGGAAGCATGATGCTGATTCCAATTCCATTGTATTCTATTCCTTTAGAATGAAATTCGGGTAGCGACCTACTAAGTCAATTTCAAAACCCTTTTGGCATCACTACCTGCAGTTTGACAGGAAAAGAGTCATTAAGGACTTTTTTTTTTTTCCAATGACAAAACATCTATCCGCTTCTGCATATAAAAGTTTTGTTGGACAGCCTATAACGTCATTAACTGTGTGTATATGATGGTTGGTCTGAAAGAGAAAGGGGCTGAAAATGGAGCTCCACGCCCGTGCTATGCCCACTTGCTCTTCTACGTCCCTTCTGCGGGGGCTCCCCCAGTCTTGGCCTTCGTTGCTGTCACTCTGTACCCTATCAACTATGGGACCACTTAGTATCTTTCCTCCTGCTTCACTATGTCAGCCGTAGGTTAAAGGATCTGAAAAGAAGAGGTAGCTTGCAATGATGGATGAATGAGTCGTTTCAATAGAAATCCGCAGTGAAGTTTTCCTGATGGATCCAGAAAGCACCCATACACCCCCTTCCTCGTCCCTCTTTACTCAGCTGCCAAAGGAAACGGAACCTTCCAGAATGTCGTGTTGTGTACTTCACTGCCACTGTGCTTGTTCCTTGTTGCCACTCCTCTCCCCTTTCTGGGATAGTTCTGGAGAACCCAAGCTCCCTCCTCTGGGTCTCTGACCTGGAATCCCTAGGGTGGCTCTTGGCCCCAGCCTGCTCCACCTGAGCAGATGGCTTAGGTAAACAAATACGAATCCTTGCTGCAAATAGGAAGGACAAGAGGGTTGGAATGGGGAGATGGATGAAAAGCTGTATAGAAGAAGGATGAAGATTGTGGACTCATTATTTCAGGGGTCCTCTGCACTGTTCAGGATGTCTTCAGAGAGCTGGTAAATATTTCATCTTTGTCTGGAGGAGAGACTGGCTTATGTTTTCCTAACACTGGGTTGCTATAGTGCACCTGTGTGAATCTTCCCCATTGGTAATTTATATGCAGATGAGTAATGTGAAAATCTGTCATTTATTTTTAATGGCTTAAAAACTAAGCGAATCCACCATTATTCAAAATTTGTGCCCTGATCTAGAAACGGAAAAAGAAAAAATGGCTTTCATGTTTAATTCCAGAGCCGTTTGTGGAACTCATAAGCACTGGGTAAAAACACTGGTCAAAATAACTTCCTTTTATAATTATAATTTTGACAAGAGCCACTCACAGAAAGGGTATGAAGTATATGCAGACACGCACGTACGCTATTTTATTTTATTTTTATTTTTATTTTTTTAAAGATTTTGTTTATTTGACAGAGAGAGACACAGTGAAAAAGGGGACATAAGCATGGGAGTGGGAAAGGGAGAAGCAGGCTTCCCGATCAGTAGGGGGCCCAATGATCGAGCCCCACATTGGGGGGATCATGACCCAAGCCAAAGACAGATGCTTAAAGACTAAGCCACCCAGGCGCCCCCTCACAGATGCTATTTTAAATAATAATAGAAGAGTAATAGCATACCTAAGAAGAAAATTGCCTCTGAATAAATATTTATTTAACTTAGTGCTCAAAATGTTTATTAATTTCCGTTTTATAAGGAGAATTGAAATAATTTTATTCATGTTTGAGTCACTAAAATTCTTATGTGGAAATAATTTGATAACATAATTGCTAAATGAGGAAAAGTGTTACAGCCATTTGTCTATTTCAGGCATGGGAAAACAGCTATCTTGAAAAATGTATTGTAAATTATTTTAAATGCTACCAAGTAGCATACTCTTTTGTTTGAGGAACCAGGTAAGTTACAAACACATGGGGTGTTTGGCTTAAGTTTTTAAATAAATACATTTTTTATTTTTATTTATTTTTCTTCAGTCACTCTCATAAGATTGCTATTTTTTTTTCTTAAAGATTTTATTTGTTTATTAGAGAGAGAGAGATCACAGGTAGGCAGAGAGAGAGAGGGGGAAGCAGACTCCTCACTGAGCAGAGAGCCCGATGTGGGGCTCAGTCCCAGGACCATGAGATCATGACCTGAGCCAAAGACAGAGGCTTTAACCCACTGAGCCGCCCAGATGCCCAAGATTACTATTTTTTATTAGCATACAATGTATTTGTTTCTGGGGTACAAGTCTGATTTATCAGTCCTACGCAATTCACAGCACTCACTATAAGCACATACCCTCCCCAGTGTCCTTCATCCAGCTACCCCATCCCTCCCCTCCAGCAACCCTCAGTTTGTTTCCTAAGATTAGGAGCCTCTTATGCTTTGTCTCCCTCTCTGGTTTCATCTTATTGAGTGTTATTTTTAAAATCAAAGGGCTCACATCTACCAAGAGGTGTTTTGGGGCTGTGATTTGCAAGGAAAATAGGAGAGGCTTGGGCTCTCCAACTTAAGAAGCAGTGATGTTTCATTCACCATCGTAATAAATGATCACTAAGTATTTAGAGAGATCAGCTTTTCAGCAGGGTGCTTTATGGGTGTGCATATTCTACTTTGCTAGGGGCGGCGTTGGGGGCTCACATATTCTGAGAAACTATCGGAGTGTGTAAAAAGCAAACAGTAATTATATGTCTTTGTTCCCATTGTTCTTTTTTCTTAGCCCTGTAAATGGGGCACATACTGGAAATCTACAGAAAGGATGGGGCTCCAGTGTGTGCTTTTCCAGGCTATCAGTCCTCACTGAGCAACAATACCGAACAGCACCCTTGGCCAAGGGCTTTGCCACTTACATCGGGGGCTTCAGGCTAGCTGCTAAATAACAAGAATTCTTATGTCCATTTGCATCTAGGGTCAAGATACTATTTATCATTTTATAAAGTCTTGTTTAAGAATCCCCATGACACTGTGAGGTGGGTAAGGCAAGTATTTTCTCTCTGTTACAGATGAGGGGCTGAGGATCAGAAACTAAATGATTTACCACAGACTTCAGCTCAGCTAGTTTTCCTCGGGGAAGAGACCCTCAGGCTTAGAACTCGGATGTTCAGGTCCAACACTCCATACTGTTTTCTACTTGACCTTATGTTCCTGCTTCATGTTGGACAAGCTTAATGTTGAATTTTCTTGAAGAGTTGTCACTAAGGTCAATCTCTCCTTTGAAATGCTACTTGTGAATCTTATGGTTTGAACAAGAACTTTGAATCAAACTCGGTCAGCCTAGTCCATTGGTTTTCAGTGTGGGGTCTCCAACCCACAGCTTTAGCATCACCTGGGAGCTGGCTAGAAATGAAAATTCTTGGGGCTCGTGTCAGATCTATCAAACCAGAAACCCTAAGAGTAGGGCCCATTCATTTTGGTTTTAAAAGTCCTCCAGGTGATTTCAAGGTCTTCTGAAGTTTAGGTTCATTAGCCTGGACTATTCAGACTCAGACCGATGTCCTTAAGGCAATGAGTTGCTGATCAGAACCATTTTAAAACATCTCTAAGTCGGGTTTGTACCCACTTTGATCAGTAACCTTTCCCACAAAGCTGTTGGGTCAAAGTGGGCAGGGTTTCCTGCAAAAGCACAGTGGACATTTTGAACTGCATATTTCTTTGCCGATGTTGCCATCCTGGGTCTTGGAGAACATTTAGCAGCATCCCTGACCTTGACTTGTTAGATGCCAGGAGCCATCCCTGCTGGAGTTGTGACAATCAAAAATGTCTGCAGACATTGATCAATGTCCCACAGGGAGCAAAACTGTCCCCACTTTGGTTGACAGCCAGTGCCCCAGGGCATTTGCTCTTACTCCCCCATCTCAAGGTGCTTCTTTTGAGCAAAGTGCCTAGTACCCTGACTGGAATAGCTATCATCTTCTGAGCCTTCCTTCAGTGTATAAAGGGGAGACCTGGATTCTTGAAAAATTTCATGGGGGTGCATGAAAAATCAGTCAGGAGTGAGAGTTAAGAGTAAAGCTAAGAAAACATTGACAGCTCTTAGGCTCCCAGCAACAGTCGGCTTTGAAAGAACGGCCAAAGATGGGAGCTTTGGTAGTAGATGAGCTGAAAAGAAAACTGCCAGCTATTAGTGTTTCTGTGGACATAAATGTTCCAAGCTTTGATGCTACAAAGAATTCTCTGAAGACCTGTGCAAACAGCACTGCGTGTGAGCCCGAAGAGCAAGCCGACGCAGACAGTGAGCCCTGCCTATTGCTGAGCTGGGCTTATAGTATTAGGTAGACATGATCTCTGCCTCCAAATGCCCCTGATTTCCTCCTTGGAGACATTTGCTTCTCATAAATAACATCTGAAATAAGTTCTGGATTTATTTCCAGGCACTGCTCATCTAAATTCATTCTCCTCAGTCAAAATGATTGTGTCTAAATTAAAATATAGAAGAAAAACCCCCATCAGAGCCCACTCTGGGTGAGTTGGCTGGTGACAGTTCTTTCTTTCAGGATCTGCTCTGCTATTTATTTGTCCCCCTTCCTTTCTTTCCCTTGGCAGTTCAATCTCTCTGGGTCCTCCCTTTTGAGAAAACTATGTGATATCCTTATGACCTCCAACCCCATGCACTTCTGAGCTCCAGCTTCTCCTCAGAGATCCCCACATGTACACATTCCTGGTGGGAAGAACCTTCCCATTTAGGGAATGTTAGCCAGTGGTGGGGGGGCGGGGCAAACATGACCAGCACTTCTGAAACCACGGAGAGACAAAATTCTCTGGTGTCGTCTGGTAAAAAGGCCAGCCTCTCATTTCTGTCTCTTCTGGATTCTATGCTCTGGGTGCTGAGTGGGTTTTGCCTGGCTCACTTTCCTTCTCTCCCTGGGAAGGAGAATCTTGGCATATTCTCTGCTGTGGCTTGGCCCCGGCTACAAAGGTGTATCTGGAGCAGACATGAGAGTAGGGGACCATACACAGAGGTGCTGGCCTTCAGGCCCACCGAGGGCCCTCACAGCATCCCTCCACCTCTGCTAGAGTTGAGAGCCTTTTATCTGCTTCCTCATCGGTAACTTTCCAATTGATCAAATACAAATTTTTAACTAGTTTGGATAGACCAGTGCCATCCCACTGTAGAAGGTAACCTCTGGTATTTTTGGCGGTAGGGTTGATTCGTAGGCATTTATAGATTTTTCTAGAAGTTACTTGCTCTTAGTTTCCCTCACCCTCCCACACACCCCTCCTCCCCCTTAAAGCCACACCCACAGGAACAATTCCATAAGCAGTATTTGAAACAAATCTTTGACTGTCTTTGTATATAGTAGCACATGGGATTGTAGCATTGGAAGACACATAGCTGACGTTCCCAGGGTGCTTGGTGTAAGAGCGAACGAAAGTCCCACTGGGACCAGAGAAGAAATTTGGTCTCTGCATCCACAAAGCTGTCTTTGTTCTTTCAAGGAGTTTCTTCCGACCCCTATCGATTGTCCATCATGGGGTTTAAATCAAAATTGGTGTGTTTCCTTTCCATAATCCTGCTGTTACTCAAAACAAAAGAATGGCAGAAAAAAAATCTGAATTGTTCTCCCACAGAGCTTGAAGACCAAACATCCCTGGCCATCTACACTTAATGAAATCATAAGTGCCACAAAAAGAATGATAATCCTTGGTCTTTAAAAATATAATAAACAGATTTTGTTTATTTTGTTAGAGAAAAAAACTGGACTGTTTATTTTGTAAGCCCATGTCAACTTAATGGAATTTTTATTTCTTCTTTCTGATTTGACTGATTTCCAAAATTTTCTGGGTAGGTGGACTACTTCTTTGTTCCTCTCATAAGGGACATTCTTTTGGGGCAGATTTTTGCTGGCTTCCCCAATGGTCCATAAAGCTCAGTGAAACAATTGTCATGAATTGAATTCCCCCATGATGGTTGCTGCGTGTGAGTTTATTAGCAGTGTTGAAACAAGGACTTCCTTTAAGAGGCACCTCAAAACCACACCGTAAATAGGGAAATACACTGTTCAGCTAAGGAAATGAATGCTTTGCAGCAGAGCTTTGCTAAGAATCCAGGGGGAAGAGCAATTCTAACTCTATCTACAAAACTATTTGATGACTAGTGACATCAACTCTCAACTGGAATAAAAAGTTTCACTCATTCAATTGCACATTTACTCTGAAGTCCACATCACACTTATGTTTTTACAGTTGTTATCCTCATAGATTAGAGCTTCCTCTTTTTCTTTCAAACATGAGTTGTCCCATTCACCAGTAACTAGTAATGAATCATAAAACAAGACAATAGATTCCTGTTTTCTTTTCTTATTAAAAGTATGATAAATAATGTATTGCCCATTTTGGAGATGAAACAAGGCTGGTGTTTGCCATATTCTCAAATCCCCATATTTTGTGGGGGTCCGGAAAGCAAGATGGCATCATGCAGCCCTGATCTGGGCATGTAGGTAAGCAGTTTCCTCACCTCCAAAGCAGAGGCACTGAACTCACATGGTGCAAAGCTTCTCAAACCTGGCTACCCCTTGTAAGACCCTGGAGCACTCTTGAAACACCAGCGCCCAGTACCTCGACCCAGACCTGATAACAGATCTCTCTGGGGATAAATCCTGACATAACCATTTTTTAAAGCTCTCCAGGTGGATCCAAAGTGCAACCAGGTTTGAAAATCACTAACTACAGGTCCATTCCCCAAAGGATGCTCATAGCTCTGTGAAATTCTCAGTGAAACAGTTTGGGAAACTAAGCTGGGAAAACTTCTTGAATGGTCACAGCACACATTTGCACGTTGTTTA
The DNA here is from genome assembly GCA_028646535.1 of Procyon lotor. Classification (NCBI taxonomy): domain Eukaryota; kingdom Metazoa; phylum Chordata; class Mammalia; order Carnivora; family Procyonidae; genus Procyon; species Procyon lotor. The sequence goes on along the minus strand of CM053605.1, from coordinate 9,187,984 downwards.
TCCTCATGACCTATAGGTAAGAAACCTGCTGAACTGTTTTTAACCTGACCATTCTTAATGACATAAGTTTCTTAGAACTCTTCTAATTCACATACTGCCCATCAGAGGGGCTTCTATTTGGCAGCGTACTTCAGGCAACAGAAAACTAACTACTCGAGGGACTTAGGATAGTTTCTAGCTATGAGTTTCAATTTCCATTCTATTCTGTTCCGTTCTAAACCATTCAACATGCAATGTTGTCCCAAAGGTATCCCTTTGATGACTTACAACACAAAGGCTCATGTTTCACTCCCTTAACAGCAGCACATGAAACGCACAATCAGTATCCTTTGAAGAGAAATGTTCAAAGCATCTCCATGGATAATTCTTTGGAACATTGATCTAGGATGCTCGTTGCTAAATGAAGGGAGAAACAAGTTTCAAGGAAGATTGGGGATTTACCTTGTAGATATAAATGCATCTCCCTGGCTTTCTTTGTAAATTAAATTTTGTAAGTAGTACCTACTGTTCTACAGTGAAGTCTGCTGGGTGAAAGAAATGTCAAGTAGACCAAGGAAGGCTTGGTGCTTGGATTTGGTAATCACAAATCAGGATTATCCATCCAGAGACTAAAAGGGGAGTTTATGCAGGATTCACTCTGTCAGGACTGTATGGGCCCTGATAGGACACAGGTAACTAATTATGTAAACTAAAATCCCGTTATACCTTTGTCTTTTCTTAAATGTGGACTTGCCAACCTTTATCCTAAAGTTTACTATTAGCCAAGAGAACCTTAAATAGGTCTGGATACTTGCCTAATGAGTCACATGATGTGTTACTGTTGAGAGGCATTGGGTCTCAAATTTGCCTACCTGGAGCAACACTCTCTTGACTGCTTTTATGAGATTTGTTTGATCCATTATTTAACCAGTACTTTTTGAAGGTATTCATGGTCCCAGTAATGCACAAGATGCTGGGGTCAGAATGAGGATCAAGATGGACAAGTCTTGGAGTCTTTGAACATGATCCAGTCCATCCAACATCCTTTCTAATGATGTCTGAAGAGTTCTTTTTTTTTTTTTTTTTTTTTTTTTTTTTGTCTGAAGAGTTCTTAACACAGGTCTTTAAAAAGGCCAAAAAAAAAGTTTTAATAAAATTGCCACACTACAGGGGCACATGGGTGGCTCAGTTGTTAAAGCATCTGCCTTCTGCTCAGGTCATGATCCCAGGGTCCTAGGATTGAGCCCCACATTGGGCTCCCTACTCGGCAGGGAGCCTGCTTCTCCCTCTCCCACTCCCTCTGTCTGTGTTCCGTCTCTCGCTGTGTCTCTCTGTGTCAATTAAATAAATAAAATCTTAAAAAAAATAATTGCCACACTACAGAAGAGGTACTGCAAACAATTTATTACCTATAGCATAATTATATAAGCAACAAGTAACATATTCTAAAACATACAATGCAAGGATCAGATTTCAATCAACTTGTTCTCTAAAGAGCTAGAGAAGTCCTTAACTGGCTGATGATCATAGGAAATATCCCATTGCTGATTAAACCCACATCTGCTTCCTTAGACATCTCAGTCCTACCATCCCTTTACTATGCACACATCTTGTTTTGTGTTGGACACCATCATGGCACCTGTCCGTATTAAAATGTTTTCTTTTGTTATGGATTTTAACTCAGGGTTCTTTAAATGTCTGAGTTTGTAGTGTCTCGAAATTCAGACTTAACTATAGAATTTGCATCAAATATATTTCTATAGCTTTTATTACAAATATTTGTATTTGGTGGGAACTTAGTAAATTTTCCCCTGGTCCAATGTGTATACTGCCAAGTTGTCTGCCACAGATGGTCTCTCCAGTGGTTTGGCTGGGGTTCTTTACTACGCAGTTAGTCATGTTTCAAGTCATGAGAGATGCTGGTGGCTTCCACTTTTGGCAGGAGGCGTTGCCAGTCAAGCATGGTCTCAGAAATGCTCCTCTTCTCTATAGAAGTCATAGGTTCTATGTCACTTCCTCTACAGGAAGTCACTTCCTCTACAGCAACAAAAGATCTTGCAGGCTAGAAAAGCTCATGATTTAACCACTCACTTTCTTTATTTTTATTACACATTGTCAGCATATTCTCAGGTAGCAAAATTGGGAAAGCTCGGGGCACCTGGGTGGCTCAGTTGGTTAGGCCTTTGTCTTCAGCTCAGGTCATGATCCCAGGGTCGTGAGGGTTGGGGAGGGGTGCCTCTCCTTCTCTCAGCTCAGGCTCTCTCTCCGTCTCTCTCAAATAAATAAACAAACAAACAAACAAACAAACAAATAAATAAACAAACAAATAAATAAATAAAATCTTAAAAAAAATTGGGAAAGCTGTGTCCTGTCTGGTTGTGAAACAGGATGTGATGGACAGAAAGAGTGGAGAAGGTAGTGGTATGGACTAAGAAGATTTGGGTTGGTTCTAGGGCCTGTGTGGAGCAGGTAAATGACAGAGTATGTCCCTGAGCAGTTAAAGCCAGAAGAAGATGGGGCGCCTGGGTGGCTCAGTGGGTTAAAGCCTCTGTCTTCAGCTCAGGTCATGGTCTCAGGGTCCTGGGATCGAGCCCCGCATCGGGCTCTCTGCTCGGCAGGGAGACTGTTTCCCTCTCTCTCTCTGTCTGCCTCTCTGCCTGCTTGTGATCTCTCTCTCTGTGTCAAATAAAGAAATAAAATCTTTAAAAAAAAAAAAAAAAGCTGGGAGAAGGTGCATGTGCCCATCATGTGTTGGGTGGTCTTTGGTGCAAGGGCCTGATGAGTAATGTGATGCCCACAGGTTACAGTGACCGTTCCTCTGCTCGCTGATTTTAAGAGGCACCTTTGTCAGGGTCATCAGAGGCAATGCTGTTTTAGCCAGGCCATCTTGTTCAGCACATCTGTATTCTAAGATTCTGTACTTGGAATTTTTTTTTTCCTTAAAAAAAAAACTCCATATTCTATGAGTTTTAAGACCAAGCACAAGCTCATGAGAGAGGCAGGCCTGGTTCAAAACCAACTTAGTTTCAAACTGTGAGACCTTGGACAAGCTACTTAGGCTCCTTACAAGTGATCTTTCTATCTTCAAAACAGGGACAATAGTAGTCCTTCATTCATAGGGCTGTTTGTATATAATTTATATATAGGACAGTGCCTTAAACATAGTTGGTTATAATTTTATTATTATTATCATATTATGAGTAACTTAATCCATGCACTGTGCCAACTCACTAAATGGAGTATCTGGGGTCTTTAATCCTCAGTTCAAATATAAGCTGTGCAGCATGATACAAAGGGGCAGAAAACTGCCATAGAAGTGGAACATTCTGGAATTGAGTCTACCGGTCAATTTACCAATTGGGTTGTGTTCCTTCATTCATAAAATGAGTATAAATAATCACACTATACAAGGACATTGTGATAAAGATATCACTGGGAAAATACAGGTATTTTGTATAAGATTCTGATAATTTAGATATTATTTCCTTGGTGTGGTGTGAAGTAGGGACTTCTGCTATAAGCATATTTTTATAGCAACTTTTTTTTCTTTTTTTTTTTAAGTGTGTTTAAAATGCATTCCTCAAACATATATTGGTAAAGAATGAGGGCACCGTTGCTGGTTTCAGGAAAAATCACAGGCTGGTGCAGGGCCATGAGCTAGGAGCTGCAGAGTGACATCTGCTTATGATTGTGTTTATCTAACATATATAGTGTGGCCGACATAAAAATAATGGGGATATTTACACAGAGGTGTGGATTTTCATACTTTCTCAAACTAAGGGTTGTTTTCCTGACAGCAGATTTACTCCAGTCTAAGGACATGGCTCTCACGTTGGCTTCAGTGCAGGATAATTCCAACTGGTCCCCTCCTTCTCTTGTTCCCGCACCCCAACTCTTGTTATTAACTCAGAACTTAGTTCACACCATATCGTGTCACTTTTCTGTTCACAGTGGTGAAAAGTTTAAATAATTGCCTTTGTCGGGAAAAAAGGAAACGCCTTCATTTGTGGCATTTGCTGATTTCCCCCATGTAAACATTTCCACTGTGGCTGACCTCAGGCTGCCCACGTAAAGTCACATTGGAGTTAGAAAGATATGCATCAAGAGGCTCTGCCAAGCCAGTGTGATTGGTTCCAGCATCAACTAGAAAGCTCCCAATGGCTTGCCAGGCCACTCAAAGGAAGCTCATAGTACGGTCACAAATTAAGCTCCTATTTCCAGTTGCCTCTCTAATCTTACTTCCAACTTTCTCTTTAGTTTCATTCTTTGTTATTGTTATTTAATTTGTAAAATGGAAGTGTGTTTGCAACAACACATCACATGAAATGTATGACAGCATTCAGTACTCTTAAGAAGAAAAAACGGTTTATAAACCCAAGTTGGTAGGAACACTGGCAGTTCCCCTAATGTGAGGGAATGTGACCCATAGGTCATTGACTTTCATTGAGCTGGACATATTACTCATTGACTGTGTCTCCCCACAAAACTGGATGTGAACCAAAGTTTCTGTCACCTGATTTACTGTGAACAGTCTCTGTAGCTCTGCAGGGAAATGGGAAATATTAGTTTACTTGACTGTGAGGATGACTTCAAAAGGCAAGAATGAATCAGTTGCCATAATGCATTTGGCCACATGAAATCCTGCCCATTGTGTGAACTCAGTCACTGATGCTTTACTTGGAGGTGACTAGTTCTGCTGGATTCACCTCCTCGTCCCAATTAGCCATTCCTTGCTGCTCCAGAGCCTGCTTGTGTCTTATGAAGGAAGATATCAAGATATGAAATTCCATTCTTTCCAGAAAACCGGGTCTCACAGAGAGTAAAAGAGGTTTGCCAGAAATGATTTGCAAACAGGCATTCCACATGCATTTGTCAAGGTATGAATCTGTGGTTTTGTTGTATTCTGGGCTTGGTGGTATTTGCTAGGGGAATATTATTTGCTATTCCTGTTAATTATGCTTTGGGGAGGTTGAGGTGGAGTGGGAAAAAGTGGAATAGTTTGATTTCTGTTTATAGAGCTTGTGGACACAATGCAATTGCAATTTACCTCTATCCTTATGGGATATTCTTGTTTGCCTGGATTTTACAAAAATGCTACCTGTAACACAAGAGAAAACGATGGCACTTGTTCACGCCCGTGTTTCTTATACTATTATTAGTAAAAACTAATAATACCAACCAAAACCAACGCAATAACCTTATCTAAACTCATTAAATTTGGTAAAAAAAAAAAAATCAAAGCACTGTATTTGTTTATCATGCAGAATTCAATTAATAATGCTCATGTAACCCCTTCATTGTATAATGTTTACATGTGCTCATTTTGATAATTTTTGAGGAAATATTAATAGATCAATTACTCTGTTAAAACAGTCTCCTAAATGTTCAGGACTGCATGAGGGCCTCTTAAAAACAAACATAAAACGCAGCACTGATTCCCTCGCCACATCGGGAAATTTTACCTTGTTTGGGAACAAAAAATTAAAATCATGAAATGAATTAGACACATGAAATCTATTTGTACTTCTGCGGGTTTAAGAAGCAGAGAAGTTTAGAGAAATCAGCTCTCGGGGACAGTGGGCTTTGACCTGTGCTGGAGAATGAATTGGTGCTCGGTTTTAAAAGACAGGTAGGATTGAAAGAAATGAGAAGAGCACCTTCCAGAAGAATGAAATATTCACTCAGTCCCATCTGAATGAGATCTTCCCTCTTTCTCTCTTTCACATCACTGTTCTCTTCATGGTATCCACCTTGACCACTGGGCTCCAAGTTTGGGAAAGATAAATATCACGTTCTCTGTTGAATGACTATGACCTAGCACTCTGTCTTGACCAAATAGGTCTTCAGTAATCGCGAGTTTAACTAATTAATTGGATATGCATTAATTAATCAGGTGTCTGTATTTTTGATGGAGGTCATCAGCAGAGAATAGATATTGGGAAGTGTGGAAGTAGAAAATACGATTGAATGTGTGTGGTAGGGACATTATAAACATTATAAAATAGTTTTAAATCTCTTGCTGTTGTGGCCATTTGAGCAAGGAAGTGTCCCCTTAAATGGATCTTAGGTAGATTGACCTAGTAATGCTAAGGCAAAAAGATGAGAGGAGAAGGCTACACACCAAACCTTGTTGGTGCTTGGGGTCCCCTGTGCACATGTTGATGACAGCCTCACCTGCTATGACCCTGAACTAACTGACTGTGACTCCTCATTTGACACACCTCTGTGCATCATGTTAACACTGCAGTATAAGGACAAGGATGAGGGCACGTACCAGGGACAGATACTAGCGATTCATCCTGGAATTCATGCTGTGTGCAGAAAGACAGTATTTCCAGCAATTGTAAGGTAAGACTGTAAGACCAGTATATAGGAGGTCCCAAAAAAGTGACAAAGGGGACTTGAGCTTAACCAAACAGAGGTAGTCAGCCAGAAAGACGGATGCTGATGGTCAATAATGCAGATGTTTAAGCTGAGGTTATGGGTGGAGGTATTGGGAATCAAAAGGTCCAGGTCGGACCATAGGAGCGGTGGCTGAGATAGGAAGAAACAAAATATCTTGGAGGAGAAGTTTGCAAGAAATCGAGTGGCCAGGGAATGCATGTATATTTAACACTGTATCTTATGTATTCCCAATTTAGTCTAAAACTTATAAAATTTCATCCTCCATTTTTTTTAAACTAAATGAGTTACAGTGAAATCTCTTTTGGTGACTCCAATCTGGATTCAAATCTCACGATTTTCCAAGGCAAACTCTTTAAGAGAAAACTGAAACAGGTGCCCACAAATGACAGTTATAAATGGAGGTGGGGTGCTGGTAGGTAAAGTAGGGAACTTTACCAAGGAATCATTAAATTAATTATACTCCTTAAATTGTACCATCTTCAGTAAATAAGAAACTCCCTTTTCAAGAAGGCAGTCATGAAGTCACATTTCCCTGGTCCCCTTGGATGTGCATAAGAAGGGCTTATTTTAATAAGGTAGAGTTTGAATTTAAATGCGCTCTCCAATAAACTGTAAGCCCTGAGGGGTGTGTGTCTTTCACTAGGGTAAGGCATCACCTCATTGTGCTCTCACATGCGACAAATAACAGATGATAAATATTATAATGAGGCCAACTAAGATACAGAATCCATTATAATGAGGAAATTGTTTCTTTTTATTTTAAGATGCACTGTGGGCATTAAAACTGCTGCTAATATGTTGTGATAATAGCTTCTAATTTGTTATGAATAAAGATGTGTAGGAGAGGATGAGGCTTGATCAAAGGCAAATTTTTAACACCGGACCCTGAAGACCCTGAGGGCTGCACCATAAAGCGAATAATCCAAGTGCTTGCATTGACACAGAGCATTAGATTCAATTTTGTCTGAAGGAAACCAATCCGGGAGAGTGAGTCGTTCCCGGAAAGTCATTCTAAGAAAATAGGGAGCCCAAGCTTCTGGCCTCTGCCTAGGCCGTGGGTAGCATCTATATTTCAATCTATCACATTATTACATTTGGGTGCATTAAGTGGATGTTCAACCTGTTGGGTGTAAACACAGCACGTCGGCCACTCCATTTAGAGCGACTAATGCATCCGTGAATGAGGATTTGGTTCTTAAGTACTATCTTCAGCAATTCACATTTACATGCCACTCAGATTATATGAATGAGGGATGGAAGGTTGGGTTTTAGAACTGCAGGCATTTTTTTCTTAATGGACTTTAAAAATAACCAAGGAGTGCAGTTCTGGGCTTTATCAGTTTGCAAAGGTGGTATGTTCAGTAGAAAGGTTTGCGAAATGATTTTTATCGTTAAACAGGAAATATAACCTGACCTTGTTTTACATTCTCATTTGAATCCCACAAATATTCTGAGGGACCTTGGGTTAAGGTATCACTATCCTATTTGGAAGGCAAATGACTCTATTTGTAAATGAATTCCCTAGTGACCACAGGATGATCTAGGAGTAGAGCTAGACACAGAATCTCCCAAAAAGGGTGGAAGAGCACGTGTGTGCACTGTGTGTGTGCATCTGTGTCTGTGTGTGATCTTTAGTGTCTTTTTCTGCAGATGCATAGATTATAGATCTTTTTTTCTACTTTGTAAGCACTTCCTGGAAAAAAGAGGGGGAGGGTTTGACTATCCAGTCATGGATCTTGAGCTCAGTTCTCTTTAGAAGTTGGGAGTTTCTGGATGATGTAATGTCCTTATTCTCTCTGTTTCACTTTATCTCTTCCTTCTAAACCAAACTTCTATTTAAAAAACGTATTTTCTGTCTGCCAGATTTACTTTAGTGAGGCAAAATTTCTAGAGTTGCAACCCTTTAATATGCCTGGGAATAATGATTTAAAATAGTTTACTATGTATTTCTTTTAATTAACATCTTAATTAAATTTCAATCCCTGAACATTTATACATTACTTTTTATGCTCAAAGAGGCATACCCGATGCCACGGGGGAAAAGGAATGCACAAAGTTTGACCCCCATCCTCAAAAATTCCAGAATCTCATATTTGTGTATAATGGCTATAATGTAAGAGAGAAAGTAACAAATAATACAAAAGAAGTTCAAGCTAAGGAGTGAGAGTATATTGATGAAATGTTCAGGGAAGGAGTGACATTCAATGTAGACCCTGATGGACCTGATTTTTTTTTTTTTTTCAAATGACAATGTAGTTTGAAAAGGAAGGACTCCCAGGAGAGAGAACTATGTGAGTGGGTAATATGACAAAACTGGAAAGGAGGCCGGGTCAGATCACGCAAAGCCTGAATTGCCTTACAGAGGATCTGGACTCTATTTTGGGTACTCCTAAAAGCTCTAAAAGAGGGAAGTGAGGTAATCTTACTTCTTTTTTGGAACTATTTTTTTTTTTTTAGGTTAATGATTAATATAGAGGAAAATTGAGATAGAGAATCCAGTTAAGAATATCAATTAGTAGTCAAGACTGAACGTTAATATAAATCTTGTAGATGGATTGGAAAACAGGAGATCCAGGGAGAAGAGGAAGGATTTGTTGACCAGCTGAACTTATGCATGTAGGAAACTACTTGGTGTCAAAGTATTTGGAAGGCTTTGTTTTCTATGACAGATAAGACTGATGATACTATTGAAGACTAAATTTCAATAGAGGGAACAAAGAAATGATGCTGAGTTTAACATTGACCTGGAGTATCAAAGGAATAGCCATTTGAAAATATCCAACATTTGAGAGCGAGAGCAAAGATAGGTCTCAGAGTGCAGGAGACAATGGAATATTAGATTTAGAAATCATAGGGGTGCCTGGGTGGCTCCCTTAGTTAAGCGTCTGCCTTTGGTTCAGGTCATGATCCCAGGGTGCTGGGCTTGAACCCCACGTTGGACTCCCTGCTCAGGGGGCAGCCTGCTTTCCACCACCACCCCCATGCTCTCTCTCTCTCTCTCTCACACACACACACACTCTCTAAATAAGTAAATAAAATCTTTAAGAAAAAGAAATCATATAAGTAGGATAGAGCATTCAAGTCCTTAAAAATGATATTTTTTATCAGAAAAAGGAGAAATGTGGGAACAGAACCTTGGCCTATACTGAAATGTAAGAGGCAAGAAGTCGGAGAGAATACTAAGTAGGAGCAAGGAAAAAGATGAAAAATAAGGAAGAATGATTTCAGGGAAGCCAAAGAAAATGGGACATTCCAATAAGAAGCTGTGGTCAAGAATAGTGAAAACAGTTCTAAGATCAAGAGGAGGGACTCAGTCAGGTAAGCATCTGCTCTGGGCTCAGGTCATGATCTCCAGGTTGAGTCCTACATCTGGCTCCCTGCCCAGTGGGGAGTCTGCTTGTCCCTCTCCTTCTTCCCCTTCCCCCACTTGTGCTCCCTCTCTCTCTTTCTCTCAAATAAATAATAAAATCTCTTTTTTAAAGATTTTATTATTTATTTATTTGCCAGAGAGAGTGCACGCACACACGCCTAGGCAAGCACACCAGCAGGGGGAGAGCAGGCAGAGGGAGAAGCAGGCTCCTTGCTGAGCAAAGAGCTTGATGTGAGACTTGATCCCAAGACACTGGGATCATGACCTGAGCCGAGGGCAGACGCTTAACGACTGAGCCACCCAGGTGTCCCTAAATAAAATCTTTCATAAAAGAAGATCAAGAAGAGTCTGGACAGAGGGAAAAATAAAAAGATCTTTTCGACTATGGAATTAGAATTTTATGTTGCAAAATTCTAGTGGGAGATCGAGTCAAGAAACCAGAGAAAAGCTACAGCTAAAGATGTGGAGAACTTTAAAGATGGAAAGGGGAAAGGCAAAAGGGCCTCCTGTTGGAGGGCAAAACTTTTCTCCATGAAACAGACCTGACAGTGCTCTGCTGAGAACCTAGGTGGGAATTGACAAAAACCAGGATGCCCTGAATCTTTGAAACAGTCAGTATGAGGTGTGTACCATTTGTAACTAGAGTGTCATCTTCACTCTTAACAAGGGTGACTTTCGGTTGCATTCAGATAATTTAAAAATGTTATTTAGAAAGACATTGGATGATTCTTGGCCTGATATGAATGATGCAAGAACATAGTATTTTATTCATTGATAGATCATTTCCATAATTATTCTGCAAATACATACATTCTGTATGTATGTAGATACATACCTAGAACTTCTTGAGCATTCAAGAGTGTGTTTTCCCCTTTCACTCCATAACTGTATTTAAAGATTTTATTTATTTGACAGAGAGAAACACAGTGAGAGAGGGAACACAAGCAGAGGGAATGGTAGCGGGAGAAACAGGCTTCCTGCTGAGCAGGGAGCCCGATGCGGGGCTCGATCCCAGGACCCTGGAATCATGACCTGGGCTGAAGGTAGACGCTTAACGACTGAGCCACCCAGGTGCCCCTCCATAACTGTATTTAAACTGCAAAACTTTTCTGGGAACTGAGCAGGAGATTTTGCAAGTAGCATTTCACTGTGCTCAAATACTCTGTATCTAGAGGTACTTTCTTTTTTTTTTTTTTTTTTTAAAGATTTTATTTATTTGACAGAGAGAAACACAGCCAGAGAGGGAACACAAGCAGAGGGAATGGTAGCGGGAGAAGCAGGCCTCCTGCAGAGCAGAGAGCCCGATGCGGGGCTCGATCCCAGGTCCCTGAGATCTGACCTGGGCCGAAGGCAGACGCTTAACGACTGAGCCACCCAGGTGCCCCTAGAGGTACTTTCTACAAAGTTTTTGAGACCTCTTTTTGCTCAAGAAATTTATAGCATCATTCCATTAAATTTTAAGATGCCATGATCAAGAGAAGAGCAAGTTACAGGTGTTTGGGAGCAGTGAACACCTTACATTTGAGATGTAACTAAATTGTAGTTACAATTTCTTCAAAGTGGAGCTAGCTGACATCAAAACTTTTTTATTATTCTTTCACTTGGCAAATCTTGTCATCTCTCCTCTAGAAGGTAAATGAATAGGTGGCTATGGACTTGGATGTTTTATAGATTCAGGGAAATTCATTTTTCTGTCTGTGAAATTGATGCCTGAAGTAACTTTGGGTTCTATCAAACCCTTTCTGCCAATGTGATATTTTCCTCGTTTTGTACACATTATCAGAAGCTTTCAGAAATGATGTCAGTGTCATCGATGATGCTTTCAGTAATAATGCAGTATCATAAATGATGATGTGGGCTGGGGAAGTCACTAGGTACTCAGCTACTGATATGCACCTTCTCAGAAGAAAACATATGTTGAAATGGTACTGAAGAGCATGGGATCTGCTACTTTCTTGAGTGGTCTGGCTCTTTCCTCAATTGAGAACATTGCTTGACACACGATCACCACCGGGAAAATGTGCTCTCCTTCCAGGCTCCTTTTCCAAAGTGCCTTAAGAATGTAATTGTTTAAATAATTTTTTTGTGAGTAAATTAACATTCTGCATTTTTTTTTTGGCCGTATACAATTGTACTTCAAGGAAAATTTGTTTTTTCCGTTGGTCAATGACTATTTCTAAAATAACTTCCTTTGAAACAACTATCTTTGGGTCTTGGGTAATTTTGGAGGGAGGTGGGAAGAATGAAACCAACGGTTTTTGAGACTTCCCGAGCCTCTCCTGTGCACCAGGCTCTTTACAAGTTCTTTACTTATAGAATGTGAATTTTGAAGAACTAATATGATTGAGGCTAAACAGAATGTAAAAAAAATAATTGGAGAAATCTTAACAAGAGACATATACAAGCACCTATAGAACTCTTTTTAAAATTTAAGGTTGTAAATACACATTGTTCACCAAATTTTACAGTAGAGTCTTTTACTGGTGTGCATTTTTCCTAACTGGACTTCCATAAAACTTTCATGCTTAAAGTGTACCCGTTAGTTTTCATTTTTTAATGTAGTTACAATTTCTTCAAAGTGGAGCTAGAATTTAAAGACATTTGGAAAAATACAATTCAGACTCCTTTTATATTTAATAGATTTGCCTTAATCTCAGCGTATCCAGCTATACTTTTTTTTTAAGAACTTTCCTTTTATCGAGCATCTTCAACAGTTTTTCAACAAAGTTATGAGAGAGTCTCACTAATCGTTCATACTCATATTTCTTTGATTTACATAATATTTAATTATATAATCATGACAAAAACACAGTTGGCACAAGCAGGTTTGACAGCAAACATCACTGATTCTCATAAGCACACAATTACCATTCAGCGTCCGGAACGTAAATGTGTGGACATACCAGAGAGTAAGCCTACTGGCTATGAATATTTAGAATGCTGTGTTTGTTAATCAGGGTATTTTATGAGGTTAAAGAAGAATTAGATCTAACCCAGGGATTTGTTAAATAAGAATTAGTTTAGAAGCTTTTACTGAGTTATCTCAGGCAACCAAATTATCTACAAACAACATGACAGGTAGCTATTAGTAACCTCCATTTTGTTTTAACAGTGAAAATAATTATTGAATAATCATAGCTGAGTCTCAGAGTGTCCTTTCAGCCACTTTTCTTTCCAATGATATATCGTTTGTGAATGTCTAACTTAAAAAAAAAAAATTTAAGAAGAGAAAGTTTCTGAAAGTACCGAGCGATCTTTCATGGGTCATATCTTCCCCTCCCTTCCATTATCCCTATCTGCTTTCTGCTTGGTGCAAATAATTTAGGTTTTATCCTTCAAGGGGCTCACAGATAAGTAGAGGAGGTCAACTCACAGATCACAACTCCTGAGTGCCATAAAGAAGGTGCTGTGACATGGAGAAGCACAGAACCCTGTGACAGCCCATCGGGGAGGCAAAAACAAACAAACAAAACAAAACAAAACTGGCTGATGGTGGGAACCTCCCTCAAAGAAACCACATCTGAATTAGATCCTAAAACATGATTTGGCCAAAAGAAGAAGTTCAGGCAGACAGAGGAGTGTGACTGCTGGCTGAGGTCATGATTTAACTTGTCTGTCTCCTCAAGACTCATTGCCACACTTGGCATGTGGTTGGTCTTGAACTTTACCTTAGAATTAACAATCCGGAACAAAGTGAAGGTGAGAAGATGTTTTATTAGAATCATCTTAAAATCAAGGAGGGAAAACATTGCAAAGGAGACTTGGCATAAGATCTAAATCTCGAAAGACCTTGAGTGTTACATGAAAGTTCGCATTTATAATCTGGAGAAATGGAAAAGCTATCAAAGAGTTTTAATTTAGGGAGTGACATGAGCAAATCTGCATTTACAAGGATAATCTGGCAGCACTGTGGAAAAAGATCGGCTAAGAAGCAATTGCATTAATTTAGCCAAGAAATGATGAGCATCTAAACCAAAGCAGGCCCGTGGAGATGGAGAGGAGGGGATTAAGCTGATCCCTGAATTCAAATTATTAACTCTTATAACAAGGACAGGAATTAATAGCTTTGAGGATTCACAGATTTTTTTTTTCCTTTCTCCTTCATCATAAATTAAGAAAATGGCCATTCAAGGAAAGGAGGAATAGTATCATTGAAACACACTGTCATCCATCCTGGTGCTTAAGAAACCTAGGAGTTACTCTCAAACGTTTCCAATCAACTATTTCTCCATTCATTTATTTAATAAATATTTACTGGATGCCCTCTTTGGGCCAGACGTCGTTCTAGCCTTGGGAAGTACAAAACAAACAGCTTCGATCAAGTTCTGCCCAAACACCTGTATAATTTTTCAGTTTCTAGACCCTCACTGTCAGCACACACATTCTCTTCTCCCTTCTTCTCTCCTTTTCTCCTTTTACTGACTCATGCTCTGGGTCAGCTGCAAAGCCACTTCCTCCCATGGGACTTCCCAGCCCCTCAGTCGTGGTTAGGGCCTCACGACCTGTTCTTCCATTGCACTAGCTCTGTACTTCCTCTAAGAGCACATTCGACCACATGGTGTTGAACTCATGTTGCTTCAGTAGTCTGTGCTCTCTGAGGACACTGAGCCCTGAGGACACTGACCACTTTGTTTTGATCACCACCGAAGAGTAGAGGCCCAAATACTTTTTGAATAAATAGCGAGGACATGAATTGAGTGCCTCAACACAGAGTTGTTGCTTCCTCTGTAAAAATTCTACCAAACCCACTATTATACTTTAAACTGGCATTAAGTTAGCCTCTTCTTCTCAGGAGGTACAAGGCCATTAAATGTTAGCTTTCTGTATTTCTAGCTTCCACGCCAAGGTTGAAAAAATGAGCCGCATATGGTTAGCTAAACTCATTTGTATAAACTTGGCATGTTCTCAAACCACACTCAAAGCTTATGTCAGTTTTGAAGACACAAATAAAATATATTTTCTAGAACCTCCCCGTCTTTGGTTGAATTTTTGGAAAAGATCTCCCACGATGTGAAGTTCTGTAAACTATGTTCTAAGTTGAAGCTGAATATCATGATTTGATTTGAATTTTCCATATACCCTCTCTTCTTCAAACCATGGCACTTTAAGAAGTAAAGAAGTCTTATTTATGTGCAGGCATAAGAAATATAGAAATATTTTAATTTTAAATTCCAAAGTGCCATAGATAATAACATATGTTAATCTTAAAAGCAGTTGTCATGGCTTAAGTAAAAATAAGTCTCTGAAAGATGTTCCATAGAATGTTCTATGCCTCCTCTTTAATATGCATTATAACTTTGATAAAGGTTAAAAAAATCTCTCTACTCCCTTCTCTAACTTCTTTTCTTATTCTTTTTCTTTTTCTTTTTAAATTATTATTCATTTATTATTATGTCCTATACCTTATCATTATGACTAACCATCAAATTAATAGGCAGCAATATCAACCTCAAACTCCTGGCAGTAAGTACTTTGTGATAAAAAAATGTCATATTTGTTTTTCAAGTATATATCCCTAGCCATGATTACCCTAAACCCTAACTTTCATAAGAATCTTAAATTATCATGAACTTTTGTGACAAATAACCATAAATTCATTCAACAGATTTGCTGAAATCTCTATTATACCCAACCAATGGGTTGGGTATATGGCAGAAAAAATTAATTATTTATGTTCCTTTTCCTTCACTTTTGAGCAAATTTCTTTCTTTCTTTTATTTTTTTTTTCCTATTCTGGATTTGGAGGTACATATTCTGACAATTACTGTCAAAGCCCACTTAGAGAAATAAGCAAATTGCATTGATGTAGTTAGAATATGTTTTCCTTTATGGTGCAGTGGAGTGGAAACTGATCATTAAGATGTCTATTTTATATCTGGGTACAGAAAGATGAAAACTGATACAGAGTTGCCTGACAAATCAGAAAGGTAGGGAAGGCAAATTAATATTTGTCCAGCTTCTGCTTGTACTGACCACATTGCTAGGTGACTTTGAAATTTTTATCTTATTTTAATTTCTTATAACAACCTTGTAGAGTACTTCTGTCATTACAAAGATAAAGGTAATTGAGGCTCAGAAAGCATGTGGCTCCTACTTCAAAGGAGAAAGCTAGTCACTGGTTGACTATGTATCTCATTTTCTTTCTGAAGTATCAAATATGGAGTAGAGTTGAAAAAGTTTAGCAAGGAGAAATAACATATTTGATGTTTAAGAATATCAACTTTATTTTATTTTTTAAAGATTTTATATGTTTATTTGACAGAGAGAAATCACAAGTAGGCAGAGAGGCAGGTAGAGAGGGAGGGGGAAGCGGGCTCCCTGCTGAGCAGAGAGCCCGATGTGGGGCTCGATCCCAGGACCCCGAGATCATGACCTGAGACGAAGGCAGAGGCTTTAGCCCACTGAGCCACCCAGGTGCCCCAGCATATCAACTTTAAGTATAACATCTGGAGCTAATGGAAATTGCACGCCATCTTTTGGGGACAGGTTTTTGTTTGTTTGTTTGTTTTATTTTGTTTTGTTTTGCTTGGCTTTGCTGTAGTAGCACACCACAGCAGTTAACAAAAAAATGTGTAATGATTCCAATTTTAACACTTGACCTTGAGATCCAGGAAGCATCAATAAATAGCCAGACACAAGAAATTAATTTCTGAAAAAAATCTAAGAGAGTTAAGATGTTAGGAGCACAAACATAGAAAATAGGTATCACTGAGGATTAGAAGTGCTGAGAATAAATATTGGAGCCTGAGGCAAGAAATCCATAGATTATGGCTTTGAATGAGCAAGTGAGACTCGAAGACATTAAGGGTGCTGGTGAATGAACAATTTGAAAGGAAATATGAGAACAGTTTAATCTTACTGGCACCAAGTTTCCACATCAAAGTATACTACATGCATTGGATGCCTGGGTGGCTCAGTGGGTTAAAGCTTCTGCCTCTGGCTCAGGTCATGATCTCAGGGTCCTGGGATCGAGCCCCGCATCGGGCTCTCTGTTCAGCGGGGAGCCTGCTTCCCCTTCTCTGTCTTCCTGCCTCGCTGCCTACTTGTGATCTCTCTCTCTCTCTGTCAAATAAATAAATAAAATCTTAAAAAGGTATACTGCACGATTAAATATATATTAATTAATAATATATTAACAGATATATTATTATATAAATATAAAATATAAATATTAATAAATATATATTCATTATATATCAGCATATATTAACTATATACTAACTATATATATGGGGCAAACATAGGTAGTTAATTACTCCCACTTACAGTGTGAAATAGGAAGAATATATATTTTTTTAAAGATTGTATTTATTTATTTGACAGAGAGAGAGAGAGAGATCACAAGTAGACAGAGAGGCAGAGAGAGAGAGGGGGCGAAGCAGGGTCCCCTCTGAGCAGAGAGCCCGATGCAGGGCTCGATCCCAAGACCCTGAGATCCTGACCTAAGCCGAAGGCAGAGGCTTTAACCCACTGAGCCACCCAGGTGTCCCAAAATAGGAAGAATATTTTTAAGCAAGAAAGAACTAGGATACATTCATCTCTTGCTTTGCAATGACACCACTGCATTATGTGATATAAGTTAGCCAATAGCATTTATGTAGTAACTGCTTCATTCTACTGGTTCACTTTGGACTTTTTCCAAAACAAGGATCAAAAGATCCAACTATTATTGACTTCAACACAGTGGAATTTGGTGGTTCATCTAAGTGAAGGGTCCTAGGATTGACCTAGTTGTGGGCATAACCGGATCCAAGCCTTCCATAATGCCACAGACCTGATGCAACCAATCTCCCTTCGTGGTGCTAAGAGGGATGAAGCAGGTCTGGGATCACACAGAGTGCCCAGGGGTTCCTCTGGTTGGACAGACTCGAGGCATTTGTTAGTCCGTACAATAGTGTTGGTGCCGCAGGGATCTATCTAGTGACTGACTGGCTGGGTCTAAGTAAAAAGGACTGTCTCCCCACAGGAATTTCCATTGTATTGGAATTGCCAGGAGCAAGGAGAATAGATCTCTGAGAAGTACAGAGGGCGAAACTCCACCAAGTTCCCTAACTAAGCCCTATCTCTGGCTATCTTCCCAGGGGACTTATTTACTTTATTCATTTTTCCTTCACAAAATAAATGTGTTTGAGCTCTTACAATGTGCTAGTGACTGTAGCAGGGAACAAGATGGCAGGATACCTGCCCTCATGAAGCTTGAGGTGAGCAAATTTGAACAGACCCTTGTACTCCTAAAGGTACAATGGAGTCAGGCTGAGTTTCATCTGCCAAAAATAGAATTTTTTAAAAGATTTTATTTATTTATTTATTTGAGAGAGAGAGAGATCACAAGTAGGCAGAGAGGCAGGCAGAGGCAGAGGGAGAAGCAGGCTCCCTGCTGAGCAAGGAGCCTGATGTGGGGCTCGATCCCAGAACCCTGGGATCATGACCTGAGCCGAAGGCAGAGGCTTTAACCCATTGAGCCACCCAGGTGCCCCTGCCAAAAATATGATTAAAGATGCCTCTCAAAATCTGATATTTGTCTGAGGTGTATTGCTTGTCATAATAGAAAGAGATGTAATACACTGGCATCTTGGCTTATTTTATGCCCAACTTTTCTTGTATGTAGATTGTTTCAGCTGAAAACGATATCTAGAAGAGGCTAATGTTGAAGGAGAAAAGGATGGAGTTCTGGGGAAAGAGTCCCTCCAGGGGGGTGGACAGCATGGAGTCTTCGCCATCTGGAGTTGTGTCTCTGAAGAGAAGGCAAGAGGGAGGCAGGATCAAACACAAACTTTTTAAGTCATAATTTTAATGAGTAAAGTCTGAATATTAATTTCCTTGTACTCATTCATCATGAAATGCCTGACATGAAAGATTTGAATCATTCATGGATGATAGTCAACTCGCCCACTGGCAAACTTTATTATTTCCTCTATAGCCACAGCCTCAACTCCTCTTTCAGATCCCCACCCTCCATTTACTTCATAGTTGAACGTCCCCCTTTCCTGATACCAGGTAAATATAATTTTTTGAAGAATCTACATGAAAAATTCCAGGTGGTTGAGAACTTTGTGAGGGTAGATATATACTAGACTGTGCCTCAGTGTTAGAGATGAAGTTTTGAGATCAGCTCCACAGAGTTGTTCCAGAAAAAATAGAATTCAAGCAACTAACTCCTAGGTGACTTTCAGTTTCCAAATTCCTAGACTATATAAATGGATATCTATCTATCTCTCTATCTCTATCTATCTATCTATCTATCTATCTATCTATCTATCTATCTATCTATCTATCTATATCTCTCTATCTCTCTATCATCCCTATCTATCTATCTATCTATCTATCTATCTATCTATCTATCTATCTATCTATCTAGAATCCTTATGGAATGGGATTGTTTTTTTCCAGTAGTTCTCAAGGAAGGCTCTGCTAAGAAATATTGGCATGTTGGCTTCAACATCACACACAGAAGCAATGCCTTCTGTCACTTTGAGAGTTGACATCTCACCTTGCTAGCCCGCCCTTCTCAGGGGTTGTGTTTTTCATCTCTGAAAGGCGACAGTTCTCAGGAGACGCAAAACATCAATGCTGATGGAGTTTCAAGAAGATAGCGAGACAAGTAACACTCTCTGTTGAATGGCAATGTCAAAGCAGTTTTGAAGTTTTCATTTTATGCCTTTCACCCGATCAACAGGTGCTTTGAAAAACTGAAGCAAGTATTAAAGGAAGTTAAGAGAGCATGAGGACTGTATTTGTCTAGATTATCTTGATATCTTGAGTTGAATGCAGGATTTTGTTTTGACTTTGTGGTCAGTTTTTTGAGGTCATATACCTCCTTAAAGCCCCCTTTAAAAACAGTCTTACCAGGCAAATGATGATTCCATAAACAAAATTCAGCAATCCATGAAACCCTCACTACAATTTAATAGGTAGGGAAATGGTCTCAAGGATCAATAGCTACTGTTGCTTGGTTTCTGAATGATGGAACTAAGGAGGGAGCTCATAATTCAATGACTCTAGAGCACAGATGTCCGGGCCTGTGCCTGAGCCGATCATTTGTTTGGGGGAGAAATTCACAAATATATTATCAATTACTTCGGGGAAATAACCTTCTTTGATTTAAGCAATGCTTTTCGTTGTTTGTTTTATATTGGAAAAACTAATCTACAACTAGATCTTGCAACACTGTCTTCATCATGTGAGAAAAAGCATACTTGTTTAAATTCAGGATTATGAAACTCATTTTTATTTTTATACCATGAGATGTGTCAGGCTTCATCTATCTTGAGTGTTAGAGTCTTATTGCAAAAAGATTCTGCTTTCTTCAGCCCACGTAACTTTTACTTGCAGCCAAGTGTTCCTGCAGTGGAGTTGGTCCTACCTCCCCAGCCACCATTTAAATGCTCAGTCTGAAACAAGAGGGTGCCCTATTTTCCCAGGCATTTTTTTTTTTAAAGATTTTATTTATTTATTTGACAGAGAGAGAGATCACAAGTAGGCAGAGAGGCAGGCAGAGAGAGAGGAGGAAGCAGGCTCCCCGCTGAGCAGAGAGCCCGATGCGGGGCTCGATCCCAGGACCCTGAGATCATGACCTGAGCTGAAGGCAGAGGCTTCAATCCTCTGAGCCACCCAGGCGCTCCCCAGGCATTTTTTTATTTCTGGGGTCGCACATTTGATTTTAGGTTTTCTCTTCCCTCCTCTTTGGTTTCTGAGTTTCATTGGTTGTAGGATTATTCCCACATGAGTCAGTTCATGCCCTCTAGAAAGCAGACAGCAAGCTAGCTAGGGTTAGAAGTGTGAGAGATTTAGGGGCACCTGGGTGGGTATGGTGGTTAAGTGTCCAACTCTTGATTTTTGGCTTGTGTCATGATCTCAGGGCCCTGAGATCCAGCCCCGTGTTGGGCTCCACACTGGGTAGGGAGCCTACTTAATATTCTTTCTCTCCCTCAGGCTCAACACTTCCCTCCTCGTGTGTGTGCACAGATGTTCTCTCTCTCTCTAAAACACACACACACACACACACACACACAAAATTAGGAGATGTTTATTGAGAAGGATGCCTGGAATGATGGGGAGGGAGCAGAAACAGGCGAGACAGAGGTCACAGTGTAGCATGACATCTGCTAACGGAGAAGCAGTGGTCTAGGAAGAGCCTCCCATCGTGGTGAAGGTGTGGGAAATTCTCTGCCAGCCACGAAGGGCACTCAGACCCCAAAAGTGCCAGAAAGGACTCCCACACTGGGCAGAAATCACCAGGTCCCATGACACATCAGGCTCAGCTACTGGGGAGGAAATTTCTAGGGACAGAGTGACCTTGACTAAGATACTGCCACAGATTTGAAGACTTTGTAGTTGGTGGCCATCAGCTGCTGTCCTTACAGAAGTTTCTCTTGAGGAAGATCGGAGCCACGGGGCTTCATGGCTGTCACAATTCACCCCTTTTCTTCAGCAAACACTCTTCTCTTACAGGTTGGGCGAACAGCTGTTTCATGCTCCCTCAGGACTCTTTCTGAGGGAATCTTACAAAGAAAAAGTTAGAATAATAAACTACAGCCCTCGGGGCGCCTGGGTGGCTCAGTGGGTTAAGGCCTCTGCCTTCGGCTCAGGTCATGATCTCAGGGTCCTGGGATCGAGCCCCACATCGGGCTTTCTGCTGAACAGGGAGCCTGCTTCTCCATCTCTTTCTGCCTGCCTCTCTGCCTACTTGGGATCTCTCTCTCTCTGTCAAATAAATAAATAAAATCTTTAAAAAAAAAAAATAAACTACAGCCCTCATCACTGCAGTTCATATAGGGGCTGCAACTGATACTCATTCTTTCCCTTCACTCCACCATTTGTTCTAAATTCACCACACTGTCACCATCAGCTAGCACCTCCTCTGGTCTCAGTGGCTTACCCGGTGGTGAGATTAATCCCTCCCATGAAATTTGGAACCCCTGGTAACCAAGCCCTTCTTGGGCCATGGCTGCTGCGTGGGACTGCATTTCAAAATCACAATTGGGCAAGAGAGTATCAAAAGGGGTTGCACACATTTTTCTTTCTACCCTATCATGTGGCAGCAGCCCTGCCTCCTTTGGCTGATCAGGATCAGAGAAGTCCACAAGGGAGACTTGTGTTCTGGCTTGCTGGCCACTACGAAGGGAGTTCAAATTACCCAGGAGACAGCTATGGCTTGTTGCTCAATGGAACCCTTCTTATGTCTTCTAGAAGGAGTGTGCCCTGCTTTAGAGAATAGGATCTCTAGCCTGTAGAGCCCAGAATTACAGGGACAGAAAATACAAATTCCCCATAATAACCACTGAATTATTGGTAGTGGGTGAACTTCATTCCTCACGGCGTATTCTTTCTTAAAGGGAGATCTCCGTTGCATACACCACAGCTGCTGTATCAGTATTTGTAGAGGATTTTGCATCCTCACACACTCATGTGACTTGCAATGCTTTCCTGTAGGAGGAGAATGTATCCCTACCCCACTGACCTCAAGTTTGGCCATAAGACCCGTTTTAGCCAATGGGATGTGAATGAAAAATTATCTCTCATGTCTGAGCAGAAGCTTTAAGGGACACTCTGTGGTTCAGTGAGTCTTTTTCTCTCTGCCATAAGGACATATCCAAGGAGAGGCTAGATCCTAGAATCAGACTATCTGTAGATGAGAGTCACAGCTAATACATAGTTGACCCAATTAATGCGTGTAAGAAATAAATCTTTGTTGTTGTAAGGTACTAAGAACAGGGATTGTTTGTTACTGCAAGGTAACTAACAAGATCTGACTAATACATTGTATCTTTGTACTACCTGTGCTATTTTACTGCTAGTTAGCAAGTCTCCTTTGTCCCACTTTCTGACATTTGTGTTTCCTTGGCTATTTCTAAATAACAGATGTCTGCTTGTTAATAGCTGTAACTATTGTTCTTAATGTTTCTGGGAGGTCTCTGGATTGGCTATGTCAGAAACATCTGGATACAGTTTTTAAAAACAGGACTCATTGACTGCACCTACAGGTGCAGTTCTGACTCAACAAATGTGATTCAGTAGTTTTCTTTAGTATGGGTCCTGGAATCTGCATATTTTAAATTTTCTATGTGTTCCTACAGTAAATTCAGGAATTAGTTGTATGCTATGTTTCACAGTCTTCAATTTGTTTTAGACCAATCATCTTCACTGGTATCTTGAACTTAGAGGTACCATAATCTCTTTATTGCTTACCCTTCACCTTGCCTTGGACAATGGTTTTTGTATCTAACTTATTTTAGGCCCATTCCTTTATCCTGCATTCACAACAAGGTCAAATTAAACTAGCAACTCAGACTTATTATTGTTTGAAGTATACATTAAATTTCTCTTTGGAAGACATGTGTGTGTGTCTCTGTGAGTGTTTGTGTGTGTGTGTGTGTGTGTGTGTGTGTGTGTATGGACATATATGGACAAAAGCACTCAGAGTTAGATGAAATTGTTTTATGCTGAAAAATGTAATTTTGAAATGAAGCAGCAGAGCTAATTATCTGTCTGAAAAAAGGCACAGGCTCTATTTAGGTCAAAAGTAACAGAGAAATTGCTGATACAATTATTCCTGGTAACAGTCTCATAAATGCCCATGTGCATTAACACATGCATAAATCCACTCACGTGGCTATGTTTCTCAGAATGAGATGACTGTCTAAATAAATCCTTAAAACACTCTTTGCTCAGTGATATGACAACAGAAATAAAGGGGAAAAAATGAGGATGCAAAATGATTGAAGGTAAAGTTAAATGAAATCAGGTATCTATGAGAAAGATGAAGGTTACAATCATCACAAATCAAGGAGAAAACTTCCCATTCCACCACACCCAACCCCGTCCTCCACCACTCCTATCCTGTCTTAAATTCTTAATGATTTTTCCTAAGCCATTCCATTTGAGTAAACTTCATTTGTTTTTCGGTGGATGTTCTTGAAGAAAGCACAGAAAATAAAATAAGTGGAAACACGGCGCAGGTTTAGGATGGTCACTACAATGACGTGGAAAGCTCTATTCAGCCAACATTTTGATTTCATTTATGCTTCTGGATATCCATTGCTCAGGTTAGTGTACCCGGCTTCCAGGCATCATTATTTCATCTTGCATAGATGGCATATCCAGTGTCTGAATATCCATTCAAAATATTCTGAGAAAAAGAAATAAATATAAAAAATATTTTTGACTGAGTGGCAGGTTGTTGTCCCAACTTAATACCAGAATCAGTCTCGGGTTCTTATTGAATCCTTTCAGGCTCTATCTACCTGGTCATATAATTGTGTTAAGTCCTTGAATGAAGAGGAAAAAGAGGAAAAAAAAAAAAAACCACAACACCTTATTTTCCATTATTGTTCCTGCTGGAATGTAAAATTTGTGACAGACATTATAATGCTATGAAAGATACAATATGGAGAATTACAAAACCTTAGCTTGAATTTCATCATGTTACAAGGTCAGAGTCAGCCAAAATTAAGGTTAAATAAAAAATTTAAATAAACTTATGTCTGGAAAGGTAGATTCAACAGGCTTCCAAAATTCATATACTCAGGGCAACTTTTTTTTTATCATTCATATCTGTACAAGAAAATCAGTGGAATATATCCAACTATGTTTCTTTTTGTTTGCTCTATTGATGAATGAATGTAAATGGGGAAATAGGGAAAATTCTAGGGAAAAAACCTCTTTTAAAAATTCTCATTGACATTCATGTCCTTTTCCTCATAAAAAAGTCACCATTACTTAATAACATAGAAGAAAGCCCAAGAGTTATTTCCTTTATGATTTGCAGAGCTTCAAACTGAGATTTCTTATATTTTAAAACTTTTGTCCAAACTTTCCTACCTAAAACTTAAGAATCTTGTATTTTAAAACTTTGCATACTCTATTTATGAGGTATTTAGAAATATCCCAGGATCCCATGATATTTTAACTACATCTCTTTACTTATTATTATGCTACTTAATCCTGTGAGGTTAGCTTATTAATAGAACTAAGTTTCTAGTGTAACTGAAGGTTTCTAGAGAACTAACAGAGGTTGGCAATTCCTTCCTCCCTTCCTTCCTTCCCCACCTCTCCCTTCCTGTCTCATTTCCTCCTGTGTCTCTCTCTCCCCTCTGTTTTTGGTAACTGCACCCCTTTTGCTGTTTTGTTTTGTTTTTGTTTGTTTTTCTTTTTGGTTCCCCCAGCTATATTCACCAGGTGACATTAGAGTTAATTTTATGAAGTGGAGGATAGTTTCAGGTGCTGCCCATTTGACTTCAGTCATTTGTCAGAAGACCATCTGTGAGTCATCGTCATGGGCCTCTTGCTTGTTTTATAAGCCTTCCACAAGATTTCCCTTAAAGAAGGGGCCCCTGGGTGGCCCAGTGGGTTAAGGCCTCTGCCTCCAGCTCAGGTCATGATCTCAGGGTCCTGGGACCGAGCCCCGCATCAAGCTCTCTGCTCAGCAGGGAGCCTGCTTCCCCCGCCCCCCACCTACTTGTTATCTCTCTCTCTCTGTCAAATAAATAAATAAAATATTTAAAAAAAACAAACTTTAAAGATTTCCTTTAAAGAAAAGCAACTGAAGCTCAAATATGCTATTGCAGTATTTTCTTTTCCTTTAGAACACTATTTTGAGAGTATCTGGATGCCAGGATACTAGGAGGGCTGGAAATAAGTGTGAGGATTTCTCGTTATAATCAGGTTATATCTGCTTTACCGTCATACTTAATGCAAAAGCACAGAATGTTCTCGTGCCAATGCAAATGTTTCTTCACCAGTCTAGAGTTAAAATGTGAGCCCTCCCCGAGGATAGAGATGCTCGCGTGCATCCGTGTGACCTTGCGGGCGCCGGCTCACTTCACCTTCACGGACTTGGCTCTGCTTTGTTTTACAGCATAGGTGGCGAAGTGGGGCGGGGCCACGAAGGAAGTTACTCGGGCAAACATTTCCGCATGGGATTCATGACGATGCCTGCTCCTCAGGACAGACTGCCCCATCCCTGCTCCAGCGGCTTTTCCGTGAGGTCCCAGTCCCTGCACTCGGTGGGGGGCACAGACGACGACAGCAGCTGTGGCTCCCGCAGGCAGCCGCCGCCCAAGCCCAAGCGGGACCCCAGCACCAAGCTGAGCACGTCGTCGGAGACGGTCAACAGCACGGTGCCCGGCAAGAGCGGGAAGGTCCCGGAGCGGCCCGAAGGTAAGGCGCGTGCCGGCTCCCGGGGACAGCGACCTCACACGTGTTGGGTCAGCGTGCTCCTTCCCCACCTCCTGGGTCCCCCAGCCCTGCCTCCGTCTCCCTGGAGCCCCAGGCAGGAGCCTTGGAGACGGGGAGGCCTTTTATTAAGATGTTTTCAAAAGGCACCCAGAGAGGCGTATTTATATTAAAAGAAAGGGAAGGCAGTGTGTGTGTTTTCTTACCCCCTTAAAGCTTCAAATCATTAGGAAGTCGTGTGGCCTAAAAGAACATCTAAAATTTATATTGTCTTGCTTTGATTAGGATCACTTGTACGCTTCTAAAAGCATGATGCGATTCTTAGGGGAACATGGTAAGGCGGAAGAATATGCAGAAGGCAAATTGTAATCATTCTTAGAAATAATGATTTCGTAGGAGGTGGTGGAGTTCGCTGCAGTGATTATGAGAACACTCACTGTGTATTTCAATGCCTACTTCAATCCCGATCTCTAAATTCTACCCATACCTCTGTTTTCCCTCAGCTATGAAATGCATGAATTTCTCTCTACCTCCTTGCTGGCCTGTGCGTCTGAATGAGGTCAGGTTAACCGTAGATGTCACCAGCTCTTTAGCTTCCCTGAATAAGGAATTTTCAGCTTTCCTGAGTTTGTCCCGAGAGTCCCTTGGAGGGAGGGCAGTCTCAAGTGTGCTTGGATACAAGCTCATTCAGATTTTGTGGATCAGTCATGGAAAGCACTTCAAGATTGCCTGTGCTGCAGGGGGCCACTTTGAGAAAATGGCTCCTCTGCGAGGTCCCACAGGTTTTCTCTCATGCTCTGGGTCCCTGACATTCTCCACAGCAGTCTCTCCTGAGCCCCCAGCATACTGAGTATCATGGTGGTTTGCAGCTGGGAGGGGAAGCCAAGTTGGTCCTTTCCTCGACTGGGAAGTTATCTTCGACACGTGGCTCCCCAGTCCATAAAAGTTCCCTCATCTTCTGGTCTAATCTTTCAGCAGAAGCTCAAGCCTGGTCCATGAGATGGGGTGCCCCGTCTCATAGGTGCATGTCACATTGCTCCTATCAACCTCATTTCTCCTTTCCCCCGTATTGGTGCCAAAATAAATTTCATTTAGCCAAAAATGAAAGCTTCAGTGCACACTGAAGAATATAATAACGTGCCTAGAGGTGGAGCTAATCCAGGCATTCTGCATGGGAAACCTCCCCTGAGGCTCAGTTTTTCTTACCATACATACACGTAAAAACATGACCGTGTGCATGTGTTATGTGAGTACATATGTGAATAGTGTGTATGTGTATGCACATTTACCAAACTGAAATCATAATGCATACAGTTTTGTGTTTTATTTTTCACTTACTCTCTTGTGACTATTTTCCATGGCATTCAATTTAAGAAACATCATTATTAAGAAGATAATTATACATCATAGCACGTTATTTAATCTTTTTTCCTTGATGAATACTTAGGTTGGTCCAGGTTTGCTATAATGAATGAAACTGACATGAATGTGTGCATGCGTGCGTGCATGCGTGCGTGCACGGGTGCACGTCTGTGTCTCTGGGCAACTCTCTTTATTGTTCCTCTGCTGCTTCAAGAGTAGATTAGAAGACTGCTTTCTCTCCTGATTTAAAGTCACCAGCATGTCTTTCAACTTGTAACACACTGATGCTTGTGGAGATAAATTAGGTGTTTCCTTTACTTGTTCAAACACTAAAAGCCCCTAGAGATCTCCTTTTGTAAATTTTAAATGTTGTTCTTAGGTTTTCCCTAATGTTACATGGTGCCTTTCATTTCTCTTTATTTTCTCTGATCTAATTTCCAGAAGTACCCCCTCTCCTACCTTTCTTGCCAAAAAACTACAGAGCCAGTGATATTAGACTGTTTACAAAAGTGGTTTACTGGTTTAGAACACTGGTCTCTGAATGATGCTGGCCTCAATGTAATCTAGAAATATTGAAGGATCAAGGGGAAATAAAAGAATGTCCCAAAGGGGAAGGGAAAGATGAAACAGAGTAGGAAAGTGGCCTGGAAGGAATGGGTTATCAAGCACTGTAGTACAGCTGGAAACTTCTAGAAGCAGGGTGAATTACCTCCAGAATAGCCTCTCTCACGAGAGGGGGACCTGGGGTCTTCAAAGTGAATGCGTGCAGAACACAGGATGGTTGTGCCACAGAAGAAACATTTGAGTGGTGATTCAGTTGCCTTAAAAGCAGGACCGATTACCATTTATTTGAGATGCCTTAGCTGCCTAATTCCTGAGGGAAAGCAGCTCTTAATTCTTTCAGATCTCCTCACCATCTAAAGATCTAGGGTTTCAGATAGCTACTTACCAAGCAGAAGACAGTAGCTCTATTATCTTTATTTCTTCTGAGGACAGGAGAGGAGACAGTGACTGAATTAGAGCAGCACGAAGACTTAAGTGAGACATGAAAAAGTACTTGATTGGCATGAGACTTATTAAACTCAAGGTCCAAGTTCAACATCTCTCCTCAAAAGGAGCTCTAAGTATGGACTAACATGTCTTCAGCTGTATGTAGTACATGCATGAGGACAGTCAGTAGACTAGATGGGCTACTAGGATCCAATGCAGAAAAGGTCAACTTCTGTAGAAGAGGGATTCTTGATGCAAAATTCACCTCTTCAGAACACTTAATAAAAAGGCAATAGCAGGGGCGCCTGGGTGGCTTAGTTGGTTAAGTGGTTGCCTTTGGCTCAGGTCATGATCCCAGAGTCCTGGGATCCAGCCCCCCGTCAGGCTTCCTGCTCAGTAGGGAGCCTGCTTCTCCCTCTCCTCCGCCTGCTGCTACCCCCGTTTATGTTCTCTTTGTCAAATAAATAAATAAAATCTTAAAAAAAAAGGCAATTGCAAAATTGGATACATTCACATCTCCTCTACCAAGTTTTGACTTCAGTAACAAGAGAGAATCAGGGCTCAGTTCAGAGATGGGGAAAAAAATCTTGAGTCCAAATGCATGCATGCATATGTGTACACTCAAAGCCAAAAGCATATAAATATGTAGATTGTTCTTTTATAAATTCTCAGTTCTTTATAACTGGGAGTTAACTGGAGTTCATTACAGAGCATATGTTTTCTTTACAATTTTCCTGGCTATCAAAATTATAACAAAGATGAAAAGTGACTTCTATGAATCTTAGTCCATCTTTTCTTTTTACATTAAATGTCAGCAAAATCAAAATATTGATTCAGTGGTATTAGAATGATTTCCATGGTAACCAGCTTCTATTTAAGTAGGGGATTATGACTTCCTTGTGGATAAAAGTAAAAAAGAACCAGACTTGTAGCAAAATAGCTTTTCAGAGTAGAAAAAGAAATAGCCCAAGGATGAACACATAAAAAAGTACAGACAAGAATGTACAATTTAGTTTTTAAAAATTGTAATTCTATCACAAAAATTATAATTCCAGCACACTAAAGATACACATTTATGACTCTAATTTTTGGGTCTTCTACATCTACATTTTAGGGTCTTCTATTATTATAGTTTAATAATTAAAAAAATTAAATATTTTAAAATTATAATTTTAATAAATTTAAAATTTAAAAATAAATTTTAAATAAAATTAAAATTATAAAAAAAATTAAAAATTATTCAACAGAGAAGCTATCCTGGCAACAAGTATGGGATAAGTATTTTATTTTTTTTATTTTTTATTTTTTTATGAATTTTTATTTATTTCTTTGACAGAGCAAGAGATCACAAGTAGGCAGAGAGACAGGCAGAGAGAGAGGAGGAAGCAGGCTCCCTGCTGAGCAGAGAGCCCGAAGTGGGGCTCGATCCCAGGACCCTGAGATCATGACCTGAGCCGAAGGCAGGGGCTTAACCCACTGAGCCACTCAGGTGCCCTGGGATAAGTATTTTAATTGCTTTTTGTTTTTGCTTCAGTGTGGTGCCTACTTAGTTTGAGGAAAGATTATATTAAATAAAGGGAATTAAATAGAAAAGATGAGAAGTTCAATCAGATGTGTCTCATGTATGACCCAGAGGAAGCAAGACCCGTGCAAACTTTTCTTCACGCCCACCGCTCAGGTAGAGAGCCGTCCTATTCGTGACACTGTGTGGTGCAGGCAGAGACTGTACTTAGAACTGCCAGGCACTTGACAATGAACAAGTGATCCAATGAGGCTATTTTGTTACCTTTAAATGAGTCTAAAGAACTGAATATTGTTGGTGCCCTACCTCCCTCACAGCCTTATGACAACCCAGTGGGATAACGCCCGTGATGGTGCATGGTAGAATGAAATTGTCATGCAGTTATAAATTAATATTATTTTAAAGGTGTACTAACTGCCTACTAGTAGGCTTGAATAACATAAAATTTGAGTTTGGTGCAACACATATATTAAAAACAAATAGGATGGGCGCCTGGGTGGCTCAGTGGGTTAAAGCCTCGGCCTTTGGCTCAGGTCATGATCTCAGGGTCCTGGGATGGAGCCCCACATCAGGCTCTCTGCTCAGCGGGGATCCTGCTTCCTCCTCTCTCTCTGCCTACTTGTGATCTCTCTCTGTCAAATAAATAAATAAAATCTTTAAAAAAAATAGGAGAGGAAAAAAAGCCTCTCCTTGACACACATACACTGTACATGTCAGGTTTAAATTTTTTTCTTTTTAAAGATTTTATTTATCCATTTGACAGAGAGAAAGAGAGAGAGATCACAAGTAGGCAGAGAGACAGGCAAAGAGAGAGGGGAAGCAGGCTCCCTGAGCAGAGAGCCCGATGCGGGACTCAATCCCAGGACTCCAAGATCCTGACCTGAGCTAAAAGCAGAGGCTTAACCCACTGAGCCAACCAGGTGCCCCAGGCTTAAAATTTTTTACACAATGGAGTGAATAAACAAGGAAGTATTCTCCAGGTGTAATAATCTTTTCATGATATTATGACATTAGCATAATATTTAGTATAATGAGGAAAATATATTTCTCTAAACGTCAGGAACTTCTACACTTCAGAGTCCTTTAAAAAAAAACAGAACTAAGTATTATTTTTAAATTGAGGTATGATTGACATATAACATAGTAGTTTCAGGTGCACAGTTACAATTTTTTTTCTTGTTTTGAGAACTTTTAAGATCTATTCCCTTAGCAACTTTCAAGTATACAATATTTCTTTCTTTCTTTCTTTCTTTCTTTCTTTCTTTCTTTCTTTCTTTCTTTCTTTCTTTCTTTCTTTCTTTCTTTCTTCCTTCCTTCCTTCCTTCCTTCCTTCCTTCCTTCCTTCCTTCCTTCCTTCCTTCCTTCCT
>CM053605.1:9141373-9156716 GCA_028646535.1 Procyon lotor | reverse complement strand
AGGCTTTAACCCACTGAGCCAGCCAAGTACCCCTATACAATACAATATTTTAACCAGAGTCACCATCCTGTACATTGTATCCCAGGACTTGTTTATTTTATAACTGGAAGTTTGTGTCTTTTGACCCCTTTCACCCATAACCCCTATCCCCAAAAACTAAGTGTGCTTACCTTCCATTTGTTATGAATCCTTCTTTTGGGTCATTTTAAAAAACACATACTTATTTATTTGAGAGAGAAAGTGCATGATGGTAGGGGTGCAGAGGGCGAGGGGGAAGCAGACCTCTCACTGGGGAGGGAACCTGACACGGGGCTCAATCCCAGGACCCTGAGATTAGGACTTGAACCAAAGACAGATGCTTAACCAGCTGAGCCACCCAGGCGTGCCTCTTTCGGGTCATTTTTAGTGCTTCATTTATGATATAATTTCATGATTATCTTCTTACAAAACAATGAGAAAATATTTTTGAATTGAGATCATTTTCCTGCTTTCTGATTTTCCCTTCCAGACATGTTTAGTGGAGTCATATTTGTGAATCAGAATTTGGAGTACCTGAAAAAATTTTTGGAATCATGACTGTCCTTAAAAACTTGAAATGTGTAGTTAAACCAGAACCAAAGGCTAAATTCATCATAAGGTCACTGCCTTAAAAACAAAAACCAGCAAAAACTAAATTCCCTTTCCAGGTTACTACAAGAAGAAAGTCGTACCCTCTAACAATGTTGTTTTTCATGCCTCCATTTATTTAGGCAATACTCTGAGCCCTACATTTTACACTGGGATCCAGTGGCAAACGGAACAAGGGGTCCTTTCCCTCATGTTGCTTATAACTAGTTTTGTTTCCAACTTGGCAGCTCAGCCTTCCTCTATCACATCACAGAGAAATCACTGACTTAAAGAAATCCTTTCTAAAAACCAGGAAATCTGGCATGACAACCACGGGGGATTCCTCCATGTAATTGGTTGTTTAGCTCTGCAGGTAGCAGTTTAACACATTTTAATAAAGTGTTTGTTCTTACAAAGGATAGTTGCTGTTCTTTCCTCGTTCAGGGCTGACAACTGAAAGGTGCCCAAATCTGATTTTCTATGGATAAAGCTTCAAAAGTAACCAGAGGGCATTTAAGGGGAGAGGAGGAGGAGGTTGAGTGTGCTTATTATGTTGAGGAACTTCCAGATTTCAGAATTCTGGTTTAAGAACCTAAATCAGCATCTCTCAGCCAGCCATATACCTGTTTTTGCTTTCTCAGTTACTAGCCCAGATTTCAGATGTTCAAAATTTTAAGACTCTTCCTTTTATGACTCAGCCATATTAGAGAAATATGGTGGGTGTGAGAGGCAAACAGACATGGGTTTTGTATCAGTACTGACAGCATTTAGCACTGTCTCAGCCTCCCTCTCCTCCCCTATAAAATGGGAATGACAATCCTGATCGCATGTGGTAGGGAGAATGCCACCCAAGAGGGTATCCGAGAGTTCCTCCTTCCTGGTATACTCAACCCGCGTATATCATTGGTGGCCTAGCCAGGTGGCAAGGTATACAGGTGGCCTCCAAGAATTAAAAGTAGTCTCTAGCTAAAATCCAGCAAGGAAACAGGGACCTCGGTTCTATAACTGAATTCTGCCAACAACAAAAATGAACTTGGAGAACGT
The DNA here is from genome assembly GCA_028646535.1 of Procyon lotor. NCBI lineage: Eukaryota > Metazoa > Chordata > Mammalia > Carnivora > Procyonidae > Procyon > Procyon lotor. Next base: position 9,155,066 of record CM053605.1, on the reverse strand, counting down.
GAAGGTTGGACAAGGAGAGTCTGGCTACCATGTTCATTTCAGCCTGTGGGACCCCGAGACCTAGAAGACTGGGTTCTGGCTGTGCCCAGACTTCTGATCTGTGCAACTATGAGCTAAGACAAGGGTAGTGATCCTCGAGCTGCTGTGGTTGTGATAACTTGTTATGTGGCAAAGGAACGGTAATCCATCTGACTGAGTTGCTAGGCAGAAAACGTGAGGTGAGACAAATAGAAGAAAGCTACCCTTCCTCTTTGGGCTCTGGGTTCTTTTCTCAGAAGGGAGTGGAGGGCAGTTTAGGCTGTGTCAATGGCTTTCCAAACTTCCCAGGCCACACCTTGAAAATAAATGAGATGAAGGAAGCTCGGAAAACAATGACATCTTAGGGCGCTTGAGTATCTGCTTAGCTTTTTGTGGACTTTTTTCAGATCTTTTCCTGAGAGGGTCCTTTCTTCTCACCAACTGTCTTTGTTCTTTTAAAGCGCTCAGCAGTGGCTTTTTGGGTGGCTTTTTGAGTTGACTCATTTCGATGGCTGCAGTTGGCCTGCTTAAGACCTTTCCCACATCGTAAGTGGCACTTGTCCCTCACAGGGCGAGCCCACCAAGTACTCCAAGCCCCGTGTAGCACCACATTCATAAAACACAAAGAAAGGGGGAAAATGAGCTCTGGATATCTTCATAGTTCCCACGTTGGATTGTATACTGGTGTGTATTCCCCTTTGCCTGCCGGGATGTGATGTGGGAGATGATCATTGGAGTCCCACATTCCTGGATTCCTCTTTCTGGGTTGACAGAATCAGACGCTGCTGGGTTTCCTAGTGGAAAAGCCATCTGTCAAACCCAGCACTGCTCAGATGGAGACAGGGTTGTACATCTACAGCATGTGTAATCTTTCTCCAAATGTGCCCTGAGGCCCATGAATGAAACAGTTTGCAAATCAATCATCACACAACACGTCTCTCTCTCAGTCCTTGCCATGCTTGTTGATTCGGGTCCAATGAACTACCTTTCCTCTAATGGTTTTATCCAACATCCTTCTATGAAGGGTCTAGATTTGGCCTCAATTGTCTCACTGTCTTAGATTTGTAAGAGGATTTTTGTCCACGTTGTTGGCACAGACTGGTTTTTCTCTGAGAGACCAATAAACCCAAAGTTTCTGAGTGTGGTGATAGGGCGTCCATTTAGAGGGTGTTAGCTTGCTGGGCAACAAGTTGACATAAACTTAGTGGTTGAAAATAGTATATACCTTTATTAGCTTACAGTTCCTGTGAGTCTGGAGTCTCCTCAGTCTCCAAGGCTGCAGTCCGGGGGCCAGCTGGGGCTGGAGTCTCATCTAAGCCTCAAGGTCCTTTCCATGCTCATGTGGTTGTTGACAGAATAGATTTTCTTGGGGTTGTAGAACACATGATAGCTTATTTCTTCAAGGAGAGCAAGAGAGAGACTCTCTCTTATTTTTTCCCTTCAAGAAAGGCCTGGATCTGCTTTTAAATAGCTCATCCAGAGGTGCCTGGGTGACTCAGTCTGTTAAGTGTCTGCCTTTGGCTCAAGTCATGATCCCAGGGTCCTGCTCAGTGGGGAGTCTGCTTGCCCCTCCCTCCTGCTCCTGCTCGCTCCCTCTATCTCTCTCTGTCAGATAAATAAATAAAATTCTTTTAAAAAATAAATAATCTCCCTTTCGATGAATTGATGAGTCCACTGATTAGCAACCTTAATTACAGTTGAAAATCCCTTCGCCTTTTTCCACATACTACAACTTAATCACAAGAGTGAAAAACCACCATATTCACAGTCCTGCTTGCACTCAAGGAGAGAATTTTACAGGACAGAAGTCAAAGAATGCAGGACTCTTGGAATCTAGAATTCTCCCTCCCAGAATGATACAAAGGAGAGTACGTATACATAGCTTTTTTAGAAGCCATCCAACTATCTGGTTGAATACTTCAGAAGTCAATTTGTGGAAACTTAATTAGAAATGTAAGAAGCAAACTATAAATCACTAGAATAATACAAATATCATAAAATAATCTAAATAATTGGCAAATAAATAAGGCACAATATAACTCCTCTCTTCCTTTCTCTGTCTTTCTTTTTTCCCATATAATGGAAGCCACCCCTGCTGCAAAATGTCTGGATTGTTTTACTGAGTTGAAAGTGGGAAAATTTCATTTATTTAGGCTTTAGCTTTACCTGTAAGACATGAAAAATGCCCCATAACTCATAAAGGACTTCAAGCACATAAAGATCCAAGACACCAAAATAGTGCAAATATTAAAAATTGTGGTGTAAATAAATGTCAGTTTATCTGATCTTCATTGCTTGATTTTCCTAGTTGGTGAACTCTCTTTTGACTCACTGGGATAGCTTAACCCATCACAGTCCCTGTCCCCTAAAACACCACATGGATGCGGACTGGATAGTAGACAATATCCTCGATATGGCTTTGGTACTCCCCAGGCTTTTCACCTGTGGATTTCCCCAGAACCCCAGGACTGTAGGGATTAGTGGTAGTAATTTATGCTGTGTATCTTCCTGTCTTTTGCCTGCCTGTCGGGTAGGATTTTGATGACAAATAAACATGAGACCGCATGTTCCCAACTTATGCAACTTCTGAATTAAAAACAACTGCATCAATTTCCAACCATGGACATGTGGACATCTGAAAGCATGTGTCCTCCAAGGAAGTGGAGAGAACTAAATATAACCCTCACTGCAACTTTTCCCATGGTCTCTGTTTTTGTCTGGTCTCAAGCTTGGACAGGTATTTATCTCTTCTTTGCAATCATGAAGGAGCAATGTAGTAAGTTATTCAATCACTAATGCTTCACCAAAGCATGAAGGAGTAATGTAGTAAGTTATTAAATTACTAATTACTAGGATTTCATAAGAAAAATGGAAGAAAGGAGTTTATAGCCTATCTTCCTTAAATAACTTCTACTTCTTTTACTTCCTTCCTTCTCTACAAAGCACTCATTCTCTATTTCTTTAGAAGGCTAAAGAAATACTGAAGGCAGTATTGCCCTTAAGTCCTAAAGATAACTGAAAGCACCATCAGTTCAGAGTCTCCTTGGACTATGTAAACATCTTCTCTGTGCATTAGCTCAGCTCCACCTCAATCTTTCCAACTCTAGACAGTGTCTTTCTGAGAGTATTTCTTATGAAAACATTTCCTTCCACTTGATTACATAAAGCATTTGATACTTTGCCAAATGATATATATGTGTATACATATTTTTTCAGAAAGTGGCATGATCTCCTTTTATCTATATTCTTCATCTCATAGATAAAACAATAATAGGAAGGAAACTTTAGTCCAGTAGTGGGCAGACTTCCTCCAAAGCATGTTGGGAATGAGATTAACTCATTTCAGACTAATCTAACCTTGACTATTAATCTAACCTGTTCCTGACCTTGACCCAGTGGCCCCCTCAAGCCTCCATCTTACACCTCTCCTTGTTCATCTGGCTTCTAAAAGGCTTTCTGCATGTGCTTGCTATACTGTGCCAACTCTTATTTGTTTGAGATGCATAATTTACAAACCAGCTCCACAGTTACAATGACACTGAATCCAGTCTTGGTTCCCATCTCAGCGGCTTCCTTCTGTGTTTATCCTTTGTTACTTCTCTTCAGCATTTTAGATTATTGGTAACTCCCATATTGGTAACACCCCTGCTCGTGGGTTGTCCATGTACCACTCTCCTCTGGTTTTCTTCCTGATCGCTGCTCTCTAAATCTCCTTTGATGATATCTCTTGTTCTGCTTGATTCTTAAATGATGATGCTCTAGATTCTGCCCTTGAGTCTTATCTTCTACTCTGATAGTTGTTGAATAAATAAGTGATGAATCCACATACTCTCTAAATATCTGATTGATTCTCTGGACCCACTTCCATCTGTAGATATCACAGGTCTTCAAACTCATCATGTCCACACTGAACCAACCGTTTTCTCCATGTTTCCTCTCCTGACACTGAGGTTAGGATGGAAGAGGCTTATCAGATTGCTCTCTTTACCTTACCCCTGACATCTAATCCATCATCAAGTGTAGCCAGTTCTCTTCCTCAGCTCTCCCATGTCTGCCCCTCTCCATCATTTACACTTTTACTCTCCCTTCTCAGGCCGTCGTCATTTCTCACCTGGACAGCTGTTCAGGCACGTGACTTCTCTCCTTTCCTGCAGTCTTCTCAAATCTACCCTCCTTACTACTTCCAGTGAGGATTTCCTCACATGCACATCCAGTCACATCATTATCCAGCTCATGTTTTCATTGGTTCGTTATCCATTTCACCATTTACTTGAAAAAAGCATAATGCATGAGCATGATTATCATCATCTCGCTCCCGCCAACCCGTAGGGTCACATCTCCCCCATGCATGCCCCTTGTAATGGTCCTGAAGTACGTAATTTTCTCTGAACAAGCCAAGCTTATTCTTGCTTCTGGGCCCTTTTCTGCATGTGGAATTCCTTCTGTCTTGAATGTCTTCTCCAAATTAGTCTCCAGAGCAAGTTTCTACTCATCCTTCAAGATGTCAGGACAACCGCTACCCCTGCCATCCACCCACCACTCAGTCCCAGCTTGGTTTACAATGTGGTCACCATTCCAAATGAGTTAAACAAGGAGATTGTTTTAGATCTGTAAAATCTCATATTTTCTCCATGGTTTCACATTTCTGAATCTTGGTAGATACACAAATTAATTATGTGTGGTGACAAAGTATACTGTTGACAGGCTGTAATATGTTATTGGCACTATATAGCTTTTTTTTCATGTTATAAACAGTACTAGATAACTTTTTCCTCACCTTATAAGTCAAAGACGGCTCAGCCTGTGCCATTCAGATTAGGTATTAAAAACAAGTTTCTCAGTTGAGATGCTCTTAATAGAGACCTGCGATTTCTTCCCTTCCATGACTTGGAAGTTAGCTTTAACCTTCCCTGTTCACATCGATTTCAGGATTTCCCTTCACTATTTCTGTCATAGTCTTAAAAGCCAGGGATATCCTCCCGATTAGTTCTGTTTTTCCAGCTTCTGAGCAGTTTCTCACTCTACCTTCAAGAAGAGTGTGTAAAGCCATTTTTTAAGGCAGAGTGACTGCAAGTGTGCATAAATCTTGCCTTTAATTGACCTCAATGAAGCATTCACTTATTGCAGAGAGTGCTTTGATTTTATGGCCCTCTGTCTGTACTGAGAGTTCCTGTAATATGTATTGCTCTCTGTGATTTTTCTTGATAAGTGGGAGGGCAGTGATTTAAGACAGGCTTTTTAAATTTCTTTTTGCTATTAATATGTATTAAATTAAGCTGATTATATGGAGCAGAACATGGGAACACATCACCCTTTGGAACCTCTCCTTTCTGACAACTTCATCTAATGAGAACAGCTGAAAACTAAGAAGAGTGAAAAAATAAAGAGCTTAGGTGGAATTAAACTTCTTCTAGCTCCGAGGCTTGTGAGTTTTACTGAATGTCAATTGTAGGTTTATTTGTTTGTTTTTAACTTAGTATACATTTGTTTTCAGGTCTTGTTTTCACATCCCCATAGCATATTAGAAGCGATGAATTATCATGGGAAAAAGAAGAGCAATGACTGTTTTACCTTTTACTAGAGAAGAGGAACAAAATTTAAGGAATTTTTACAGTTAGTGTCAAGTCGAAGAGCCTCACCTGGTCAAAATGCCTTTATTAGTCTTAGCCTGTATTACTTTCAGTGTGAGTGGTAATGCCCCTGGGGATGTCATTAGTCAACAAATATTTATTGAGTATCTTCTATGTGCCAGGCACTGTGCTAGTAATGGAGAAAGAGGAAAAGTATATTATATCCCCTAAAAAAACATTTCAACCCAGGGAGGGCCACCGGCAGATTCAGTGTTTTGGTTGGTGACATACAGGGTCTGTTGTGAGTGTAGATGAAGGGCACCTGCCTCAAACTCAGAGAGGCAGACATGACTTTTCAGAGGAAGTATCTTAAACTGCTGGAAATGAAGATGCAATATATTATTTTAGTTTAGTTTCGTTTTAAGTAAACAATATGCCCAAACTAGAGCTTGAACTCACGACTCTGAGATCAAGAGCTGTACGCTCTACCAACTGAGACAGCCAGGTGCTCCCAAATGCAATATATTTTAAAAATATTCTGTATAAAAATGCTTACAATGGAAAAGTATATGGCTATCAAATGAGAATGCTCTTATATCTCTGGAAAACGTGGCTAACCAAGCTGAGCTATATTCTTGGAGTTCCAAGCAACCAAAGATTTACTTTCCATATATAATCACTATGTGGAGAGTTCTGATGTTTATTTTATCTTATGGAGTCTTCCACCTTTATGAGATATGAAAGACTAGGTTATCTTTAAAAGAATGCTAAGAGTACACGTAGATGACATTCAACCTAGAGATACTCACTTCCCTAGGGTAAATTGACTCTGTATCTTTATGTTAAATAGCAATGAGAAATTAAAATTAGATGTTGCCCATTTTCACATATCTCAGTTTTATTTCTTTTCCCCCACTGTGTCTGGGTAATTTAGCTATCATTAATGATATGTACGTTTTGAAGAAAAAACAGGAAATATATGCTTCTGTCTACATTGGATCAAGGCCATATAGCTATGAATGGCCTAAAGAATAGGCCATATATGGCCTAAAGAATAGGCCATTTATATGGCCTAAAGAATAGGCCATATAGCTCTATTCTTTAGCTGGTATGCTCTCTTAAATTCTTAATCAGAATTTAGGTTTCAGAGTTTATGAAAATCTTTGTTTTAGCAACATGTATACACCAGCTTGACAGTGAATGCAAGCAGATTAAATATAAAATTAATTGCCACATTAAAAAAATAACTGAATAAACAATTATTGATTTGGTTAAAATGGTTAAATGAATTTGAGGTATTAAAACCACATTCTAAAAAAATAAATAAATAAAACCACATTCTTCTATGGTATCTTAAAGACTGTACACATAGCAATAAGCTACTTCTATAATCTATAATCTAGGACAAGTGAAAGTATTGGTATCTCTCAGTCCTCAAAGGATATAGACATTCTGACGGTAGCCACTGAAAACATATTAAGTTCCCCCCACGTGGGGCAGTATATTCAGAGAGGCAGCTGCTTGTGATCTGTGTGATCATTCCTACAACAAACATTTTTTGAGCCCCTATAGTATGCCAGTTGCTGTTCTAGGAGTTTGAGATCCATCCATGAACAAACTTTTGAGAATGGTACATACCTTTGAGGTATTTCCTTTCTATCTATTCTAGCAAGGATAAGCAGTTGATAAACAATAGACATAACAAATGCATAAACTGGCTGGTATGCTCGAAGGTTATAAATGCTATGGAAAAAAGAGAAATCCAGAGCAAAGCAAAGGATCCTCAAAGCGGACACATTTAAGTAAAGAGAGCAAAAAAGACTTCATCCTGATGTTTAAGATTGAGTCAGTCTCAGCCGAATCAAGAGAAACCATGCAGTAATTTGAACAAGCAACATTTAACTGTAAAGAGTCACCAACTGTAACAGGATTCGAGTAATAGGAGATCAACTAATAAAGTAGACCAAACAGCAGAGAATACAGAAATAGAACATGTGAGAAATAGCCCCTACGCCCAGGGCTGAGGTAGTGCCCACCGGCTGGAGCTGAGTTCCAGGCTTCTTGGGAAGCACAGCTAGGGATTACTGGATGGTAGAAACATTCCTGTGGAAGAGTGCTCTTGCTGGAAATTCACCTTCTGGAACTTGCCAGAGAACCTCCCTCTGGTGTGAGGGGGGAAACTGTTCATAGAAGTTTCTCATCAGAGTTACTCCACCACAAGAGCCCCCAGAGTTGGAGGGTTTGTTATAGGCAGCTCTTTGCTTTTGGGTGTTTCCAGAGCCAAGGCTAGAGAAGCTGTGTACTCTGCAGGACTTGGACATGAGGAAGCCACTCACACTGCAGAAGTTTGGCTGGTGAGCTGCTGGAACCAAGAAGCAAAACCTCTTTTTTGCTGCAATGTTTTTCCAGCATCTTCTACTGACAAAGCTTAACATTATGCCAGCTGGCCCAGGAGAAGATATTTAAAGAGCCTAGATCCCTTGTCAGAAGCAGGAAAAGAGGATGAGTTTAGAAGTGAGAGACAATCAATTGATAACTTGTACAGACAGGAGGGAGGTGGGGATGTGCCTTATGTGGATATCTTGAGGGAGAATGTTCCAAGCAGAGAAAACAGTTGCTGCAAAGGCAGGAAGTCCATGGATAGGAGGTCAGTGTGAGGGGAACATTGTGGATAAAAAAAGACAAAACCAAGGGGCACCTGGCTGACTCAGTCAGTAGAGTATGCAACTCTTGATCTCAGGGTCATGAGTTCAAGCCCTATGGTGGGCCTAGACTTTCCGGGAAAAAAAAAAAAAAAGAAGAAGAAGAAGAAGACAAGACCAAGAAAGAGATCTGAGAGGAAAAAGATGCTGAGACCCTACAGAACCTTCCTTCTAGGCCATCATAGGGCTTTGCACCCAAGGCAACCATTCAGGGGGTGGAGCAGAAGAGTCACATGATGTTTGAAAAGAATCATTTTAGTGACTGCAGTGAGGATAGACTCAAAGGGCTCAGATGTAGAATCAGGAGACCCATCAGACTATCGTGGTAATCCAAGTGGAATGATGGGGGCTCAGAGCAAGGTAGAAGTGGAACTGATGGAAAATAGGAAAGTGTTGCCTTTTCTATAGGAGCAGTTGCTCATAGTCCCCCTCCCTTCCTTCCTTACCAGGGAGATAGCTATAGGCTAGACATTGGTGCAGGTATAGGATAGGTGTAGCTATCGGTGTTGGTATAGATATAGAGGCAGAGATGTAGATATATAGATATATTGAGGGCATACAAGTCCTATCTGTGTAAACTTTTCTGTGAGACAAGGATCCTAGCACTCTATATAGATTAAAGCTCATTAAATGCATGCTGTTGATTACATTTACATTTTTTTCCTTGCAATCTGGAAGATTGTGAGCTACGAATGAGTTTCCGTAAGAGATCTATAGGTGTTTAAATTAAAAACATAGCAGCCACAGCTATTTTATCATTAAATAAATGCAGAAGGTTGTATTTAACTTTCATGTTTCCAAAACACAACTCTAGTTTAGAATGTTAACTGAGAATAAGGCCACTTTCTACAAAGACCCTAGGCCTTCTCCAGCTGGCCCTGTGGACCTGCCCAGCTTTGCTTCTCCTGCTCTGCCCAGAGAACTCAGGGTTCCCTTCTGCTCTCCAAATGCACCCTTCCCTGCCCCTTACCTTGCTTCATAGCCTTACCTGTGTTGAAATGCTGGCCTACTTCCCCCGGGCCATAGCAAATTTATCACATATTCACATTCTTCTTCTTTTCTAAAAAAAATATTTTAATTCCAGTTGCTTAAGTAACATACAATGTAATGTTACTTTCAGGTGCACGTTACAGTAATTCAACGCTTCCTTATATCCTTCACATTCTTGCTCCAAACATTTCCTTTGAGTGAAGACTTGCCCAGCTAATCAGAGGACTGTATTTTTCAGGAACCAAGTGTTCTTTTCTATGTGCTCCCTTCCATACTGTGCCGCCAGTGCTTGGTGTTGCTGCCATTAACATTGTTTCATTTCTGTCAAACTATTTTCTCCTTTAAGCTGTTACTCATAGTAAGTTCTTACTCTTTTTCATATCCCTACAAAATTTCCTGAAACTTGACCTTTATTTATTAAAGTTGATCTTTATTTATTTGGAAATAAAGTTGCAGAGATTAATATTAAATCTCCTAATTAGAAATAATAATAGTTGAGATAATCCTTATGAATTATTTTCCACCATTCCAATTTATGTCTGTTACCATGAACTTCTTACTCCACTGGACTGGGGAGAAACTCTTTGCAATATTAAATATTATCTGTGGCATTTCCTCCCCCTGAGGTATAATAAAATCCACACCTTATTGATATTTCTAATATTTTTCCTATGAAGCACAATTATTTTCTTTTAACCCTTGCACGTCCACAGACTATCACACTGAGAAGATTAAATTGCTCATGATTCTTAATCTTTTAGCACTTTCTGAGTAAAATACAATATATGAAATATGCACATACTTTTGTTAATACTCAAGTTGTTGCCAAATGTATGTGCTTAAAATAAAAATGTCTGTGTATTAAGCAATGTACCTCAATGTTCAATTACATAATGCTCATGTGTCGCTGAGAGTAGGAGGTTTACTGGGGATGTCAAGTTTCCTGCAACTCCAAAATTATGCTGGATCAGAGCAAAACAAGAACGCAGAGAGAAAGAAATGAAATGGGATTTATAGCCATATTCTTTCGAAACACAGAGGAGAGAATAACTTGAAGATAATTGTTGAGAAAGGGACTAATCCAAATCCAAATCAACAGTTGAATCTACAGCTTGACAGAAGTTCTGCATCAGGAAACCATTTATTTCAAATCTGAGAACTCTTTATCCTAAGGGATACATAACTTGTGATCTAAATTGTATCATTACCTTCAAGTAATAACCAAACAAGAAACTGAACAGTTCCTGAAATGACAGCAGAAGTTCTCAGAACTTGGGGATCAGTTCCTTAAGCATCTGCCTTCAGCTTGGATCATGATCCCAGGGTCCTGGAATTGAGCCCTGCATTGGACTCCCTGCTCAACTGGGAGCCTCCTTTTCCCTCTCCCTTTGTTGCTCGCCCTGCTTATGCTCGCTCTCTCTCTCTCTCTCAAATAAATAAATAAAAGCTTCAAAAAAAATTCTCAGAACCTGGTTATTTGAAATGTTTCTCTCCATTTCCCAAAATGGTAATTGAATTTTATCTCTTTCCTTGTAGATATATTTTATCTGCTCTCCTTTATTGCATTTTTTTCAGTTGTATTATATTTATCCATTCATGTCTGTTGTCAGCTCTAAGTGGTGAACATTCTATAGGACAAAAATCACATTAGTCTAATGCTTGTGTGGAGCTAGTGAGTATTCAATTAAATGCTGAATGAGTACTTTGTAGAATTAAGCATTACTCTTATGATTCTAGATTAAGCAAGTGAATATATAATGAGGTCATTGCTGAGACAAGGAAGATTAGGGAAGGCCTGGGTTTCAGATGAATGTGCTTGAGATGTTTCTCAGATATTTAAGTGGAAGTAAATAGTAAACAGTTGGATATCGTTCTCTAGAGAATTGGGGTAAAGATATATTTCATTGTCATCAGAACAGATATCACTTAGCTACTGAATTAGATAGAATCATGTTGCAAGAGAGAGCGGAAGAAAATCAGAAGGTCTAGAAGTAACCCATGTGCAACTCAGAATCAGTCAGAGAAGAGAAGCTAAGAAAGAAAGCAGACAAAGTAGCTAGTAAGCTAGGAGGAAACCAAGAGCCAAGAGAAAAGAAGGTGCAGTGATATAGTGATAAATGGTGACAAGTCTTTGAGAGCTTATATAGGTAGTAGGCAGAAGGGAGTGTGTTAGATCAAAGGCCCTTGGTGATCAAGACAAAAAAATCAATTGAGAAATGGTGGAAGCAGAAGCCAGATTTGAGGAGCATTAAAGAGGAAATGGACTGAGGCGCCTGGGTGGCTCAGTGGGTTAAAGCCTCTGCCTTCAGCTCAGGTCATGATCTCAGGGTCCTGGGATGGAGCCCTGCATCGCGCTCTCTGCTCAGCAGGGAGCCTGCTTCCCCTTCTCTCTGTACCTGCCTCTCTTCCTACTTGTGATCTCTCTCTCTCTCTGTGTCAAATAAATAAATAAAATCTTAAAAAAAAAAGATTTTATTTATTTGTTTGAGAGACAGAGAGTGAGAGCATAGATGAGAGAGAGAGAGAGAATTTGAAGTAGACTCCACACTGAGCACAGAGCCCAATGTAGGCCTCAGTCCACAACTGGGAGATCATAACCTGAGCTGAAACCAAGAGTCAGAACCTTAACTGACTGAGCCACCCAGGCAACCCTCCATTTGCTCTTTTCAATGAAAGATAGATTGTCCAAAATTTCCTCACATATTTGAACTCTTTTACTTGGCTCTTCTATTAGTCAGTGTCCAGTCACAACTATAGAGATTATACTTGGTATTTAAATGCAGAATATTTCATGTAAGAAACATATATATTTCCTGTATGGAACTTCCATAGCCAACAGATATGGAAACACTAAAAGAAAAAGAGGATGCAGATATAACCCAGAAATAGAAATTGCGGGAAGCAGCTTCTATCTTTTGGGAGCCGAGGAAAGAGTTTATTAAACCCCAGAAACTGGAGGAAGGGCCCTAAGCACCAGTCATGTAAAGTTTTTAGGAGAAGGAGCTGCTTTGATGAAGCTAGTTCTAGAATTGCTGGAAGAATCGAAACTAGAGCCAAATGCCATTCCAATAGTGAAAAACAAGATGCAAAACAGGAACCAGCCCTTTCTCCTTCCTTCAGTTGTTCAGGCTTCCTGTGGTGTCTCCTTTTGGAGGACTTTATCAGGGAGCATGGGCTAAAGCATAAACAAGGTTTGCAGAGACCCACCCCTAGCACAAAACTGACCAGGGAAGGGCATGACTGGAACCGAGTGAGGACACCTTCATGATCAGCACAGTTCTCACCACCATCTCTGCCATCATCTCTTCAGTACCGTGACTGGGAAGGAAAAAGATAAGCAAAGGCCAATGTGGGATGGTGACTTTTTATGTCTTGATCCTTTGCCTTGGAAAAACTTGATTACACTGGTTTCAAAGAATGCTTGGACAAAGGCTCTTGACTCTTCATTTTCGTGAACATAAACCTTGCTTTAAAGGTCCTAATATCAAAACTGTGTACGTACCTTCCAGTTTTGGCTTAATAATGAGGTGAAAAATTGATCAAACTTTATTAAGGATTAAAAAAGAAATAGAAAGCACCTCCTCAAAACAAAAAAGAACAAAATTTAGGCATTAATGAGCCTGTGACAATCCAGCTCCTTACCCCGAATTGTTAATCCTTTTTTGTACCAGGATCTTTGTTTTTCAGTGGCAATCAAAACAATGAGCTAAGCAATACATATTCTAAAGTTGTACAAGTTTTTCTTTCCTGTGTCCTCTTCTGGCCTTAATATAACTTGTTTGTGGGGCGCCTGGGTGGCTCAGCGGGTTAAAGCCTCTGCCTTTGGCTCAGGTCATGATCTCAGGGTCCTGGGATCAAGCCCCACAATGGGCTCTCTGCTCAGCAGGGAGCCTGCTTCCCCCTCTTTCTCTGCCTGTCACTCTGCCTACTTATGATCTCTCTCTCTGTCAAATAAATAAATAAAATATTTTAAAAAATAACCTGTTTGTATTATAGAAAAATTCCCAACTCAAAAACACCTATAACTGTGTCATTCAGAAAACATGTATCTTGATAACTGCTAATGCACAGATCATGGGAATTTTGAGCAGCATTTGCGAAGTAATCACAGCTTTCTCAATGCAGTATTATAGCAGCTTACAGAAACTGCAAGTATGTTCCAATTTTCCTTCACAATTTTTTATCTTTATTTATTTTCTATACAAACTATGTTAATGCTTTTGGAATGAGCTTCAGAGGATAATTTGTAGGCTGAAATAAGTATGTTCGAGCTTCATTCCAGAAGGATTTATGTTTTGACCAGCCATTTGGAAGGAGGTGGGAGCAGTCAAAATAAATATAGGATAGGTGGGAGGAGAAAACATTCATTTTGTTTCTTATGTTCTAAAAATACATTTCCTGCACCTGAGTTGG
>CM053605.1:9109193-9140873 GCA_028646535.1 Procyon lotor | reverse complement strand
TTTGAATAGTGGAAGGCTAGATTCACAAATAGCCCCATGACTTCCTCCAGGGTAAGGAAGGTAGCCTGATGTTTCCTTGAGGGTGTTGTTTTGCATGGTCCACTGTTGGTGCACACTGTTGGCTTGCCTATTCCTAGCCCCACCTCTGAAATGTCTGTGGATTGGACAGAATTGCCAAATAATATGGGAAAGAAAAGAGCAAAGTTGATCTGAGGCCCTGAGTTCCCAAGTGAAGGCTTCTGTTCTCCCACGGTGCCACACTGCTGCAATCTATGTTTGGGCAGTCCCTAGGAACTCAGAACCAGAAAAGAGCAGTGTCTATTTCTTGTCATCAGTAAGGTTCTAGCTTGAGTCAATCCACCCTGGGCTGAAGGGGACCATTTTCGTCATCTGCATTTAGAGAAAGTAAATGGAAATTATATAAAAAAGGCTACTAAAGAAGACTTACATGATCATAGGGCTAAATAAAAATTTTGCACACATACAAAAGGGAATCCTTTCCCTTTCCAACCCTACTCTGTAAGAATGAAGGGTAGACCACACAGGGATAATGGGATGTCTATAATATCTAAAACCGAATCACATAATATAATAAAGTCTACATACATTGCATGCATTTGACATAAAACTTTAGGATGTCCTTGAGATAAGCCATCTCAAATTTTGTTAATATTCTTTCTCTCTCTTTTTTAGAACCTAGTCACACTTTTCCTAAATTGAGAACTTTGAAGAACACCCCCCCAAATGTGATTTTGCAAAACCTAAGGGGTATATCTACAGTTCAGGAAAAAAGAGTGTTTGAATAAGAGGCATTAATCTGTTGAATTCTCTGCATTACCACACATATGCTGTGATTTACATCCTTCATTTTTCCTTTTATTTTTATTTTAATGCATTAAGTTAAAACTTACTGAAGGAAAATTAACTTTTTTTTTCAACTTAGGCTGATAAGCAACTAAGAATGCCAACACTGAAATGGTAATTGTCCAAAAAATTCCGATGCCCACATAAATTTTAAAGGAAAGGTCACATCTTTCAAAGTAAATGCACTTCTATTATGTGGATATACATAGGATATAAACCTAATATAGAAGGAAACTGAAATATCGATCTTATACTTCAGCGAACATAAAATCTATATTTATTTAGGCAATCATTCATTTTACAACTTCCCAGAACTGGTTGGCTCTTTGGCATTGGCACCATTAATTTTTATTGCTCAGTGCTAAATAAGTGTGAAGTATGTGTGAAATCCTGTGCTCTCATTACATATCTTCTGAGGTAGTGAGAGAAATTTTTAATGAATACTGATAATAATTGATGGTAATATTTCTTGTACTCGTTAAGCCCTTCCTGTGGCAGTCTGCTAACGACTTCTGGCATTGCATCTTTTTAAATCCTCACAACATCCTGTAAATAAGCATCATTATATCCACTTAAGAGTTGAGCTCAAAAAGGTTTAAAGAGGTTACAGTTAACTTTTCCAAAGTTATGCAATTGTTAAGTTAGACTTAGAATTCAATGAGCTCATCTGACTCATTGGTAACTTTTTTTTTAAAGTTAAAACACACATTTATATATTTATAAAACAAATGTGCATCATCATCTCTAAAGGCAAATTATCTTTCACAGCTTGGCAACTAAAGGCAGATCACCTGGGTTCAAAGTCAGTTTCTTCCACTTGGGCAAGTAATTCGATTTGTCTATAAATAAGTTTCCGTGTCTGTAAAATGGGATTTATAATAGTACTACCTTGTAGAGAGGTCATGGGGATTGAATAAATTCATCTTTGTAGAAGCACATTGCCTGATACACATAATACATTTGCTATATGGTAGTTATTATTATTATACTTATTATTATTACTACTACTACTACAATTTTTCATTAGAGGTGTTAGCACACGTCAATGCAACTTCTGTGAAGTTGAATGAAATGTTTTATGGCTCTATAGTTCCATGTTGCTTTCTCTGTGATTTCAGAGACTTAAAAAGATCACAAACATTTCAATCTTTATATCTCAGCCAGGACAGATTTACAAAGGATAATCCCCAAAAGACTGTATATATGGAACTGCAGGGATCCAGTGTCTATAGAGTTGAGTTGCCCCAGGGACAGGGGAAACGTTCCAATCGTTAATCGGATTTTTCTCCCAACTTACTTTCCCTGAACATAATACCCTCCTGGGCCGAATCCAAATTAATTGAGCTTCTGTTGGGTGCTCAGCACTGTGCATTTTCCATGGCTACTTTTTTGTCGCATTTTTTTTTCCCCTCAAGACTCAGGAAATTAACTTATTTGATAACTTCCTTTCTCTGCAGGTAGAGATGCTGCAAGAGATAGCCAATAGCCATGAACTTGTAAAGCTGATGACTTCAAAATATTTAGGGAAAGTTTTCAATCATCATGCATTAGTAGTTTATCATCCAGTGTACAATTATTTATAGTAATTATTGATCAAACAACTATTGGAAGTAAGTCCATCTGTGGAGTTTGTTGGGGCTTTTAAAAAGATAAGTTGTTTCTGTCTTTGAAAAGCTCATAATCTTTAGAAGAGAGAAGACAGTAACCAGATATAGGGCAGGAAATGAAGAAGGTAACAAGGAAGAAATAGTTGAAGCACAAATGGAAAAAAGAAGAGGAAAAGAGATAGTAGTGATGCTTGAATTAGAGCTTAAAGGATGGGAAGGTTTATGTTTAGGTAAGATAGTGGAAGAGCAGAGGAAAGTGTCAGAGCAACATCTGAACACATACACATCTGAAAACTGTGGGCAACAATGGACGTTTTGGTTGGCCTGAGCAAAGAGTATGCAAAGAAGGCCAAAAGAAAAAAATGGGAATTATGTTTGGTTCTTATGGGAGGTCTGGCACGCTGTTATTTAAGTGAAACCATATTTGTGGCCTTAGTAGGAATAGTTTACTACCACAGAGAGATCCTAGTATGTGCCAGAGGGCGACTTATAAAGGAGTTTCTAGGTACTTTTGTTTCTTATTTCCCACATTTGTGACTTAGTTTCAAATGGCATCACTATATTAAGTTTTGCATCAATGAAAAAATTTCTTTTTTCAGGAAATGATTGTTATAACCCCAACAAAAATTCATGGTCTAGAATAGTGCTTGCAAAGTCATTAGACTTTTCATGTTTATTTTTAAAAATTTTTTTAAAGATGTTATTTATCTATTTGAGAATGGGAGAGAAAGACCAAGAGCATGAGCACGTGAGCAGGGCGGGGTGGGGGGAAAGAGTAGGGACAGAGACTTTTTGACAGATTCCATGGTGAGCACAGGGCCCAAGGCAGGGTTCGATCTCAAGACCCATAAGATCATGACCTGAGCCAAAAACCAGGAATCAGACACTTAACCACTGAGCCACCCAGGAGCCCTACTTTACATGTTTTCGCATTGCAAGATCTAACTTGTGAATTCTATCTGCCCTTTGTGCTTATCTGTACCCCTCTGACTTTGCCTTAGTATAAGGCAATGGAAAAAGGACCATTTTCATCCCTCAGCTAATTTTTATGTTATTTTTTGGCAGGTGAAATAAATTAACCTGTCTCAGTTTCTGTACATGGGTAATGAATATTCCTCCTTTGATCCTTCTTTCCTCCAAATTTTCATGTTTTTTTGCCACTGTTGACTATTCTTCACATGTCTCATCCTCTTCCTCCCTTTTAATTCAAATAATGACTAAGGAAATGACAAATCCTAAAGTTGTTCATGGCTCTTTAGAGCCACTGGAAAATACCCAATATCCTAGATGCTGACTCCAAGAATATCAAAAAAGGTCTATTGTTCACTGAATGGTGAAGAGATATTTACCAAGAACCTCTGATGTTCTACTCGCTTTACACAGACGATTTAGCAAAGATCAAGACAGATGGTAACCACTCTTCTCCTGGAGATTATATTCAAGTGGGAAAGAGGAAAATATATACACAATCACTTAGAAGCTTACATAAGCCAGTTGAGAAATAAACAAGGGAAATATCCAGTGTGGTGTTTATTGATTCAGTGGTCATGGAAGACTTCTCAGAAGAAGGGACTTTATGCTGAGATCTGAATGCCGTGAAGAAGCCAGAGAAGTATAGTTCAGGGGTGTCCAACAAAAACCAGAGCTGAACCCTAGTGAAAGTGACAAAAACAAATTTTATTTAGGATTATTACAGTAAGGGAAAAGAGACCTCAGTCTAGAGGTTCACTTCCATCCAAACACAGCATGGGCAAGTGGAAGTTTATAGCCAAAGAGCGGGGTGGGGGTTGGTGGGTAGAAAATCCCAAGAGGAGACATCTGGGGTAAGGGGGGGTTTCTGGCTGAACTGACCTAATAAGATTCTTGCTGAAGACAGGGTGGGGTGATCAGACATCACCTGAGGGATGGAGGAGAATGAAGAACCTGATCATATCTCTAGAGTTAGGGTTAGATATTGAGGGTGGAGAGTTAGAATTAAACCGACTTTAGCAGGGTTATGTAAATTTGGATTTTACAAAGTGCACCGATAGGCTGAGAGAAAGGTTCAGGAGGGGGACTACTATTTGGTCATGTGGAAATATTTTTCAGTTATAAAATCTAATCATTAGGTATGTTGTCCAACTGGGATCATCCCTGCAGAATAGTCCCTCTCCCTGATGGATACATTACCTCCAATTCTTTTCTCTATTTTGTCTAGACTCGTGTAAAGTATGGAATGTCAGGTGGAATCTTAGAAACTAAGTTAGTGCCGCCAAGCAAGTGCCTACAGTCATGCACCATTTGTGTTCTTTACACGTGGAAAGGTATCCCATGCCTAGATCCGGAGAACAATGATTGAGAAAGAAGATACTGCCCCAGGCATGGAAATATCAAACCAGGCGGTTAGGTTGAACATTGTGAACAGAGAGTTGTGGCTCCTTGGAAATGCTGGCTACCTGCCTGGACAGATTCCCATGAAAAGGTGTTGCTGCAGAACTGGCCTTCAAACTGTAAGCTCAGAAACTCCATCATCAGATTCCTAGAATAATCAAGATGTCATAATAACCAAGCTCAAAGGAGATGGGCATATGTCTCAGTCTGTTTGAGCTGCTCTATAAAATACCACAGACTGTAGCTTATAAACAATAGAAATATATTTTTCACAGCTTCGGAGGCTGGAAGTCCAAGATCAGGGGACCAGCATGGTCACCTTCTGGGCGGGTTCCAGGTGTTCACATGGTGGATGTGGTTGGGGAGTTCTGTGGGATCTCTTTCATAAGAAAATCAGTCCCATTCACAAGGGCTCCACACTTATGAACTAATTACCCCCCAAGACCCCACCTTCTCACTCGGTGACACTGGGTGTTAAGATTCCAATACTTGAATTTGGAGGAGATGGGGGGGAGATGCAAATATTCAGACCGTAGCAGTGTAGGAAACTGGAATTCTATCTTGCTTGTTTTTAATGAGACACATATGCATAGTATTTTGGGACACAAAATTATTAGGAAGTTTCTTGACGAATCTGAAGTTAGAAAAAGAAGGACTCGCGACAATCATATTTAGGGGCTTCAGGCTCTATGAGCATGTGGGGTCCATCCTCACAGCAGAGATGTAATGGAGGACCAATACCCACGGCACTGTTGTAGGGTGCTACCGTGTTTTACTCTATAAGTCTCCTGGTTTGATATTTTCTGTGGGCTGGCAAGGTCCCCTCTGGTTGTTCTTCCTTTGATATATTAATGCCTTCACTCTGACTTCGATCCAGTCATTTTTCACTAGAAAGTGTGTAATCTCTTTTTATGTAGCTTCTTTGAATCCTCCTGTGGTGATTTTATAATACTCAGAATGCAATCCTACTTCCTGAATTTTTCTATTCTAGAAAGATGCTTTCTGTTTCCTCAGGGTACACACTGTACCCTAGTTCTATGAAAATAACAATAGCATTTTCTATGAGATATCGACACAAACAGGAAATTAATTTTGGTATTTCTTTCAGTTATCTTTTGCTGTGCAATAAACCAACCCAGAATGCTGTGGCTTAAAACAGAAACAATGTATTACTTCTTCTTATTCTCTGAGTTGACTTGTCTTGTATGAGTGACTCTTCTGTCCTGTATGACATTGGTTAGGGTCTCTCTCATTGGGCTGCATTCAGCTGGCAGTTGGGATGGGTTGGAAGGTCCATTTCACTCCCATATCTGGGCTAACTTTTCCTCTTCGTGGCCTCTTTACATCACTAGGTTGAATTTCTTTATAGCATATTGGTCTAAGAGTTCTTATATGGCAGTTGGCTTTTAACATAGAGGAAGTGAAAGCTGTCCATTCTCTCAAGTCCAAGATTTGGATGATCACTTCTGCTACAGTCTTGTTGTCAAGATAAATCACAAGGCTGACCCTCAGCCCTGATTTGAGGAAAAATAGAGAGACTCTAACTGTTGATAGGTAGAAAGCACACAAGGTGGGAAGGGATCGAAGACAGCTATCTTTGAAGACTGTCTACCACAATTTTGCCTTTCAGCTACAATATACCCGGTAGGCAAAATACTCTTACCCTCCTTCCCAAATATTTTCTTGTGTTATAACATCAGCTTGAAATCTCAGATTTCATCATTTAAATCATTCCCATGTGCCATGAGGCTCTTTGAGTGCATTTCCTCATATGCAAAGGTCTTCAAGCTAAAAGTGCAATTTATCTGTGCTACAGAATCTGACATGGACTGGCCACCATCTACTGGCAGAGCTCTGGATTGACCTTTGCCCTCAGGGCCATTTTTCACCCTGAAAACCTTTGTTGATCAGAGAAGGCTTCATCACAGGTCCTGTGTGGAATGATTTCCCTTCACAGAATACTTCCTTCCACAGTGTCTCTGTTTCTCACACTGCCCTCTACTCTGCAAGGCTTAACAAGCCAGCTGACATACTCACATGCTTCCAGAACTCTGCTTCGTCAGGTCCACAAATTCATTAGGTACATTTTATATTGTCTACATTACCACAGGCAATGGTCTTGCCAACTTTCCACCAATCTATAACACTGCTCTCCTTTTTTATGGCTTCAATAGCAATTAGCTCACTGACTTTTCAGGCTCCCCCTGGTCTCTTCACTGTCCTTCAGGCCTATGCCACCACCCCAAGGCCAATGCACAAGCTTTAGATTTTTGGTAAGGCAGCATCATACCTCTGGTACCAGTTTCAGGTATGTACAGGGCATAACTATCCCCATGTCATATTTGCTCATGATCCTGTGGGTCAGAAATTCAATAGGGTACAGTGGGGATGACTGATCCACAATGTCTGCTGTTTTACTGAGATGGTTCAAATAGCTAAAGGGATCCCCAGGACAGCTTGACTGGAGTCATATGGCCAGGGTTTCATTTTCATTACTGATTGACTTTTTCTTGGTTCTTCTCCCCTTGGCTGGCTTGGGCTTCCTCATTGTATGGTCATCTCGGGGTAGTAAGACTTCTTTCTTGGTGCTCGACTTCCTTTGGGAGAAGGTGAAAGCTGCCAGATTCAAGAAGAGAAGAAATTGGGTCACCTGAAGACCATCAAGCAGATATTGTCTGCTTTAGGACTGTTCCAACATCCCTCATCATAACCTATAAGATATATATCAGTCTTAGGAAATATCTATATACTTACAAGTAAATATTGCTTCAAGAAACAACCTCTGTTCTTACCACATGAAATGTACTCATATTTTCTCATCTGTTTTAATTATTATCTTTCAAAATATTGGTTACAAATTTCAATTTTTTTTATAATTGGTTGTCGAGATGAGTAATTAAAAAAAAAACAGTGGTTCTGATTAAAGTCCCTTATTACCTATGACAAAAGTGATTATAAACAATAATGTACTTCAAAGTAATTTGCCCAAAGTTATGCAGCTTATCTGAAGCAAAGAAGTGATTAGAATCATGTCTTCTAGCTTAAGGCAAGACTCTAAGTCCCATTCAACTTTAAAACCATGCTGTTGAGCAAGTTCTATTTCTTACATCCGTTGTTTTCATCCAAACTTTGATCTGAGTTGTCTGTCTTCCAGATCAATAACACAGGTCCTACAACTCCAAATCTGATCTTTTTTGCATGGAATCATACTTTCTTGGTTCTACTGGAAACAGACCAAAGGCATTTGCAACCCTATCCCTTTACAAACAACTTAATTTAAAAAAAATAAAGTCAACAGGAAGCAATTTTGTGGATGGGATTGCAAAGCTTGTGACTGTGAAAATAAAAATATCCCTCAAACCCTTGGCATTGTGAGTTGTGAAAGAAAGTTATTGTGAGCACAGTTCTGCCTAAAGTAGGAAATGAGTCTCTCACCTTCCAGAATCAGCCAGTTTTAGGATCACACATTGTGGACACTATTTCTCTTCACTGGACTCTTGTTTCTCAGTTGGATTACCTATTTAATACATCTCTATAACTACAGAGTGATAGAGTTATGATGCCAACATTATAGCACGGGCTGAGAAGACCTTTTATTTTTATTTCTTAAATTTTTACCTCTGAGGAGACCTTTTGAAATGGTACTCTACAACATATACAAAATAATAAACTGCAGAACTATTCCCCCCAAACTTTCCCAAAAGAACTGTTATTTTCTTTTGTCTTAAAAGGTATAAAAGATTGAATTGAAATGATGAGATTTCATTTTTTTAAGTAGTTGACGAGGAATTTATGTTTCTTCATCAGTAAAGTACAATGTTTGGGCTAGATAATTTCTTTCTTTTTTTAAAGATCTATTTATTTTAGAGAGAGAGAGGGAGCATGCACGTTGTGGAGGAGGGCAGGAGGAGAGGGAAAGAGAGAAGAATCTTAATCTTAGGCAAGCCCCACACTCAGCTCAGAGCCTCATGTGGGGCTTGATCTCACGACCTCAAAATCAAAACCTGAGCCAAAATCAAGAGTTGGATGCTAAACCGACTGAGCCACTTAGGTGCCCCTGGGCCGGATAATTTCTAAGAGCCCTTCAAATTCTGAGATTCTGTGGCCAGAGAGACAGGGAAATATTGACCAGTGCTGTGTCATGTCTTTCTACTTCTTGAGTCAAGAATACCCACAGATACCAAAGCATGGTTTTACACTATACTTTTTTTACTAAGGAAAATTATTTCAGAAGGCTAGGTTGACAAAGGACATGGTGAATTTCCAAAATTAACTGTGAAAGACAGATCATCTGGGCATGACTGAAAGCCATGCATAACCTTTGTGCTCAGATATTTCATTTCAAAAATGTCACTTTCTGCTTATTCAATGCTACTGTCATTATACTATTTTAAGCATTAAAATTTGTGTTCTGGAGCTGAACAGGAATTATTGCTTCTATCTTTGGGCTTATTAGAAATAATTTAAAATTCATTCAAGAGCAATAAAAATTACCTTTTTTATTATAGTTGAATTTGGTTTAATGTTGAAATTTGCAAGCAATTTTCTTTGCCTTTTATTAGCAGCATTTCAGCATCTATGTATATAGATCAAGACTGTTTTTAATTATTCTCTAAAGAAATGACTTTAAACATGATTTTTTTCTTTAATTTTTAATTCCCTAGAGTGAGGTTAAAGTAGAATAAATTACGTGACAATGTTGTTTAAAATTTCAGACTCTGCCTTATATGGGTAAACTTAAAATAAAAAAAAGCATACATGACAGTTGAAACAAATTTTTATTGCTCCATGAATTATTTACCCACTTGCAAGGGGGATATGGAATGGGAAGCAGATATTGTCTGGAAAAAAGTCTCCTGATATGAAGGAATGAATCTGTTTATTCATCCCAATCATGTGTAATTTATTTAACTCTTCACCATCTAAATAATCCTCAATGACTTCATTTCAAATTTGGATCAATACAAAGAAAGAGCACCAGGAAGCAAAATGTGCTTTTATCATACGAATCTGCCTGCACTGGGCTCTTTTCATCACACAGGGAAAAGGAGAGGGGATAAGCTTGCCCAGATGTTGAAGCATTCCTTGGGCAAGGCTGGCTGGGGAACCGCTTCAGCTGGGGGGCAGTAGAACAAAGTGGAACAGGGAGTCAGTACGCCAAAGCAAAGAACAACAACAACAAACAAAAAGCATCCAGAAAATGGGTTGGAATCAAAAACACAAATTAGAGATTAAAGTCAGACCAAGAACAACCAGAATTACAGGCTGTTGGGTGGAAGGGTGTCCGTGGGTAGGTACCTGGGGGGAGCATTTCTCTATTTAGGTGTAATTGCTCTTTGTGACATGGTTCCAGGGGATAAGGAGATATAGGGCAGGGGCACTTGAAATTTACATTGAAAAGACTGGGAAAGAGCTGTATTAATTTTTAAAATAACAAAGCTATTTCAAGTATTTGAATGCCAGAGGATAGAATTAAAGTGGGTGCTTATCATTCAGCTATAGTGTCTTTATGCAGGGCTCAATAAATACACTGTTACCTAAGTCAGTTTGGACTTCCAGAACAAAATATCACAGATCAGGTGGCTTACACAACAGACATTTATTTCCTCTCAGTCCTTGAGGCCAGAAGTCCAAGATCAAGGTGCTAGCATAGTTGGTTTCTGTGTAGTTGGTTGCTGGTGAGAACTCTCTTCCTGGCTTCTGCCTTCTCACTATATCAGCACATGATGGTCCTAATCCCACCCACTATGAGGATCCAACCCTCATGACTTCATCCAAACCTAATTATCTCTCAAAGGTACCATCTCCAAATACCATCACATTGTTGGTTAGTGCTTCAACTTATTGATATGGGAGGAATGCAGTTCAGTCCAGGGTGATAGTGAATTTTGATTACTTAAGAGTCACCATAAAAGTCACATATTATATTTTCTTCCCCTTGTCAGACAATATCTGTGCTTGATTTGGCATTGAAGTTGTCTTAACAGTACAAAAGGATTGTCTATATTCCTTCCTTATGAATAATTGCTCTACTTAATTCTGTGTTGTGTTCTAGAACAGAACCTTTTCTTTCTTAAATCATTTCATAGATATGAAGTACCTTTATTTTTTTCTGTTCCTTTTGGCAAAGAGAATGAGTGTCATCTGTTCATATTTTGAGTGCAACCCAAGCATTGGTCTTGTCCATTTTAAGGCCACCTTCTAATCTATTTGGGAAGAGGGACAATGGTTCCAAGATTGTTTGTGGGGCTACTCCTTCCCTGAGTATCATGTCACAATCAGCTGGACCACTGACCCCTCACCGCCTGGGAATCTTGGATAATGGTCTTCCTTCGGTGCAGCGCCCCTACCTGCAGGCTTGGGCTCAGATGCTTGAATTCTGCCTGTATTATTATTTCTTTCCATACAACTACCCAAGTGTAGGTGGGGACATTGGACTTCAGTGAAGGGTCAAAGAAAACAGAAGTGCACTATAATTTAGAAAGGATAAAAACGCTAATCTTATTCTATGTATGACCATTCCCATTTAATGAAGTTATCATCTCATGAACACACTAACTCTTAGTTTTAGGTTGACTCTCCATTCACAGACCACTTCATTATTCAGACTTCTCTAAGGATTCCCCTAACCCCACACCATTCAATCTCTAGAACTCAATAATCAGTGTCAAATAATTTCCTAGCATGTGAGTTACTTAGTCGCGAATGAGACCCTAAGGTGGAAGATGCAGGAAACAAGCTTTAGAAGAATAGTCTGGATAGGCTTTTGTTCTTCTAGGTCCTGACTCAATGTCCTTCCAGTACTAGGTCAACTTTATTCAGTGATATATACTTTTGCTTTACACATTGGGCTCAGATTTTTGTATATAATCTGATGAGTTATGTAATTCATGAAAATTAACATACACCGTAGATTTTAAAACCAGTAAGATTTAAGACCGGTGGAAGATACAGAGAGGAGTTATTGGTCACTTTGGGTCTCTCCTAAAGAATTGTCTAGGTAATGTTTGCCCCATTATGTCTCTAGGCTTTTCATTTATGGCACTCAAAGACTCCTCTGCTATAACCCCCTGGAAGGCAACATTTAGATTTTCTTGACATGAGTTAAAGGAAAAGTCTGGATACATTAAGAAACTTCCCTTCAAAAAGATATTTGATTGTAGTGAGTGAAGACATCATCATGGGCACAATAGGACAGAATATTTGAAAGGAGGAAAGACCTAGAAAAATGAGTGACATAGACACTTCTCTAGAATATTTGATGGGTTTCTTTTCTCTGAAGTCATGATTGATGTGTAGAGCAGCCGACTAATCTTTAAGCCCTTGCTTCTCCTTGAGTAAGTTTTCGAAAAGCTCCTGTGTCATAGTATGCTATTTAAAAAAAAAAAAAAAAAGATGACTTCAGGTGTTTCCTGATTTGTGTCTTGAGACCCCACCTCCCCTTCAGGCTGCAAATTATAGAGAAGCCTGTTATTTTCTCGATAGTTTTACACCAATAAGCTATACTGTCACTTTATATTATATGCTATCATTTACCATAAGTAACTGTGTTCTGCCACACTGCATAATAATGATAATCATTGTAATCATATATCAACACAATGAGATAATGAGATAATAACAAGATGCCAGTACCTTCCCTGCATGCTAAATAATTGATTTCAGTTAGAGACATGTTGCCGGCCTGTTCCACTCTACTGTATGATGTCAGAGTTTATGTTTCATTATGTTTCCTTCCAGCAAGCTGTTGAGTGCACCAATACATATATCCGTTGTGAGTTTCCAAAAGTTATTCTCGAAGCTTATACAACACTCTCTTATAATTTCTTATAAGATACTTGAGAGGGTTCTGATGTGTCAGTGCCACACACCTAATAAATTCATTCCGAGATAGCATTTGGGATATCATAAGAGATCTCATGAACAAAAACAGACAAATACACCATAATCAACAATACCTGGAGATTTAGAGATTAACTTGTCTAGCCTCATAAGATTTTCACATCAATTTCCCCTGAAGTATCAGATCCATTGGTATAGAAGTTATTTATCTGAACCAAGGCAGAGATTAAGTCTAACAGGCTGGGACATTTTTATCCTAAATGAAAGCAAGATGTGATCATGTGCAATAACCACATCATTAAAAGGGTTCAAATCCCCTGGCATTTTTGTGACCATTTGTGCTAACAGAAACTTGATTTCCCCCCTATAGTTTCTCACTTAATTTTTGGAGGTTAATCTTTATGAAGTTTATGATTGTTTTTGTGGAACATGTTTCATCTGAAGGCTTCTATTTAGAAATTCTAAGGCCGAGGGACAAATAGTTCCGCTTAATGCATTCATCAGTGTCAGATTATTAATATTAGCTTGAAGATAAATACTACCACTGTTCTGTCATCAGGTTTTCCTACATATGGAAAGTGTTTGATGTTTGTATGATTTTTAGTCTAAGCCTCAAACTAGAAACGAAGCAGATTACCATCCCCCCAAGCCTCCACCAAAAGTTCATAGCAGTAGGGGCGCCTGGGTGGCTCAGTGGGTTAAAGCCTCTGCCTTCGGCTCAGGGATCCCAGGATCTCAGGGTCCTGGGATCGAGCCCCGCATCGGGTTCTCTGCTCAGCAGGGAGCCTGCTTCCCTCTCTCTCTCCGCCTGCCTCTCTGCCTATTTGTGATCTCCCTCTGTCAAATAAATAAAAACAAAAATCTTAAAAAAAAAAAATTCATAGCAGTAAACCCAAGTGCAAGTCCTGTTTGAAGGCTTTCCTTTGTACTCGTGTATTTTACTTTTCTGTTTTTCTCTTTTCTCTTTTGTAGTGTCAGCCAAACCGAGACCCCACAGTGATGAATATTCAAAGAAGATCCCTCCTCCCAAACCCAAACGGAACCCGAACACTCAGCTGAGCACATCTTTCGATGAAACCTACATCAAGAAGCACGCGCCGCGGAGGACGTCGCTCCCGCGGGACCCCTCTCTGTCCCAGGTCAGCAGCCTGGCGGGGGACCCTGAGGAGGAGGAGCCCGTGTACATCGAGATGGTGGGCAACATTCTCAGAGACTTCAGGAAGGAGGATGACGACCAGAGCGAGGCCGTCTACGAGGAGATGAAATACCCCATCTTTGACGACTTGGGCCAAGATTCGAAATGTGACCTTGACCATCACAGTTGCTCTTCGCAGTGTGCTACTCCCACGGTGCCTGACTCGGACTTCGCCAAGTCCTCAGTGCCATGTACCCCAAAGGGTTTGCTTTGTGACATCCCCCCGCCCTTCCCCAATCTGCTTTCTCACCGACCCCCGCTGCTCGTGTTCCCCCCGGCGCCCGTGCAGTGCTCCCCCAATTCTGACGAGTCTCCGCTCACCCCGCTGGAGGTCACCAAACTACCCGTGTTGGAAAACGTGTCTTACATGAAGCAGCAGGCCGGGGCATCTCCGTCCTCACTGCCCTCTCACGCCCCCGGCCACCCCAAGCCGGACAAAGATCAGGGCGCAGCTCTGGGCCCCGGCCCCGCCGCCGCCTCCGCGCTGTCCTCGTCCCCGCCCCTGCCGTCCACCCTGTACCGCACGCAGTCCCCCCATGGCTACCCGAAGAGCCACTCGGCCTCCCCGTCGCCGGTCAGCATGGGGAGGTCCCTGACCCCGCTCAGCCTCAAGCGGCCCCCGCCCTACGACGCCGTGCATTCGGGCAGCCTCTCCAGGAGCTCTCCGTCAGTGCCTCATTCGACCGGCAGGCCGGTGTCGCAGGATGGGGCCAAGATGGTCAACGCCTCGGTGAACACCTACGGCCCGGCTCCGGGCGCCTCCCGGTCCAGGACCCCCACGAGTCCCTTGGAAGAACTAACCAGCCTCTTTACCTCTGGACGAAGCCTGCTGAGGAAGTCGTCCAGCGGCCGGCGTTCTAAAGACCTCACGGAGAGTAAGTGCACAGAGTCTATGGGAGCCAGGTTTCTAACTTAAAAATAAAGCGGAGCCGGGGCCGTGCAGATGAAGCACGGAGTGCAGGGCCTTTAGTTCTTTGAGTTGAAATATCAAAGTGGGTTATTTCGCTTTGCCATGAGGAAGGATAGTGCGTGCTGAAAGAACTCAAAGTGACAATTGGCATAGTGAAACACACGCTTATGAAACGAGGAATGACTCTTTAAACTCTAAAGTGTAAAATCTAAATTGTTGCAGTGGCTCTAGAAAGTCTAACAAAGTAAACAGATCACTGTGGACTTTTTAGGTAAATAACTTGATCTTTTGAGATAGAGTAGATACTTAAACATAATGATAATTATATTTTTATCTTATATTAAAGACCCGCTTGAGCAAACCTGTGTCACAAAGCTTTTGCTGGAAAGATAGAAATTTGGATAGAATTTAACATTTTTTTTTAACATGGTGACTGATTCTCCCTGCATACTTTGTGGTATGCATTCACCCCAAACTAGAAAAGGCTCCTTGCTTTCCTTTTTAAGACCTATGGTGATTAACGTCTTATTTCCATGGTACTCTTCTTAGATCCACTGATACATAAATTATAGAAAAATCACTAAGTGATTAGTAGGTGGTACACGTTACATTTACCATTGAATGTCAAAGACCAGGAAATGTTTCCATCTGAATGACTAAATCATCTTGTGAACCCCAAATCACTCCATACGTATACAGTCAAGTCAAAACAGAACCTAGTTTTCTCAGTGTCCATTGTATTAAATTACACTACTTTCTCTTACTTAAAAATGCCTTAGTCATCTAAACTGGTACTTAATCATTTTTCATCTCAGATTATCCCAGCACAGGATTTTACTTACCAATTTACCCAGTCACACTGAGTTCCTCCCTTAAAGGGGGAAAAAAAAAATCAATACTCCTGATGATGAAGATGGTGACGGAACTTTTTTTCTTAAGTTTTATTTATGTGGGCACCTGGGTTGCTCATCAGGTTAAGCGTCTACTTTCCACTCAGGTCATGATCCCGGGGTCTTGGGATCAAGTCCCCTATCGGGCTCCGTGCTCAGTGGGAAACCCGCTTCTCTCTCTCCCTCTGCCTGCTGCTCCCATTGCTTGTGTTCTCTCTCTCTTTCAAATAAATAAATAAAATATACTTTTAAAGAGATTCATTTATATATTTGATAGTGAGATAAAGAGTGGGGGGAGGGGCAGAGGGAGAGATTCATTCAAGGAGACTCCCCCCTGAGTGTGGAGTCCAATCTCTGGACCCTGATCATGATCTGAGCCAAAACCAAGTCAGATGCTCAACCAACTGAGCCACTCCGGCACCCCAGTGGTGATGGCACGTCTTAGATAATTAGTATTCATTCATGTTAGAAGCCACATATCCCGTCTTTTTTACTTGTTTATCCAGAGCGATTTATGAAAGTATTACTGCTTAAATAATCTCCACCTAAAACATTTCACTTACCTGAATGAAAGGCAAAAAACTCTAATCTGTCAGACATGTCTGAAGTTAAATACCTATATACATGCATATATTAAACTATTTTTTAAATTGAATTAAAACTTAGGAACAAATACTTCTTTTTTTAAAGATTTTATTTATTTGACAGAGAGAAACACAGCGAGAGAGGGAACACAAGCAGAGGGAATGGTAGTGGGAGAAGCAGGCTTCCCACCGAGCAGGGAACCCGATGCGGGGCTCCATCCCAGGACGCTGGGATCATGACCTGAGCCAAAGGCAGATGCTTAAGGACTGAGCCACCCAGGTGCCCCAGGAACAATCTACTTCTAAAATAGTGGTTCTCAGCCAGGGCAGTTTTGCCCCCAGGGAGTTTTGGCAACGGCTGGAGACATTGTTAGTTGTCACAACTGAGGGTACTACTCATCAAGTGGGTACAGGCCAGAAGTACTCCTTAAAAGCGACAAAATGGGGCTCCCGAGTGGCTCATTCAGTTAAGCATCTGCTTTCAGCTCAGGCCATGATCCTGGGGTCCTGGGATGGAGCCTCGCATCGGGCTCCTTACTTAGAGGGGACCCCGCTTCTCCCTCTGCCTGCTGCTTCCCCTGCTTGTGTTTCCTTTCTCTTGGACAAATAAATAAATTAAAAAAAAAAAAAGCTGACAAAAAAGGTGATCTGGCCCACAATGATCATACTGGCAAGTTTGGTAAACCCTGACCTAAATAATTTTTTTAAGATTCAGCTTTCTTCTGGATGGTTGATTTGCTTTAAGCACAGATCAATTAAGGTGTTTGGAATAAATTGGAGAAACAAAAATGAGAGTAAGATTTTACTTTCAAAATATGTGATGGTTAGTGTGAAATTAATGGGTGTTTCATGTTAGATTTGGTGAAATTATTGGATTTTCTCCCTACCTCCCCATTTCTTTGGAAGACCCTTAATAGCCCCAGCTGGCAGCTATACCAATTAGCTAGAAAAAGTATATGTAAAAGAAATGATTAACTAATGAAGTTATTTCAAGAAAAATCCATCTGTTAGATTTTATCTATGTGCTATATGTCACAGACTTCTCCATTCTAGTCCAAAACGAGCTTTGTGTGCTTCTAAAACAAAGCTTCTACATGGAAAAGTGATCCAGGCTCTTTATAGCTTTTAGAGAGCTGAGGATTGAATTCCGTCCTGTGTGCTGTGAACTACGTATCAACTCTGGAAAGAAAGGGCATGTCTTGAGTTACAATAACTTCAATATTTTGCCTTACATAAAGGGAAAGGAAGAAAAATGCACATAGTGCAAAGAATAATTTAATGTTATTTACTTTTGACTCCAGAAGAAAAATGCTAAAAAATTCATAGTGGTGGGGCGCCTGGGTGGCTCAGTCAGTGAAGCATCTCCTTCAGCTCAGGTCATGTTCCTGACCTTGATCCTTGACTTGATCCTGGGATCAAGTCCTACATCGGGCTCCCTGTTCAGCAGGGAGTCTGCTTCTCTCTCTCCCTCTACTCCACTCTCACCCCCCATTCATGCTCTTCCTTGTGCTCTCTGTCAAATAAATAAATAAAACCTAAAAAAAAAAAAATCATAGTGGCTCTCAGAATCTTTCTGTAATTCAGAAAGTAGATCCAACATTGTTGGTAATTGGAAATTATCCTATAATCACTGGTGCAGTATACTCAGTGATGCAACTCTCCCTTCTTTTTTTTTTTTTTTGACTGGAAAAATCCATGAGTTCTCTTTATTTTTTATCGTCTCTCACAGAATTCTGGATTCATGAATCGCATTGGCCAAGATAGTATTTTATAATTTTTTTCAGTTTTTTATGATTTTTTAATTCCCTCAAATAATTCTGATTTTCTTTTTTTTTTTTTCCCTTCTATTCTTACCAGATGAGATTTGCAGACACTGCTGATATCATAGGGACAGAATAAGTGATACGGAGTAATATGACATCCATGACTCCTAAATCTCAAATGTCTTTTCTTTTCCTTTCCTTTTTTTTCTTTTTCTTTTCTTCTTCTTCTTCTTCTTCTTTTTTTTTTTTTTTACATTTCAGGAATAAAATTAAGGCTGCTATTTCTACTCTCCTTACACCCTGGCTTTCCTGGAAGTGCCAATTTTGATAATTTCCTAATATTCAATTCAAAGCAAATGTAATATTTCTGTTTTAATTTAAAAATCTATGTCAAATTAAATATATGCCTCCAACTCTTATTTTAATAACCTAAAAAGATACATTTAATTTAATTTCATATCTTAAAATCTTTTAACTGTTGACAGAGACTGAGCAATAGGAAAGAAATACAATAAGACGATAGTGGTAGACTGAACCAATTTCATTTCAGTGCATGATTTTCTAAACATGGCCTTCACATTAAGAGTCCTAAGAAGTATTTTTCCCCTGGTTTATGGGACATTGTTATGTTGCTTAGTTATAGATGAGGACACTTAATAGTCTCTCTCACTATAGTAAATTTTATTTCAATTGGTTATTATTAATCTCTCTTAATTTTGTACAGAGAGATAGAGTCTACAAGTCATCTAAAAAGTGATCCACTTGTATTTTATTGCTGTAAATTTTTGTCTACATGAGAAATAGGTGAAGTACAAATATGTTTATGGTGAATTTGGAGTATTCACCATAATTTTTTTTTTTTAAGATTTTATTTTTTTGACAGAGAGAAACACAGCTAGAGAGGGAACACAAGCAGAGGGAATGGTAGCGGGAGAAGCAGGCTCCCCGCCGAGCAAAGAGCCCGATGTGGGGCTCGATCCCAGGACCCTGGGATCATGACCTGAGCCAAAGGCAGACGCCCAACGACTGAGCCACCCAGGCGCCCCTGGAGTATTCACCATAATAGTATTTAAAATATCTTTCTCCTCAAGAAATACTTTCAAAAGGAAGATTTTGCCCATATTTAATATAAATGCATAAATGTATGTTCCTATAAAAAAGTACAGGACCCAATGAAGAATATAATTAAATTCTACAATATACCCAAGGGAAAGTATAGGATAGAAAAGAGATATGTAGAGAAATGTTAACAGAAAATTTAAGGAAAAAGTAGAAACATGAAACAGTAAAGGGACTAATTCAGAGACTAAGACACCAAGAAAGATAGAAAAGAAATGCACACACAGGGTGGGATCAGCATATAAGCCAATATGGATGCTAAGACATAGAGCTCACAGAAGGACATAGAGACACGGGGGGCCTAAAGAAGGAGCAAAGAAAAACAAAGATGTAGGCCCCCTCATCTGGTATTGTTATTAAAAAAATGGGGAGTGGCGTTGCTAAAGAGCTTCCTTATACACAGCAATATTCCACGTTGACAGAGATACGGTTCTCTACTGTGACATCTCATCTTTCAGCCTCTTAAAAACACTCCCGCTTAAGAAGTTTTGATGTTATGTTGTATTTTTACAATTATAAATGTAAAAAGATCCTACTGGATCTATTCCATTCACTTTCTATACCATTCACTTCCTTAAAATACACACACACACACACAAAGAAACAACAACCCAAAGGAAACATGCAAACAAACCTAAACAAACAAACAAAAAAACAACGAAAAAACCCACAAAAATCAAAACCAACCAAAAACCTATCTCCATGCCCCTTCCATCCCTCTTTCGCTCTTTCTCTCTCTCTCTCTCTCTCTCTCTCTCTCTCACACACACACACACACTTCCCCTTTTGTAAGTCATTTGAGATACAGTGATGCTAAAATATTGGAGATTACTGGTGAAGCAACTGATCCAACCTATTCTTACTAGTTTAATTTAAAGAGGAATTTTCAATTAAAAATAATTTTGGAAGGAAATCTTTAAAAATGTATTTTTGTATTTTTTTTTAAAGATTTTATTTATTTGACAGAGAGAAACACAGCGAGAGAGGGGACACAAGCAGAGGGAATGGTAGCGGGAGAAGCAGGCTTCCTGCCAAACAGGGAGCCCGATGCGGGGCTCGATCCCAGGACCCTGGGATCATGACCTGAGCCGAAGGCAGACGCTTAACGACTGAGCCACCCAGGCTCCCCATAATATGTATTTTTGTATTTATATATTATCCTACTTTTAGGACAAAAGGAAGGGTAAACTAACATAATGTAGCCATCTTTATGATTCAGGGTCATTGTTGTGATCATCATTGTGTGCCTACTATGTGCTAGTACATTTAAAGTGCTTATGGCACCTCGGTGGCACAGTCCATTAAGCATTCGGCTAAGGTATTCATCTCAGGGTCATGAGATCGAGCCCTGTGTCAGGCTCTGCACTCAGCGTGGAGTCTGCTTAAGATTCTCTCCCACTCTCTCTCTGCCCCTTCCGCTCATGTGTGTGCACTTTCGCTCTCTCTCTCTCTCTCAAATAAATAAATCTTTTTTAAGAAGTGCCTAGCAAGGTGACTGGAATAGGGTACCCCTCAAACAGCGGTGACTGTCATTATCCCTGGCGATTTATAGTAACAGTGACCCAGTGTTGATAGCCTAATTACTATGATACTGGGATGTCATCAGGCGCTATTTGGGTTTGTAGCTCTGACTAGCCCTCAACTGCTATATAATTTAAATTTATTTGAATGCTTATGTCTGTTTCTTGAGGTTTTCCTGCCTCTTACCTTTCTCTCAGGTAGTTATATTAACACAGATAGGTTCTCTTCCCCTCCCCCCACCTCTTCTATTCACCTTCAACTCTCCCCCTCAGTGTCTTATCACACCATTAATGGGTTGTGGGCCAAGAAACAGATACACAACCTTGTCTGAGCTGCCTCTTGTTCAGTGTAAATGTGTGACCTTCAGTGTAGGGACTCTGTGACCCTTACCTTCAAAGGCCAGTTTATTTAACCCACTTACTAAGTCTTGAATGAAGTTCTTCGATTCATATCTGAGATTGTAAGAATATCAACTTCCCAAGAACTGTTATCCTGGGAAACCTGAAATGAATGTTAGTTTATTTTCAGATAATCTACACATTTTGTTTGAGCTATTTAAAATATTTTTTCTGTAAAATTTAGCAAGCAGATTAATTCAGGACTTGATAGCTCCTCCTTTTCATTCCTGTGAAAGCAGGGGCCGAAAAGAGTGGCTAGGGCTCAGGCAACTATTGAGAAGCCAAAGGGGAGGGCAGACAGGAGAATCCATGAGTCTGGGTCTCTCACTTCCAATAAGAATGGGTGAGCCCTCAGCCTAGGACTTCGGCCAGAACTTCTGGATGTGTGTTGACTTGGAGCCACCTGACCAGCGTTGGGAGCTGGATCTGGAACTTGTAAAATTCTAGGATTCTTCAAAGGCATTTGGGACTTGAGCTATACTCACATGACCTGAAGAGCATCTCAGAGGATTCCAAAAGCTGAAAAGACCAAAGCCTGTAGGTTTTGTTAAGCATCTTAAATAAAGACATGACCCTTGTCAGGTCCCTCTCCTGCTGTTTGTTGGTTGCACCCATCCATCCATTCAGAGTCCCACACCATGGCCTCAGGCTAGTTTCTGCATTAGAAAGTCTCCTTCCAGCTGCTTAGAGGGAAAATTGAACTAGGACCTGGGTTATAATAATGCACTTGAGCCAATATCTTGATGACATGCTCGGGCTTCAGAGAATGTCCTCAGGTGCTTCAAAGTATGTAGGCAAAGACACAGAAAGCTTAGACTTCTGATCCACGAACCTCTTGTATCATATTCACCTGGGTGTTGTCAAAAACAGATTCCTGGGCCTTATCACAGACCTGTTCAATGAGAAATTCTGGAGGTTGAGGCCAGGTTGAGGCTGTTGACTTTTTAATGCAATTCCCAGTGAAAATTTCCTGCTATCCAACAATAACTCAGGGCTATATGATTAAATATTGGCAACACCCTTTACTTGTATAAAAAAGAAACCTCTAACACATTGTTTTAACAAAGTCAGAAATGTAATTTGTGTAAGAGAAAGAACAGAGAAGGGAGAGCTTGAAATGAGTGAGTGTTGCTTTCCTTTCCTTGAGTAAGCTACTGCTTAGTTGGCATCTAGTAAAGAAGACAACCAGGGTCAGCTGGATGGATCAATAAGGAAATCCATTTTGCCCTGTTTGGATTCTCCCAGTGATCTTGGGAATTTAACGGTGGTGTATCGGTGAAGAATGTCCATCCTGGTTTCCAGTTAGAACCTCCATCTTAGTCATGCCAGGCCTTTGCCATTCCCTTCATCAGAATTCCTCAGCACTTCAATTTGATAATCACTGGTAAGAGCTCCTTCAGGCTGATGCTGTCAGTCAGGCAAGCAGGGGAACCTGCAACTCGGGCCTGCGGCAGTCTCCACCCCCAGAGGTCTGCCTTGACAGTTCCAGGCCACCTAAGCAAGAGGGCCAGCCAGACCAGAATGGGGCCCCCAGATGGAGTCGTGACCTAGGACGAGGCTGTGCTTCCCAGAGAGGATACTTGGTCACATGGTCTAATCGATATGATAGAACAGGAGTCTTCCTTGGGGGACACAGGAAGGACAGAGACAGCAGGCATTGTGAGAGCAATGAGGAGGTCTGGCTGTCATGACTGAGCCCAGGATCCCAGGCATTAGAGCCTGACAGTCTGATGGGAGAATGAGGTGATGAAGTTCTTGGAACATGCCCCTGCCTCCAATGGGTTTGTCTCAGGAACAATGTCAACACCAGACTTCAAGAACTTTGCCCAGAGTGGGATGCATCAAAGCAGCAAGTGGTGAGGACCTGGGGAAAGAGTGCGGCAGCCGACATTTTCCTCGAGAATGCTTCCATCGTAATGGTAGCGTGTTTACTCTATGCCAGACACTGTTCCGGGCATTGTACATCCATGTATTCTGTCTTCACTGCAGTTCTCCGGAGCAGGTGATGTTAGCATTGCCATTATAAAGACAGGAGACACTGGGGCACAACTTGCCCAGAGTCACATACAGAGTAAATCTAGGACTTGAATCCAGTCGGTTTGGCTCTAGAGTTTCTGCCTTTTAATGACACTTTATCTACAATTGACCAGTCTTCCCAATTTCTTACCTCTCCCTGTTGCCATTAAAACATACTAGTTGTCATCAAAACTCTAAAGACTTACAGTGTTATCACTCCCAGCAATATCTGCTTAGTAAGAGTAAACTGAACATGTCCCTAAATGGCATGGAGTACCTCACAGTGGTCTTCAATTTAGGAAGGGAGTGGAAAACTTTTTCAGGACCCTTCAAAATTCACCTTGGAAGAGCCTAGTCTCTGTGATGGACTCCTCTGGGCTGCAGGCTTCTGGGCTGTTCCTGAAGGAGGTGATCTGTCCAGGGGACTTAAGATCACCCAAATGACCTGAGTGAGAAGAGGTGAGTGCTCATCTCAATGCCTCCAAGTTTAACTTAAGAAAATACATGCATATTTCTTTGGTGCATGAGATTTTCAATATTGAGCTACCAACTACCTGATTTTACCTCCAGGGATATAGGGGTTTTGTCCTCAGTTGCTTGCTTCTTGTCTGTAACTACGCAGTAGCTTGATGACCTGTAGCTAGCTACCGCAAGGAAAAACACGTAGCCCATGGATCAAAAACCCCAGCCAATGCTCAGAGGCAGTGAAGGACCCGGCATCGTTAATCTGGAAACCGATCTAATAAAACAAACACTCCAGAAGAGCCCTGTGTAAAATGCTGCTTGGCATCACCTCTTTTCTCTTCAGATTTGTGTTAATGTGCAGTTGACAGAATCAGACACTTATCTTTAAAATTAAAATTAAAAAGTACAGTTCTTCAAGAACATGCTGACCTACTTAATTATTACTATTTTTTTAAAGCTAAAGAAATTTCTTTTCAAGATGATGAGGTTAAAAGAGTCTAAGTAAAATCCGTTGATTTTGAAAATGCGTGTGACTCCTTGGTTAATTGGGACCATGACATTGTCTATTTCCCTCATTCAGTTTCTTCTTGGATTGCAACATAGAATCACTGAAGAAGACATAATTTCATAAATAATTGCTCACCTTTCTGGGGGGAGACTGCAACTGCCTTTGATTGATGCAGGCAGACGTGTTTATCCCCTCTGTTTATATTCTCCAGCTGCTGAATATTTAAGTGCCGTTTCTTGTTGGCAATTTAATCAGCAATATTCTGCATTAAGAAGAACCCTCCCTGCTTTAGATTTATGAAATGCAGAAACATTTCAATTCAGAAATAAAGCTACCCCAGTCGATTTTTTTTTTTTAAAAAAAACCAAGATTCTCTCATCTTGTACTTAATGTACTAGGACTGATTTCTTTCTCCTATTGAATTACCTCAAACAGGATATCCAATTTCTGACTTGTATTTAATATCCTATGTTTTCAACACTTTGACTTCTAGAAGTAATTAAATATTAAGTATAAGTAAAGGCATTCCACATCTCAGTCCTTGATGCTTTTCTTACTTCCTAACCGAATATGACCTAGAGGGCTAGGGCAGGAGCTAGATGTCACAGGAGATGGTTTCCATCTTAGCTCAACCATTAAAAAGCTTCGAGACTTTGAATAAATCCATTCATCTCTTGATGGGTTAGTTCTCTCACCTTTCAAATGAAAATATTAGGTGCTAAAACCGTGAGTCTCTTTTGGCTTTGTTGTTTCATGTGTCTCTGGATTACTGAGTGATGTGTGGAGCCTTCAAAAAATGACCCTCTTCCTGCCTCTGAGACCATCTGTCTGATGTTGTTCTCTCTTGCTAGAAGAGCTTTCTCAATAAATCCATAAGACAAAGTCTAATCCTTGAATCTCTGCTTAGAGTCCACCTACTTCTTCATAGAGTTTTTCTTATGCTATTGTCTTGAAATGATCTCTTTCAAACTCCAAAAGCACTTTGTACTTCTGTAACAGTGTGTGTCTTATTCTGACTTATTGTGAGGTCTTTTTCTTATTCCCATTAAGACATATGGCCAAGGAGGACAAGACCCATACCTTTTCATCATTTTCTTTAAGGCCGCCCTCCTCCCAATGCAATCTTTCTTGAAGTTGATACACCATAAGTATTTATTGAACTTGTTGAATTAATAGGCGTAATGACTTGAGAGGGCTACTGTTCCCAAGGAAACAAAAGCCAAATGAGAAGTATTTGACCATTAAGTGAAAAAAAAATCAGATCCTCTGACTTAGAAAATTCCACACTGAAATCAATATAGTCATTCAGCCAAAAATGACCTATGCTGAATGCTAAATTCATTGCTTCTGCTCTTAAGTGTCCTGTTTAAAATAATGTCTATTGCGTTCCAGGCAGATTTATTAGGAGAAAGATATAAAGAATATAGCCATAAAGCATTTAAATGTGGACCATTTTGTAGGCGTCAAAGCATCATCAGTTTCCATAATATAGATGAATACTGTGAAAATTGATCACTTCTCAACATTTGGAGAGAGAGATGCATGTTTTTAGAAAATAATAGAGATCAACATTTTAAAGAAGGAATTCCAGTCTGCTTAACATTACACATTATCGAACTTACGTGGTAGGGAGAACAAAAGCATATTCGACCAGGTCATTTAACCTCTTTGGGGGAAAGGCAGTGCATAAATCCGGGGACCTATTATCAAGTGACTGGCAGCCTTGCATGTGTGCGTTCCTAGGCAAAAAATGGGTTCGAGTTATAAAATATTTGAAAAGCTTTTATCATTTTTGAAAAACTCAGTTTTTTTCAGAATTCAGGGAATAGAGGGCGATCCCAAATTTAATGAACTGTCTGTAGTGGTGCATGGTGTTTCTTGACTGAAGCAAACTCATTATTTTTGTTAGTCGATGGGAGCTAGGTTAGTTAAATGCTCCACTTCTAGTGGGATAACCAACCAACTGGAGAATGTGGGCTATTGCTGTTACCAAATGAAAGAAATAAAAATACTAAATAGAATTCAAGAGTGGGGAGGGAGTGTTGATAGCACGGATTTTGAAGCAGCATTATGCTGTCTAGCCAGGTCTACCCAGAACAACTGAACCTAAAGGAAAAAATTCAAATCTTGAAGTCTGTAACATTCCTCTGCTACTTGACGTTGGAGGGAAAACTTTCCCCTACACTTCATTCTGGTCAAGTGACAGATTCACTTTCAATAAAAGAGCACTTAAAAATTTTTTTGCATGTATTTCCTTGTTATAGATAGAACCAATCTAAATTAGCTGGGAAAGAGAAAAGGGTAGAAAAACGAAAGATAGAAAGATTCAGCGCATACAGATCAGAAGCATCTATGTATCATCGATCCCTAGATATGGGTGGGTAATTCTAAGGCGGTTTTTATTCCCATGATTCAAGCAAGAAATCCAGATTCCGAAGGACGAGAAGACAAAGAAAAGGGTTTGGTGTTAGCGGCCCCCAACAGAAGGAAGACAGCTAAAGTGAGGCATTGCTCTCTCAAAGCCCCCACATTCTAAATATCAAAGTTGCCTCTAGATCCACAAACTAGCTTCTATCTTTGATTGATTAGTTATTAACCACTTACCAAGGATTAAGGACAAGAGAGATACGTCAAAATGGTGAAAGCTTTTTGTCATTGTTGGCCCAAGAGAAATCTCCAACCTGAGAACTTAGATTGCCTCAGAGTGGTCTTTGTTTGGTTGATTGATAATGTTACTCAAGGGCTGTGGAATTCACTTTGGCTTCTAAACTAAGCTATGTTTATGAGTTCTGAATATGAAGTAAAAGAATTGTCCATTGATGTTTTAGAGAAAAACAGATTGATTTTCTATCCAGCCATGATTCTCTATTTCCCTTCCATGGCCAAACCATTCAAGGGAAAGTTCTGCACTTGCTGCCTTCATTTCTTGTCCCCACTGCATTTCCAACAACCCAGCTCCCTCTTCTGCTCACTCCCAAGTCACGCAGGGCTAATTCCCAGCTGGTCTCTGGCCCTGGCCTCTTTCCTCTGCTGGTTCTCTTAAACCTCGCAGAACATCTGACCGTGTTATTTAAGCTCCATCTGAAGACATCTCTCTTGATTCTCATGCACTATGATATCCCCATGAGCAATCTTTTTTGGACTCTGTTTCTTCTGCTTTTTTGGCAGGGGTGGGGTGGAGTGTCCTCCATTAGCTAAAAAAGCTCTTCCGACACAGTGTCCTGATTAGCTTTTGAATGTTTATCACTGTAATAAATTGTCAGCGCACAATACTGAGTCTTTTTTACTGCAGCCACAGCACATTTTCTAGCACAGAGTACATGTTCAGTATGTGTTCCTTGATTCATCAAGTGATTGTTTCACTAAAGTGAATGAATGTGTACCCAATCTCCATAGTTCAGTGGTAAATTTTGGAAAACAAAGACTGTATATTTTATTTAAGTGGCCATGGTTTCTATGACAATGTTTCTCATACTTAGTTTATATTTATAAATTATTTTTCCAAAGCTAACATTTTTAAATAGCAAAGCTCAGTTGAATTACCATGATTATGAAATATTGACAATAATCGGAATCTTGCACAGGATGAGAAGATCAAGACTAGTGAAGATATTTCAGAACCAGCTGCTCCAAAGAATATCAATGGAGAGCCCAGGTTTAGATAAATTTTTGTACAAAATAGAAGAGAAGTCAGATTGGGGAAACTACACAGTATTCAGCAAGGAAAATGAAAGCAAGTACTAATAGTCTAAGTAGTTTGTATAAGACTTAAGGTAGGGTCCATTAAAAATAACATAGTATAAGTATTTACTGAATGATTCTAGAAGCAGTATTAAGATCTTACATGGTAGATAGAAAACAATCAGCTAGATTGTAGATGGTACGAGTATGGCCCATTTACTATTTAATTTTCAGCATTTAAGGAGAAAAAAACATATATCCTCATTTCTAAACTTTTGTTTATTTAAAAAAATTCCTTTCTTCAAACAGCATAAAAAACAATCTCATTATAATGGAAAGTACTTTCAGAGAGTTCCTTGAGATACACAGATACACGTATGGGCAAAGACTTAGGAGTCAAATGTCCTACGGTTGAAAGATGGATTTATCCCTGAACATCTGTGCTTTTAGGGCATGTCAAACTCTCCAAGTATTGTTTTTTTTTTTTTTTTTTTTTTATATTTACCTCAGAGGATTGTGAAAAATTAAAGAAAATTGAGTTCAAGGAAAGACCTTGTAAAATGTAAATTGCTATGCAACTATAAGGGGCAATTGACTTTTAGCTCTCTGTGGAAAAAATAAATATTTTATTAAAAAGCGAAGTAAGGTCAAAAATGAATTAAATTTTCAGAGAGTCTATATTGTTCGTGTAATTCTCTTCAGTTAGGCTTGGGTAAAGGATCTGACATCTTAAGTGGCTCATCCAATACCTGACATGAGGAGCATAAAGCATTAGGGAAAATGTAAGCCATTCTCTGTTCCCACGGGGGGGGGGGGGCAAGCTGTTTTCAGGTTGCTGAATGATATCTCAGCCTTGAAGTTGGAAGGACATCACACCTGATGCAGTACAGTTAACCCTATCCTGTAAAGAACAACTCTGAGAACAGGGAAGCTGTCTTCAGATAAGGATGCCTGGGTAGCTTAGTTAAATTGTCTTTGGCTCAGGTCATGATCCCAGGGTCCTGGGGTGGAGCCCCCAGGCATTGGGCTCTGTGCTCAGTGGGGAGTCTGCTTCTTTCTCTTCCTCTGCCCCTCCCCCTCCTCATGTGCTCTCTCAAATAAATAAAATCTTTAAAATAAAACAAAACAAAAAACAAAGGGTCGGGTAACATGAAACATGGTGAAAGATGCTTCAACAGCAAAAAAAAAAAAAAAAGGCACTAGAACTGAGGAGGTTGACATGTTTTTCAAATTTAATAAATATTTTTTCCTGCTTAAAATTTTTTTTTAAATAAAAACTCTGCTTCTCAAAAGGCATAGGTATTAACCAATGAATTAGTTGGAAACCAGGAAGACCCCAAATGCTTAATATAAAAAATATTTAGTATGTAGAGAGAGAACAGTCAAAGGTGTTTGTCTAAACAGATTCAGTAGGTCTGATTTTTCTTTATTTATTTTTTTAAAGATTTTATTTATTTGACAGAGAGAAACACAGCGAGAGAGGGAACACAAGCAGAGGGAATGGTAGCAGGAGAAGCAGGCTTCCTGCGGAGCAGGGAGCCCGATGTGGGGCTCGATCCCAGGACTCTGGGATCATGACCTGAGCTGAAGGCAGACACCTAACGACTGAGCCACCCAGGCGCCCCTGCTTTTTCTTTTAAAGTGGTCAGTTAATATACAAAAAAAGTAAAGGTTAGCATTTGAAAAATTCAATGCCGTAAACCAAGAACAAACACTTAAATTTTGTACAGAATTCTGCATAGAGCCACAGACCCAGGAAGAATGCTAACCTCCTCCATACAGATTAACTGCATAAGTAAGCAATGCATGGAGTGACCATCCATAATATTTCTCATAAATGAGAGGCTACGACACAGAAATAGTTGTTGAAATGCGTCATTGTCAATTTTCTCATTTTTTATTAACTTCCATAGCTTTCCCAGTAAAGTCTTTATCCAGATGCTAATTAAGCAGAGGTTTGCTTTCCACATCAATTTTTAATATTCACTCCTCATAGTAAAATGAAACCTGCAGCGTGCAGCTTCTCCGCTTAAAAGCAGTCCTGACCTACTTCCATGTGAAATCAATGGAAGACTTACGGAAACTCACAAGTAGCTGACATTTACGGAGCCCAGCTCCCAATCCATGTGGGTCTAAAATGTGTATTTCCCGGGGTTCGGCATCCTCTCTCTCTTTATTAATTTTAAAAGTTCTTCTAAGAATAGAGAAGACTACAGAAGCCAGATAAGTGAAGCCAGACCTGAGTTTTGTGCCCCTGGGGGGTTGGGAGCTGCTGTGTCAGCTACGTTTGTGGTGTCTTCGAATTAACAGCAACCCCTAGGTCCAGGACAGGGGAAGGGAAAACAAGCCCTAAAAGGTCCCCACCTGCCTTCAAATATAATCCACAAAGGAGCAAAATCGCCTCTACCGGGGTAAGGTCTTCAGAACATGTCTGTTCCAAGGCTTTTGAAGTAAGACATATGGTACATAGCAAACTTTTCTGAAGACTTGTATGTGACGTATCTGAATTGAAGGCAGTGAAATAGGAACACGAATCATCCCCAGCTAGACAGAGAAGCAGTAGTCATCAGGGCAAGCACACTTGGGTTCCTTCTGGTGAGGGGCTCCTACTGAAGACCAGCTAAGCTCCTTCCAAGAGAGAACGTGTAGCCACATAGAGGGACAGAAAGGGAGAGTCGGCCTCAGGCTAAGTTCCAGAATCCTAAGCAAACAGTGATGGAAGATGCAGTGTTCAGTGAACATGCCTTTTATTCCCTTGGTTAAGTTGATGCCTAAGTATTTGGGGAACTGTTGATGCTATTAATTCATAAACATTTTAACCACATATACGCGATTCGATGCATGTTAATAAAACACCGGGCACTATTCCAGGTGCTAGAATCTTTATTTTGAATTGTCAGGCAAAAAAACTGACAATCCAAATGAAGATGAAAGGGACATTTATTAATGAGGTAGGTGCCTTATGGGGGGAAGATTTGGCGCCAAAAACATTGTTACATACAGTGTTATAAAATAAAGATATAAAGAGTAAAAAAAGACAGAAAAGTTTAAAACTGAGTATTTTATTTTATTTTATTTTATTTTATTTTATTTTATTTTATTTTAATTTCTTTATTTTTAGAGAGAAAGAGATCGCATGCCCATGAGTTGGGGTAGGGAGGAGCAGAGGGAGAGAGGGAGAATCTTAAGCAGTTTCCGTGCCCAGCACGGAGCCTGATGCAGGGCTCAATCTCAGAACCCTGAGATCATGACTGAGCCAAAATCAAGAGTCGGACGCTCAAACAACTGAGCCACCCAGGCACCCCTAGAATGGAGCATTTTAAAAAGGCATTGTGTCTCTCCATACCCTGCCTCTACGCTCGGCCATTCTGGCCCTCCTGGCCCGTGTTGCAACATTTCCTCAGGTTCTGAAGCTTACAAAGGCCTGAGGATCCTTGAT
This sequence comes from Procyon lotor, assembly GCA_028646535.1. Classification (NCBI taxonomy): domain Eukaryota; kingdom Metazoa; phylum Chordata; class Mammalia; order Carnivora; family Procyonidae; genus Procyon; species Procyon lotor. The sequence continues at coordinate 9,109,701 of CM053605.1, read as the reverse complement.
CCTCTCCAGTGGACTGGGTCTAGTGACCCTCAGCAGACAAGTGGTTTTTGTTTGAGGCATAAACATAACCTCAGCTGAAGAATCTTGCATTGCAAATGCTACTTTCTCCTTATTCTCCTCCTATTCCTTTGGTTTTCCCATTTCCATTTCCCTTCCTCTTTTTTAACCCATAAGTCTAACCCCATACAATGGATATTGGAAATCTCTTAGGCCTTATTCATCATTCAGACTGATTTTTGCCACAAAGCAGTCTGCTACCAGATAACTTATGAAACAAGGCCTCATGGTAATAAAGCATATTTGTAACATCAGAAATAAAGAACAGTATCTAATCCAGGTTCTGTCTTATTTGCTTTTAATTCATAAAAAGGTGAAAAATAAACCCCTCTATTTCTGAGGCACTTTGTTTAAATAGCTCATTCATGCAGTGTGTGCGTGTGCGTGTGCATGTGTGTGTGTGTGAGAGAGAGAGAGAGAGAGAGAGAGGGAGAAAGAGAGAGAGAGAGAG
>CM053605.1:9041204-9103278 GCA_028646535.1 Procyon lotor | reverse complement strand
CCCATGCAGCTAGAGGTCATGGTGTTTTAGTTCGCTGCCTTAGTCTCTCACTGTCATGGTGCCTGGAAAAAAAAAATGTCTATACATATGGAGTAAGACATATGCATTTTACTATTGATTGAACATAATAACAAGAAAATTTTTTTTCACTTGCCTTTTTTAATCAAAGCAATCCAAAAAAGTATGTCAGGGTAAACTGCTAAAAGCAATCTTTAAAAATGCATGTTCTTTGTTTTCTGACTTGTTCCACTGTTACTGATAAATATCACTTAATAGCTGTGTTTTGGATTACAGTGGGCTGTGGGAATTTAATCCATTCTGAAAACTACCGTGGACCTCTGTATAGCCTGCCTGGTGAAGTGCCTTAGATGCTGAGTTGTGCATAATCTTTGCTGTGTAGACTGACAAGTGATTTCTCCCAATTTTCCTGTTTATATAATTCTTCAACTTTTTAAAATTCTTTTTTTTTTAAGATTTTATATATTGATTTTAGGAAGAGAGTGGGTAAGGGGTAGAGGGAGAGGGAGAGAGAGCGTCTCAAGCAGACTCTGTACTGAGAGCACAAAACCCAACACAGGGCTCGATCTCCCGACGCGGAGATCATGACCTGGCCTGAAATCAAGAGTGGGATGCTTAACTGGCTTAACCGACTTAGCCACCTGTGCACCTGGAATCTTTAAATTTTTATAAAAAGAAAGGTGGGTTTTCAAAATTTTTTTTGATTAGCTTTCAAAAATGAGGTAAATAATCCTCCTTAAAAGAACCCCAGTGGAAGAAAAGGGAACTAAACGAAGCCTCGCTGGTGTGGCTATTTGTTCAGCAAGCCCTGGGTTCAAACTCCAGGTTCCTCCAATTACACACCCTTGACTGGCCTTGGTGAACTTATTCGCAGCAGGATCCTAAGTTTCCTGATCAGTGAAGGTTATCACTAGACATGCCTGGGAAGGCTATGCAAAGCTTAGGAATATTATTTGTAAAGAGTGTAGGGCAATATCTGATGCATAGTAGCTAGGCTCCATGAAAGCTTTCATCTTGGTGCTTCTGCTGCTGTTATAAGACATTGTTTCCAGCCGACTTTCTGCTTTTCTACTAAGAACTAAGAAACAGGGAAAAACATTGAGGGTATTATCTACATATATTTTTTTTTAAGACCAGGACTCTTATTTATTTCAAGTCTCCCCATCAGGTGGCAGGAAAAAAAAGTTGGATGTTAGGATTGCCGATGATGCTGAACAATTCATTAATGTTTTTAAGAGCTCGCTTTCTTAATTTATTTTCGAGTTCACTGTGATTTGACTGGCAGGGGAATTAAACTACAAAAAAGTCACCTTGGCAAATGTAAAACATTCTGAAATATAAAGTAGAAGTATATTTTGGAACAGAAATAGTAATACTATTGAATCTTCATGAAGGATTTTGCTTTTCGTACTAGCTTTGGCTTTATAGAGGTATACAATTTTAGACTTGGGAGGATACTTAGAAATAATTTATTTTAATCTACAGTTTTATTTGAGGAAACTAAGGCTCAAAAAGGACATTTTATGGAACTAGACTGAGCGTGAACTCAAGATCATCTCAACCCCACTCCAGAATGGCTCTGAGAAATATTTTAATTTATCGTAAATGTTACCCAAATATATTTAATTTAAATCAAAATTATTTTTCTATGTTAAAGAACCAGTCATTTCTTTATTTGTGAATATTTTTAAAGGTCTTATTTTAAAAGTTATTTCTTAGAGATTTTGTTCTTTGCTACTATTTTGAATGAAAAACAATTTGAAAGAAATGGGTGTGGCATTTTCTTCATTCACATGAATATGAATAAAATATATAAGCTCTTTAGACAATCATTTTAGAGATTCTTCCACTTGTACATTCAGCACATACTTATTGAAGCCATAGTATTTAAAATATTTATTAAATACTCAATAAAAATGTATTTGTCATTTTTATGAAGTATTTTTATTAGAACTAGAACTAAGAAAGAAACATTGCCTGCCAAATTCTTACACTGTATTTGGCAATTTAGCTAATCTCTCTGCCCCTCATGTTTCTGTCAGTATGCCAATAAAAATATTGTCCTCAGTAGAAAGTCAAGGATTTTGTATTTAAACTATATTTAATGGGAAGGAAAATGAGAACTAATATCGGTTAAAATCTGCATTAGGCTAGTTCAATTGTTATAATAAATAACTACAAAACCTCAGTGGCTTTATACAATACAACTTATCTCTTGTTCACATCCTAAGACACAACAAATGTCCCAGACCTGGGATAACCCATTAGTGGGTTCAGTGGGAGGTGGGAAGTTCTCCCCACAGTTACTGGGAAGTTTCCATGTGACGGCTTTACCAACACCTGGGACCTCAAAAAACTCCCAGACAGCAGGAGGGGAGTACAAGAGGATAGAGATTGGAAAGTTTTTGACCTGACCTGAAGGTGGCTTACGTCCCATTCACCCACATTCTAATGGCCAGACCGCAGTCATGTGGCTCTCCCTCACTGCAAGGAATGCTGCGAAGTGTAGTTTATGTGAATGCCCAGAGAGGACAAATAGATTTGGTCAGCACCTCCCTGGACTCTGCCCACAGGTCCTCTTGGCTTCTGCACTACAAGAACAAACAAAACCATAGACTGCATTCTCTGAGTCAAGTGTCTCTCATTACCCTGCAGTACTAAAATTTCTTAAAGAAAGTGTTACTAAAATATGTCAACATTTGAGCTATGCCTCAAGTGAAGGTTTTTTTAAGTAGAGATAATTTGGCAGTATCTTTACAATCCTCATCCACCTTAATAGAAACAAACAAAAAAAAAGGTGAATAATTAAATCATCTAGATGTTTAACTGAGAGATTTTAAAGGCCAAACAGGGTGTTTGAAATTCTATTTATTATCACACCCTATGATAAGTGTTATTCCCTGCAACTGTAATAAAAAGAACTGTTGAATATAAGTCGGTATGTGAGTTCCGATGTCTTATGGTGAGAGACACATGCTGGGCAGTGGCCAGAAAACCTGTCTGTTTATCAGGTCTTTGCTAATTGCCATCTGTGTGACCTTGAACAAGATACACAAAGGCTCTGAGCTCTTTTTACACCTGTAAAATGATTAGGATTATTTGTGTATTCTATCCTGGTTCAGTGTGCCTCATCTATTTTATTATTTTGTTAAGTAATGCGCCTCCTCTATCTTACTAAAATGGAGGTTTTACTCTGTGTGCCTTCCCCACACAAACATGGACTTTCTTTCCAATTTTATTTAAAACCGTGTAATCTCCAGATGCCTGAGCTATGGTTCTTTCTCTATTTATATTTTAAGAGATGACATCCCTTAGAGGTTGGAATTGACAGAACTGACCCCAAGTGGCAGAATTCACATGAGAGAGGACCAGTAATAAAAAATTAAAAATGGGGGCACCTGGGTGGCTCGGTCGTTGGGCGTCTGCCTTCGGCTCGGGTCATGATCCCAGAGTCCTGGGATCGAGCCCCGCATCGGGCTCCTTGCTCAGCAGGAAGCCTGCTTCTCCTGCTACCATTCCCTCTGCTTGTGTTTAAAAAAAAAAAAAAAAAAAATTAAAAATGGGCCCTGCTCCCTCATGCCCTTTTGTTGTGGAAACATGGGAGCCCGTGCCCTCTTTTCCCTGGAGACTTGGGATTCAGAATAACAGAAGTATAAGGAGAGGACCCTGGTGCTCACTTGGACTTGTAGGAAAACCACGTCAGGCTGTCTGGCTCTGACCAGCTCCAGAGACCACAGTTTTAAAAGACACAGTGACATGCAATTAGTGTCCAGGCCAGGGTGCCCCAGAGGGTGAGAGTTCTAGATTTGTATTGGAAGGAAGACCTGAGCAGCAGGAGACAGAATGCCTCACTCTGGATTCTAAAGGGTGTCTGCTTTAAAACAGAAATAGACTAGCTCTGAGTTGCTCCAGAAACAGGACTGCCAACAACCAACAAATGGTGGTGCTTGGAGGGAGGCTGACTTGGGCTATGTAAGAGAGCTTTCTAGCAATTAAACATGTTCAAAAGGGAGCTAAACTCTCCCTGTGAGGTAGGATGTCTCCCTCCCTGGGGCTCTCCTCCCAGAGGCATGGGACCAGCTCAGTAATGACATACACACACCTTGCTTTTCATGAGCTGTTGCAACTATGATTTATAAGGTCTCTTTCAGCTTTAAATTTGATGATTGAATCTAATACCCTTCTGATAATGCAATTTAGTTCTGTGTCTTCTTCAGCACTTCAAAGGTGCTGTCTTTCCTGCCTAATTAATCTGCCTTGATCACCTTTCATTATTTCCATTGTTCAGCAGTTGGAATAGAATGGAGGCACTTTGAGCCTGCTGATTAGGCCAATATGAGGGGACAATTCTGAAGCATTCTTATTGTCCACAGGAAGCTTGAATGGTCATCACCAACATGAGCTTCGGTCCCTTTGTCACCAGGCACCAAGTTCATACTTTGTAACCAAGGAATCCCTGTGTGAGAGGGTGAAATTTCAGGAATAACTATAGTCACTAACCACAGAGATAAAAGCCTCTTGTGTAAATCATCTGAATCATATAGATGTTCATAAAAATAATTAAATGCAATGGCAAGTTGATTCTTATATATTGGAAAAAAGGAAGAAGGGAAGGAAGGAAAGGAGAAAGGAAGGAAGGAAGGAAGGAAGGAAGGAAGGAAGGAAGGAAGGAAGGAAGGAAGGAAGGAAGCGGGAAGGGAAGGGAAGGAAAGGGAAAGGAAGGAAAGAAGGAAGAATCTTATATTTCTCCAGGAAAATAGTGTGACTGATCATATTTCCAAATAATACTAATTTTCTCGGGCAAATAACTTGGTTTTTTTGTTTTTCGTTTTTGTTTTTGTTTTTTTTTTTTTTGATTGATCAGCAAGTCAATTAGAAACATATATGGGTTCACAAAAACAATTTTAGCTAACTCATATTTGTCATTGAGGGTTATTGGTTCGTGGCATGACCCATGTGCTGGGTAAGAGTGGAGAGGTGGGAGGAAGAGGCTGTGAGTCATGGCCTATGATGGGGTTAGATTCAGGAAAGAAGGCTAATTAGCTGACTGACCTGGGTGAAACATACATTCATTTATTCATCTTGTCTCTTCTGACTGAGGACTTGTTAGATACTGAGGACCAACATGAAAGATATAGTCTTTAGTCTTAAGAAGCTGTTACAGTCTGGTGGGGGAACTAGACATATAAATCAACAATTACAGGATCTTCCTAGCCAGAAAAGAAGCAAGTCTGGAAAGAGGATCATGCCGTCAGTTTTAATGTGTGTGGTCCACCAGATGGCCATATGTAAAGGTCCATCGTGCAATAGTGTTTTCTTTGTCTAGAGCTTCAGAGGGATTTTCAGGTTTTGGAGACTTATAAGAATCCTCTCTACCATTTCTCTTTTTTTCAAAGATTTTATTTATTTATTTATTTGAGAGAGAGAGAGAGAGCGAGCAAGAACAGAAGAAGAGCAGAAGGAGAAAGCAAGCAAACTCCATTCTGAACATGGAGCCCAACGTGGACTTGACCCTATCACCCTGAGATCATGACCTGAGCAGAAATCGAGAATCAGACACTTAACCCACTGAGCCCCAGGACTGAGCCACTGAGCCACACCCCTCGCATTTCTGTTGAGAGAGTAAATGTTGATGAGGAAGCGTGAGTGAGAGAAACTGGGAAAACTCAGCACCTGGTGGGAGAGAGATCTGGTGGTAAAAGCCATCAGACCTGGGAAGCCAAGTCCTTCTAGGTGGCCTAGGGCCCCCATGCAGGGATGCAGAGGAAGAAGAATAAGGTAGAAGCCAAAGAGACGACGTGTAAATCCAGAGACAGCATGAAGAGGGAAATTCTGAAAAGAAACTTCAGAATTAGCTGCATGAAGTGTGATAGGATTGGAAACCTGGAGAGAATATTTTAGTCCTGAAAAGATTGTTCCTCGTCTATTATCCTTACTTGTCCTTCTTTAACCTGAACACCACAAGAAGTTTAAGACCATAATATGTAAAGCACACAGTTTGAAAGATGAATGGAATTCATTTCTCACAGCAACAGTTCAGTTCAAGATCAGATTTCAATGTAGGCATAAGATTTTATTTATTTTTATTTATTTTTTTATTTTTAAAAAGATTGAGAGAGAGAGAGAGAGAGAGCTTGCATGAACATGAGTGCACAAGGGACAGAGCATCAGGTTTCAGATCAGTGGTTGACACTCAGTCTTTCATTCAAGAACAGAGGATGATCACCTTCCGGAGAGTTAGCCCTGTGCTACGTGCTCAGACTGAGAACTTAGATCTGAAAGAACTAACATCCCACCTAGAAATTACCACAGTGGCCAAGATTGACATTGTTCGGGAAAGTTTATGGTATTAACATCAATTTTGTTCTTCAACCCTCAAAGAAAACATTGAAAACTATGGATAGGGATAAATACCTCCTGATCCTCTGCATAGATTTCTTTGAGGTTTCAATCTGTCTTCTTGTGTATATTTCTTAGTCTGTCTTCTGTTCCATTGCAACAGCTATTTTGAAGATTTTCATAGTATTTTATTTAGAAAATACATTTTATAGGAACCTTCTCATGAATCTATGGAGGAAACTAGATTTAGTCCCAAATAAAATTCTCAATAGTACATTCACTATTTTCTTCCAGACTTTTCAGCTTTGCCTTCTGTCTGGGAGGTAGATGTTAAGGTATAGCCACACACAAGTCCAAGTAGCATGGTTTCTTCCATCCTTTTGTTCAAGTTTCTCTAAATACATCTGCCAAAATTCACTGAAGTCTAACCTCCGGGACTTGAAAACAAAGAAGGAAAAAAGAAAAGGACTCCTTTTTGTTTCCAAAGCTGAATTGGGCTTTTATTTAGTTGAGGTTTGAGACCTAAGTGACACTTCCCCCGTCTGTGTCTGCAAGTAATTTGAATGAGAACAAAGAAACTGATGTTGGTGGAGGTGCTTTGACACACTTCCTAAGCCTTTCATATTCAAAATGTTACCCAAACCCACATGAAGGAGATTGTATCCAATGTGATTGTATCCAATGTGATGTATAAGTATTTTTTTTAGTTTGGTTAGTTTCAGTCCCAGTGGGAGAGGACTCTGTGTGTGTGTGTGTGTGTGTGTGTGTATGTGTGTGTGTGTGTTTGAGAGAGAGAGAGAGAGACATAGTAAATACCAAATTTTTGGTAGTGGAAAAAAATACAGAAGTTGATAATAAAAGCAAGCATCTCAATGTTTTGTCTGAAATCTGGAAGAGAAGATAAAGTGAAACAGATGGGTCATTGGGCTTTGAGGCTGTGACATTTGGAAGCCAGAGTTAGATTTTCCTTGAATCTGTGAATAAACAGCTTGGAAATAGTCTATGATGTTCTTTTCTGATACTGGTTTTCTTCCATTTGACTCAGGGCATTGAAAAGCAAGCGTTAGTTAAATCGTCTTGTTGTAATTATTATGCAGGAATGTATCACTTTTTAAATATTTTTACTTTCTATATTCGATTTTAACATAACTGGGACTCAGGCTTATGTGAGGCCCATTTAAAGGCCAAGAGTCTTTCTGAGGTTGTTATTCTAAGACCATCCTCCTGGTTTAAGTTTTAGCTCATAGAATAATATTCACGACATGTGTTTACACGACCGTATAGCTTCTTGGAGCTGGAAGGAATTATAGCAATGTGCATATAAACGAAGAGCAAACAAATGAGTACAGGCAAAGGCGATTTATTCTGAGCTTGCTGTAACAAGGCAGTTAGCCATCATCACTGACAATTGCAGAGATTTGAACGCAGGGAGAAGAGTGAGAAAATCTTAGTGGGAAACGGCTCAACTTCAGATATGCCCCAAATGGAGGTTGTTGGCATGAGGAGGCTGCAAGCAAGACCAACCAGGAGGGCATCCTATGTGATCAGACGTGGATGTGGATTTGATTCTCTCTGGGGGTCCCGTGTGGGAAGCAGGGGCAAAAATTCGGGAAGCTGTCAGTTATTCATTAAATTCTGGCTGTTTGGGGCCAACTGTTACACAGATTATTGTTTGGCTGCCTGGGTTGCTTGGTAGAGATAGTGGTCCGACTTCCTCTAAGTCTGACTTAAGGAAAGTAGACTGGATTTCTGGGCTCATTACTCTAGATAATGCGTTGGAGTTCTATTTTTATAGGTGGTCTGGCAATTTTCCGTTTGCGCTTTCAATTTCTCAGTGATTATCTAGTCCAGATGTAGAAAGATTAAATAAATTCATAAAGGACAAATGGCTACAGTTTATTTAAATTAATAGTATCTTTTACATGTGTGGCACTACTTAGTTTTAAAAATATTTTAAAATGGGGTGCCTGGGTGGCTCAGTCATTAAGTGTCTGCCTGCGGCTCAGGTCATGATCCCGGGGTCCTGGGATGGAGTCCTGTATGGGGCTCCCTGCTCAGGGGGAAGCCTGCTTCCTCCTCTCCCACTACCCGTGCTGTGCTTGTATTCCCTCACTCACTGTTAAATAAATAAATAAGATCTTTAAAAAATATATTTTAAAATGTTGAATGTCATTAGATCCTTCCAATTAAATTGGAGAGGTTAGACCAGGCTGGTATTATCTCTATTTTGTAGTTAAGAAAAAGGAGGTTCTGAGAGGGCAGCCCAGTGCTTGGTGACGTGGGTTACTGGCTCATGACCACACCAGAGCTGCAAAGCTGGGCCACTCAGATGACCTCACCGAGGGCTTCTGACTATATTACAAACCTTTTCTGCCTCTGCACCCCAGATTCAGGTAGTGGGGAACCAAAGTGAGACATTTGTGTTCTCACGCTGCTGCAGGTGGATGAGTGTTTGAACCTAAATGTTAAAAAAAGCGAAATACACGTTCTCTGAACCATTTCTGTGATTTTTCTCTTCTTTTTCTTTTCTTTTTTTTTTTTTTTTTTGCACTGGAGTCTTTTCCAATGAATTCTCACCGGAATGAAATTTTCAAACTGGTGAATTTTACAACTTGTGATTGTTAGATAATCAGATTTTCGAAAATACTATTAGCTCTGTGTCACTTTAACACATTTATAACACTGGCTTCATTCTCTTATTTCATTAGGAACATTGTTATTTCCCACACACATCAGCAAGATGCCTGAGGAGTTGAGAAAACTACTAAATAAATAAATTAATTAAATACCTATTGAGCAGTAGGCAAGGTGCTAAAGACACTAATGAAAAGAAAAATAAAACAAATCTTAGTCCCTGCTTCCAAGAACTCAGGGCCTTTTGGGGAGAGCAGATACATGGAATGCAGAGATGATGAAATCCCAGCATGGGGTGGGGATATGGGTGGAGGAGGCTTCAGAGGCTACTTAAATTGAGGAACCAGGACCGAGAAGCCTTCTCTGAGCATAAGACAAGATACAAAGATATTCAAAGCAGATGAGGTGGAAGAAGGTTGCACCAAACAGCCTTGTTTGAGTTGGAAGTGGAGTGGGGGGGACGAAGGTCCAACCAATCTGGTTCCTTGAATCCAGTGTTCATGTGGGAAGTGGTGTCATTGGAGAGGAAGAGAAGAATGACAGTGGGGAATCTTGTGGGTCATAATGAGATTAGACATAATTCTGTGGGTAACAGGAGGCTTCTGGGATGATTTTAGTCAAGGCGACATTATAAACAGGTTTGCATTTTTTGTTTGTTTTTGAACACTTCTCTATGTGCATTATAGAGTGGCTATCACATCCATTCCCTGAAATAACACTGTTTAGGACATAGCGAGTGGTTATCACTCATAAACCATCTTTACAAGTGTTTTTAAACACTTCTGTGTATGTGTAACAGAATGGCTATTACAACCATTCACTGAAAAATACACTGGGTTAGCTTTGCATTTTAAACAGATCATTTTGGGACACCTGAGTGGCTCAGTGGGTTAAAGCCTCTGCCTTCGGCTCAGGTCATGATCTCAGGGTCCTGGGATCCAGCCCCACATGGGGCTCTCTGCTCAGCAGGGAGCCTGCTTCCTCCCCTCTCTCTGTCTGCCTCTCTGCCTACTTGTGATCTCCCTCTCTCTGTGAAATAAATAAATAAAACTTTAAAAAGAAGCAAAACAAAAACAAAAACAAATCATTTTGACAGTATATGGATCTTGTATTTCCGAGAGACAAGGATAGAGAATAGGAGACATTCAAGGGCAGTGATCAGAGTTAGAACCAAAGTAATTGTAGATACGATACTAAGTACAACAGAAGGGAAAGTTAGATATCTACAAATAAAATCTGTAGAACCCGCTGACTGATAGAGTTGGGAAGTAACAGTTAAAGAAAGGGAAAGACAGGCATCTAGCTTGGGTGGTTGGCTGGACAGGACAGGAGGAACTATTGGTTTAGGCAGAAGTGGTATCCATCCAATATCTGAAATGTTAAATTTGTGTTATCCATGGGGCATCCAGATGGACTCACCCAGCAGGCTGTTGGATAAATGAGCCTAAGCTGAGGATAATGATCCAGGCTTGTGATAAACTATATAGAAATCACTAACAATCCTGGAAGATAAAATCCCAGGAAGAGTATATATAGAATGAGAAGAATGGGTGGCTAAGCATCTTGGGGACAACACATAAGGGATGCGTGAAGGGAGGAACACATGAATGGCCAGGAAATGGTGTTGGCTATAGAACACAATCCTGGAAGATGGGCCATTATTGAAGCCAAGAGAATTGAAGTTATAACTGAGAGTAATCTAAGACTTGTCAAATGTCTTCAAAATGCTTTCTAAATTTGCCAATTAGGAGGCATTAGGTGAGCTTAGCAAAAACAGTTTTAGCGGAGTGGTGGGCTGAATTCATGAATTCAGAGTGGGCGGCAGGATGAATGGAAGATGAGATGGTAAAGACAGCGAGTCTAACATACTCTTCAAGAAGTTTCCTTGAGGTTGAGCACCAGAGTTACTAACAGACTCAAGATTAATCGGGGTTCTCCTCTTAGAGAACTATTTCCCAGGGATACTACCTTGCACACCTCAGGAAGAAAGGCCCCATGTGATCTCTGTCCCTATTATATTTAAATGTTGTAATCTCCAACATACTCCCAAGTTGGCAAAAACATATATATATATACACACATACACATTTTTTAACGATTTTTTATTTTTTATTCATTTGACAGAGGAAGAGATAGCGAGAGAGGGAACGCAAGCAGGGAGAGTGGGAGAGAGAGAAGCAGACTTCCCGCTGAGCAGGGAGCCCGATACGGGGCTCGATCCCAGGACCCTGGGATCATGACCTGAGCCGAAGGCAGATGCTTAATGACTGAGCCTCCCAGGCGCCCCAACAACAACAACAATATATATATTGTATATATATATATCCTATATATAGATAGATAGATATCCATATATATGGATATCTATCTATCTATATATCTATAGATATATATATCTATATCTATAGATATATAGAAAGATTTTATTTATTTCACAGAGAGAGAGAGATCACAAGTAGGCAGAGAGGCAGGCAGAGGAAGAGGGGGAAGCAGGCTCCCTGCTGAGCAGAGAGCCCAAAGGGGGGCTCGATCCCAGGGCCCTGAGATCATGACCTGAGCTGAAGGCAGAGGCTTTAACTCACTGAGCCACCCAGGCGCCCCCCCCAAAATATATTGAAAACATTTGAGAAAGTCATTCTTTAATGTTTTAAAGGAATCCGGGAAGGATTCAACATTTGTTTAACAGAATGTAATTCTGGTTAATACGCAGAATCTACAGAGGAACTGAAAGTCCGAAGCCACAGCACGGAGCCATTACCAAAGTTGGACAGCAAAGAGAGAGGGCACCACGGGGCGTCTTCCAGAGAGCCTATCAAAGCTCAGGAATGGGATGGAACACCAGGACCGCCTGTGGTCACCAGTAGACTGGGAAGATGCTCCGTGAGCCCCACCTTGTTAGCAGGAAACCACAGCTCAGGTAAGAGAGATAATGGTCTTTCAGGCGCCATTATCACTTTGAGAACCATAACCACATAACCACTCATAGAGACAGCACAAGCAGTGCCTCACACAAAGGGATGAGGCAATGTGTTACACCACTCCAGGGAGCATTATCCACATGGACGGGAGAAAAGTGAATAGTGCTTCTTTGGAGCCTTACAGTGAGGCAGCTCTGACAGCTCGAAACACCTTGTACTAAATTTCATCTAAAACATCTAGAGGCCTCATCGAAAGCACTTTTAATTCATAAAGTTTAAGTGATTTAGAGTTTATGCTTCCTGTACTTCAGAGACGATTTTAGGCAACTGGGCAAAAAGGAACAGAAAATGAAAGCGAGGATGTATAGGTAACAAAAACTGTCTGAAGGCAGTAGAGAAAGTGGATATCATGAAACATGTACAGTGATGATCTTAAACGCTGTGGCCGGACCGTAGACATGCTGCTGAGTTTCCAGCTCTAAGTCAGAAGAGTTAGAACATTGTAATCAAATACACCTTTAGATTTCATAGGTTGAAATTAAAATCTGCAATGCAATTTTGCATTGTTAATAAGTAAATATTATGAAACATCAAATTTTGAAAAGCAGCATATGTTTGCTTTGAAGTGATTAATCTACCTGATGGACTCACAGAGAGCTGTCAGTCGAAGGAAAAAACCAAATAATCAAGTGACCTCCTGTAGTTTTCAGGTTTCTATCCCTTAATAATGTTAAGGTTCTGAAGAAAAGACCAATTCTTTAATGTTCTTTTCAACTCTGATACTCATCTTGGAAAGCAATTTACATGCATGTAGCCTGTGGACTCTCTGGCAGTTATGCACAAGTTAAAATTGGAACAGGATGAATGATATCTGTATTTGGGAAGGGATGTTTCTAGAATAGGACCCAGGCGGAGACAGAGCAGTATCTTTCCCAGACTTAAAATGTAACTTATTTTGTGATGGAGCCATAAAAATCTTGGAGAAGAGACAAGTGAATTTAGCAGAAAGTAAAAATTTATTTTTGTTAGTAAAGTATAAATAGCTATAGGTATATGAGAAGATATGTGCATTTTGTCAAAAAGAAAAAGAAACATAGGGAACAAATTATATTTTGTAGGAAAAAAGCACTTCTCCCAAAGAAGGTTGACATCACAATTCAGTTGGGACTTAGGACTAATCTTAGGCTTATTAGTAGTATTTTTTAAAATTATTTAAAACCATACCATTTTGATAAAAAATATGAATACGTACTCCTTTTTTGTGTGTACTCCTTTTTGTTTGTATTCCTATTGTGACTAGAGATATAAAACAAAAATCCAAAATCATTACCTGAATGTCTATTAGATAATAGCCACTGTTCTTGTGTTTGAGAGCACAGTGTTGAATAAGACATCCTTGCATTCAGCAGCTTGAAGTCAAATGAAAGACAAATACATCATCATAACACAATGTGTTATATACACAACTAACATGTGAAACAAAAGAGAGATCAATTAATTTTTCCTGAGAATGCATGATTTTGGCAAGAACAATGGGGGGTTTGGGTGGCTAAAATAATGACTGCCTAATGATGTAACATTTGAGTTAAAGCTTGAAACATCAGGAGTTGCTCCCCAGGAGGATGATGGAGAAGACGTCTGCCTTCTAGATGAACACCTGAAATTGTATGAGATGGAGCATAGTGTGTTTGGAGTGGGAGGTGGGGGAAAACTGACGGAAGAAATTGCAAACTAGATTGGTACCAGAAAGCAAGAATCCCAAACTGCCCATGTATTATCTAGAAATGCTTTCAGCAACAAAATGCCAGTTAGCAGTGACTTAAGTTATAATGGTTTCTGTTAACTCCCCTAGCACTTGATTTGGAGGGAGGCAGCTCTAGGTATTTTGCAACTGTTGAATGATGTCATTGAGGACGAAGGGACTTTCTGTTTTTTTTTTTTACTTTTTAATTCTGCCCTTCTGCTACCGTTGATGATTTTTTTTTTTTTTTCATGATCATGAGCTGACATTTCTGGGCATCATGCCTCAGCAAAGAGTCCCTTTCATCTAGGTGGTCTAAACTAGAAAATAATGTCCTCTGGACCCATTACTCAGTGAAGGGGAGTGGGATTTCCATGCGTTTTTAAAGAGTCCTTCTTTCTCTTAAATCAAAGGGCTTCTGCTTCTATTGGGAAATGAAAGCAACAGCCTATATTCTTAGGGAAAAAGGGAAGACGACATTACATAAGCAATGCACAGTATCTACCACATCATGGTTAGGTTTTAAACATTAGGTGATTGATATTTTGTAGTCACTTAAATATTTTTAAGATAGGTATAATGCAGTTCAGTTTTCATCATGAACAATTCATGGTGGCTCCAAGGTTCAAGACGGGGTGACCAGGAGGCCATATACTAAAATAAAAATCGTCAAGATGAACTGTGTACCATGGGTTAAGTGGGAAAGTCAGAACTTAATTTTTGGCTATGTTAGGCTGGAAGTGCTCTGGGACATCTAATTAAGAATCTAGTAGACACTCAGAACTATAGATCTGTAGCTAAAGAGATATAGCAATATTACTGACTGAGGCTAGAGACCTTTGGGGTGGTTAGAACCCTAAGACTGGATGATTCTTGAGTAGAAGAGCAGGAAACTGAGATGAGAAGGAACTGGAGATTAGACCCTGGGGAACCCAAACATTTTAAGGTGTGGGCAAAGGAAGAAGAACATGTGAAATAAACAAAAATTAAACAATTAGATGGTCGACAATTACACTTTTATTGAACATTTGGAAAGGTACATAAAAATAGGCAAACGGTAATGTTTTTGACACTGATGTGACTCTTCCGAGAAGTTTAGAGTGTAAACAGAATTTATAACATACTTTCACTTTCTTCTGCTGCAAACTCCTGCAGCATCTCTTTTGCTTTATGACATCTAAAATCTGCTTTCCTGGGTCTTTCAGCTGTGTTTGTAGGGCAGTAAATTGTCTACTGACCAGAAGAAATGACATGAATACTTACAATCCCTCACACTTTCCATCTTAGATGATGAAGGATGTAGATAAAGGTGGAAGAAGAGATTTCTGGTACATTTTTGATGAAGACATTTTTGTATGTCTATTAAAAGAAATGTGAAATACAGGGGCAAATGTGGAATCCCATGTATAACAAAATCAGTTAGGGTTTCTTATGTGCCAGAGGAACTATCAACATGAACACTCAAGGAGCACCCGGGTGACTCAGGCCATTAAGCATCTGGATCTTGATTTCGGCTCAGATCATCATCTTGGGGTTCTGGGATTGAACCCCACATTGGGCTCCGTGCTGGGCATGAAGCCTGCTTAAGATTCTCTCTCCTTCTCCTGCTGCTCCTTCCCACCTCCCCAGTTTATGCTCTTTATATCTGTCTTTAAAAAAAAAAAAAGGAACATTCAAAAGAGCATTACAATTAATTGAACTTTTAGAAAGCAATCACTACCAAATATGTCACTGCAATTTTATTTACTAAATCTATCCTTGTACCTCTTTTGGAGAAAAGAAAAGGAAAAAGATGTTTGTAACGTTAGTAACTTTAATGTTTCTAAAAAGAAAGAACCTAAAATGTGCCAATTCTGTACTAGAAAATGCCATAGCTTTACTAGCAAAAATGTATAAAATGAGAATGTCTGAAGTTTACTCACCTTTGGTGTTTTCACCAAATGATGCCCTAGCTAAAGGATACTCATCAGTGAGATGGTCTTTGTCCAGAATAGGCAAGTAACTAGCAAAGGGCACATTTTGCACTTACTCCTTTGGAATGGAAATCAGTATTTACTCTTTTCCTTTTCTTCATACTTCCTCTTTATTATTTTCCCCTTGCCACTGGGTCACTGAACTGCTAAGCCCCTACCAGAAACACTAGAACTGCAACCAATTATCCTTCTCCCTAAATAACAGAAGTACTCAGGTCCACACCTAACACTAGAGAGGAAAGAAGATTTCACTTGGTCCGCCCATCGGCACCCCCATATCTATTAATACCCTGGTCTGCCAACTTTCTGCTTCTGTTTCTTTCTCTCTCAATTACACACACACACCCACACACACACCCACACACACACCCACACACGAACTTCTATCAGTCACAGACTATTGCTTTACCAAAACTAGCTTAGCCACTTGGAACGGCTGCTCTTAACAGCTCTTTTGAGGAATGGAGGAATTGCTGAAGTAAAGCGAAGGAATGTGTCAGGAGATCTCCACTCTAATTAACATTGCCACTGGTTGCTGTGGTACTCTATTAAAGTCACTGTTGTTTAGTAAATCAGAGATTTCCCAGAGGGTGATTCCTGAAGGCGGTAGAGGTCTGGGACCCAAATGCTCATGAAAATAATGGGAAAAAGTAGACGTTATACAAGTAAATAGAGTATTCACAAAAATTCAGATTTCAATCACTGAATCACTCAACAAATAGTTTCTAAGCAGCTTGTATCCAACTCTGTAATGGTTTCTGGGGGATACACACTCACACACAGGGTATATAAAGTGCACACACACACACACACACACACAGACACACAGGGTATACAAAACACGATCTCTGCCACTCAAAGATCTTACTATGCTTCTTTATAACACAAAACTATTGAATATAAATTAATCAGTATAGCTAAATGTATTCTCATTGTTATCAACTGTTTACTGTAGATTACTACTCAGAGAAGAGAAAATTAGTGCAGGCTTGAAGAAAGATGGAGAACTTAATGGAGACCTGGAGTCTTAAACCAAGATTATGTCAGATCCTTTTAAAAGATTTTATTTCTTTATTTTTCCAAGGGAGTGCAAGCACAAGGTTGGGGGAGGAATGGAGGGGGAAGCAGGCTCCCCGCTGAGCAAGGAGCCCAATGTGGGACTTGATCCCAGGACCCTGGGATCATGACCTGAGCCGAAGGCAGGTGCTTAACTGACTGAGCCACCCAGGCGCCCCCAAAATATTACTTATTACTATTAATTGAGTAGAAAGGTATAGGGAGCTTTCCACGTGGGGTGAATAGGTTGAGCGAAGGTGGAGGCAAACCTCTGGTGGGTTGGCCTTGCCAGTCTAGACCGAAGAAGCATTTTTGGAAGTAAATTCAGAAGGCCCTAGCTAAATTCTATGTGGAAATATCTTGAAAAGACGATCTTGTGTGTTTCTACCATCCTGAAGAGGTCTAACAAGGAACAAGAGCTGAGGTGCCAGGAAGAGCTGCTGTCACATCAGCGAGTGACGTGTCATGTCACCATGTGACCATCATGTCACCAAGCTCCATTATAAAAGACAGATGATAATAGTATCTAAAAACAGATGTGCTTTGCTTGGACATTGCATACACGGGAATGCTCCTGACTTCCACAAAGGAAAGTTATTTTTCCATTTTTTTCTGGAAACTTGGAGCCCTTTTGGTGTAAGTTATATATTTCCAAATTTGTTAGAAGCTTAGACATGGAAAAATATTTCTCCATTGTAGAGAAAATCCATTGCATACCAATGAACATCCGACTGAATGATGGAAATGCAGGTGACCTGGAAAACACAGGGGCATCTCCAGGGACCAGAAGCTATTCAGTGCCAGCTAATACTCACCATGAGAACTGTTTACCCCAAATTTCAAGATTTAATTGCTCTTATGTGAAATCCCCCAATTTTTAAAGATAGCTCAATTTTCAGTTAAAAAAAATGAATCTAATAGTTTAATTCCTCTGACTGGGTAAGACCTAAAGTCTACCAGTTTGTCTTTTCCAGCTTATAAAGTGAAGCAGTGACATTGCATTGGGAAGAGGCATAGAACTGACCTGGAAACAGAGAGGTTGGGTTACAGTAGAAGAAGCCGGTGCCAATAGATGTCCTGCCCTCCTAGTTTTTATTTTTCAGAAGCTGCAGCTCCTTGAGAAGGACGTGCTATTGGTATGAATGGGGATTGGAGAGTGGTAAATAGCTTTTTATTTTAAAGATCCTATTTATTTGAGAGGGAGAGAGTGGGGGAGGTGGGGAGGGGCGGAGGGAGAGGAAGAGGGAGAAGGAGAAGCAGAATCCCTTCTGGGGGGAGCCTGCGGGGCTTGATCCCAGGACCTCAGGATCATGACTTGAGCCAAAGGCAGATGCTTAATGGACTAAGCCACCCAGGTGCCCCAGGAGTGGTAAATAGCTTTTGATGATCAAAAAGGAAGGGGGAGGTTTTGTTTGTTTCTTTGTTTGTTTTTTAACTTTTGAAGAGAAACAGGGTTATGGCATTCTGTGAATAGTAAGGACTACCATCCTGTCCCTTCACAGCATCCTGGTAAAGTGGCTTGGCCTCTCGTTGGGAGGAAGGGCAGGTGGACTAGTGTTTGCGTGGCATTTCCAGTGAGGTTGGACTTTACGCTTTATGGCTCCAAAGTCCCAAATATAACATTCTGTACTTCAAGGGACTCTTAATGCCTGGAAAAGAGACTTCCTCATGCTGACCAGTGTGGTCTGAAGACTAAAAGAGTCGTCTTCTATATTCTGCTCTGCAGAACAATTCTGGGCCTTTTCATGACCCATTGCAGGGAAACATTTTCCGTCACCATTCCCGAGTTAGCCTTTCATGTCCAAGAAGAGTCCTGTGCACACAAGTTCAGAGAAGCAAGAACATGTATAGATTTGATTTCATTTAAAGAAAACAAAGGAGGGTGCCTGGGTGGCTCAGTGGGTTAAGCCTCTGCCTTTGGCTCAGGTCATGGTCTCAGGGTCCTGGATCGAGCCCCGCATGGGGCTCTCTGCTCAGCAGAGAGCCTGCTTCCCCCTCTCCCTTCACCTGCCTCTCTGCCTACTTGTGATCTCTTTCTCTCTGTGTCAAATAAATAAAATCTTTAAGAAAAAAAAAAGAGAAAACAAAGGAATGTGCCATTTCTCACCACCATGTTTGTAGAGTGAATTTTTAGTAAAAAGCATGCATCAAGTATAAAAGGGTGGTTGAGCACTGTGATTTGGGCATCCAGTAGATCTAGATTTAAATTTGAAATCTGTTGTTGGTTTTTCTATGAGTGATAACATTAGGTATGTCCCATCATGTCACCGAGCTCCATTATAAAAGATAGATGATAATAGTATCTAACTCATAGATGCTATTGAGAATTAAAGGTGAGAATTAAATGAGATAATGTATTAACACACTTGGCATGGTGTCTGGAGCACAGATATTCCTTATGATTCCAGGCACCTTTCCAAATGTCTTTGTGAGAGAACAGAGAGAATCACTGATACCAGGTAATGCAGGGAAGTTTCCTGTAAGTGGTGGCATTTGAGCTGGGACTTAAGCGGAGCTGAATTTAGGGAAGAAACCGAGAAAAGTGCAGGTGAAGTGGGGATCATGGGTTGTTTGCTGGGGATGGTGAGAGTTCAGGTTCCAACCTGACCCCTTGGCACACCCATCCCCCAGACTAAGGCTCCTAAGACAGTCACATCTCTACTTTGTCTTCTGATCACCTCTTTGAAGATTAGGAAGATCACCAAGATGTTAGGGTGTTAGCCAGAGGCCCAAGATTGGATGCCTGCCAAGGAGATGTAGCCATTTAATTTAAGCAACAGAAAACCGGGACTTCGCAAAGGGAACGATGATTGAATCCAAATGTGTAGTTTTTGAATACTGTATTTTTACCAGTTGATTTTTAAGAGAGATGTTTACCTCTTGAACATTCTGGAACGTATTTACCGTACTCTACTTGATAATGCTGGAATCAATGACTCACTTTGCTGATAAACCTCCCAGAAGCTAGATCTCAAAAACATTCAGTATTCAGTGCTTCATATCCAGGAAGAGTCCCAAGGACACAAACTGAGAGAAGTTGAGCAGCATCAGATTGGGAGGCAGGACTGAGAATTGTGAAGCAGTATTTATGATAATAATTCCTGGCAAGACACTAAATCTACACACTTTTCCCCTCTCTCTAATTTTTTTTTAATTAAGTAGGCTTCACAGGCCAATATGGGGCTTAAACTCGCAACCCCGATATCAAGAGTGGCGTGCTCTACGGACTGAGCCTGCTACGCGCCCCCCACCCTGATCTCTGTTATTTTTAGTGCAAGTAAACTATGCTTGGCAACAATGTTAATAAATTAATATTTTGGTGGGAATGATTTGAAGAAATTACATAACATCGCTGTGCCCCAGTTTTTCTATCTTTATAGACAAGATATAGGAAATCTCACTGTGTAGGTTATTATGAGGATTAAATTAAAAAATATATAGAAATGCCTCCTGTAAAGCTGACTTATAATAGCTCGTAAGCCCACAGTCTATTCTGTTACTGTTCCATTTTACTGGAAAGGCTTCAGATTTTTTTTTCTAGGACCCAGACTGAACGTTTCCTTTGGAAAGTGCAGCTCATTGCAAATACCATACAGGGTTTTCTCCAGATACACATAATGTAAATGGCTCCAGGATCACTATTAGTGCAACAACCCTTGCTTCATTTATTTGTGTACTTTCCAACAAAGATGTCAGACTAGTGCCACGCTGTTTGGGGGTTCCCCTGAGTCTATATTCATAAAATTTGGAAAAAGGATCAGGTGCAGCTTTAAGACATGGTTGCTGCATTATACAGCGTTATCAAAAAAAATCTTAATCTCTCTCACAGTGTTTCTGTTCTGCTTGGTAGCAATGAATGGGATTTAAAATCATGTTGTCAAGGATGCGGGAATCATAGGAAAATATTGATTGCTCCAAGTGTACACATGTCCTTCCATAAATACCTGACTTGACATTCATTCATCTATTCATTCATTCATTCTTCATTCATTCATTCCTTTTGTATTTATATTTTAACATATTTATTCAGCATCTCCTCTGTGCCATTGCAGGGGCTGGGTGCAGAGGCGCAGAGTGTGCAAGGCAAATATGATAGACTAGATCCACATTCCCGGTGCATAGTCTAAAAGGGAAGACAGAAAATAAAAGATTCTAATAAATGTTATGAGGGGGAAATACGAGACACCGTGACATGATTTCTTCTCTGGTGATTCAGGCAGGCTTCTTGGAGAAAGTGATATTAAATCTGATACTGGCATGACAAGTAGGTGCTAGAAAGTAAGAGGGGTAGTGTGTTCCTTAGAGCTCACTCACCGAAGTGTGGCTGAAAGATTTTGCTTTTAGAACCCGATTAGTATTACATATTTTGATATAGCTACATAATGCCCAAACTCTATCCTCTCCTCTTTTTTCCACTTCTTCACATGGTCTGGCACCTTTGAGACACAGTTATGGTCCCAATACCCTCCTTTTCTTGCCCCCACATCCTTTGCAATGTGCTTTCAGAGTTCCTTGCCAAGAACTAAGGTCTACTCCTTGAATCTGGGTTGGACTTGGGTCTTGTTCTGACCAGTTGAATGAGATGGAAGGGACCCCGTGTCATTTCTGAGCTTCAGCCTCAAGAACGCTTGTACTTGTGCTTTTCCATCCTACCACCACCACATAAACAAACCAGAGCTGGCCTGTGGGAAGAGATACATGGAGGAAAGCCAAGCGTTTTCAGCCTTCAGCCTGCCAACCCCCAAACATGTGAGAAAGCATAATATGACAAAGCGGAAACACCTCCTTGAACCACAGCTGACCACAGATGACAAGTGAGCCACCCGAGACCAGAAGAATCCCTCAGTCCATTCATGGGCTCGTGAACAAAACTAAACGAGTGCTGTTTTCGGTCACTGAGTTTGGGTGTAGCCTAAAATAATTAACTGACATAGATACCACGGTCTGTTTCAGATTTGCTGATTTTTCCTCAACTGGAAATGCTTTATTATGATGATTATATGATTAGAGCATGCTCCCTGAAACACAGAAAGTCGGAGTAAAAAGTGAAGACCCACTCCCCCACCTTTTGCTTCACCGTCCCGTGTTTCAAAGCATCATTTTTGGCTGCCATGGTTTTGCTGTCAAAGAGCTTTGTATTGCTAGGAACCATGAGTTCTCTCTCATTTTTACTATGCAACAAGAACAAAAAAACCAATCTGTAGAGTTCAGGCCCCCGCCGTAATTTGGGCTCTGCTATAGGATGTTGACTAACTTCCTGCTTGGCTCCCCAGCAGCCCTGAGCAGCTGTGGGCTTCAGCGTCTACGACCCTCCAGGCTGTCATTCTGTACAGTGGGCTTAGGCACCAGAAGGAAGCTCTTCACATCTGCTCTCCTTCTCAGTTATAATTGGGTGCATGGTTATTTCCTCCGGGAGCTCTGGCCAGATCCCGTTGCTAGGTTCCGCACGGTATTTTCACACTCTAGAGTTTAACGCTCTCTTTCCTAATTCTCGTAGTAAACACGTAACAGAATTCTCATTTGGAGAGCCCTCGGAGAGCCATGTAAGTCGTATCCCCAACAGCCCACTTTTATTTCTCTGTGGAAAACTGTGACTTCTGCCGGCTAGAATTTGTGATCACCGGAGAAATCGTTTTGTTTGTATTTCTCCTGATACTGGTGATACAGCTTTGAGAAACAACCAGAAAAGGGGAACGTGGCATGAGTTAACCATTTTAAATAGCCAGAATGTGTCTTTACAGGGTTATGAAGGTAAATAAACAGGGTATAACATGCAGAAGGATAATTTAAAAATGATACAAGGTAATTACTCTCATATTGCAAGGCAGAAAGCTAGACCACAGAAGCAGAGCTTGCAGGAAAAAAAAGTGATCAAAATGAATTTTGTTGTCCTTAAGTGAACTCTCATCTCTAGCCTAGGAAAGTGGTTGCAGGCTGAGAGGCTAGACAGTAGGTTTTAGGGAGACTTGGGGATATACTGTGTGTGTGTGTGACAGAGAGAAAATGAGAGAGAGAGAGAGAGAGAGAGAGAGGGAGATGTGTCTCCATCCTTCCCAGTGGATGGTCAAGGGAGGGGAACGGATGGAATTACCTAGAAACCTCTCTACTGGATTCTAGTCACTGAAGAGACGCAATAACATAGAAGTGCGAAAGGTTAGCTGAATGGCCTCTGATCACAGAGCAGAGACCTGCCTGCAAGTAACTCTCTGGCCACTGATGAGTTATTAAAGATGTGCATAAAGTGTGTTTCCCATGGACCAGATTAGGCCACAGAGAGCAACCTGGTGGTGGCTTTGGCCATGTGACTGCCCAGAGTGGCAAGGACTCTGTAGGACATGGCTCACGGTGCCCGACAGTTTGTCCAGAGGCCAGATGGCAAGGGGATCTACAGGTGAGATATAGCCAGTCAAGGGGGGCCTTCTGGGTACACTTGAAAGCACCCCAAGAAGAAAGATGCTCACCTCCTTTCCATCCTTATAACCAGAGAGTGAGAAACATCAGCTCATGCTAGTGTCAGCAAAAACCTTTCGTACCCCCTCACCTCAACCCCTTCCTCCATTCTCTGTCCCTGTGAAGGTAGACATGGGGAGGACCGAGTGAGGGGTAAGTTAGGGGTAACCACCTGGAGACGGGGTAGAGCGAAATGTGGTATCCTCTGTGCCAGGAACAGGGCTAAATGGGCCAAGAGAGAAGTGTTTCCTTGAAACCAAGTTCAAAATTATAATTAATGTAAAAAACTAGGCATTTGACTTGTTATTCTAATAAGACTTTTTTTTTTACTTGGAGAAACTGAAAAATTCTTTTTTTTTTTTTTTAAAGATTTTATTTATTTGACAGAGAGAAACACAGCGAGAGAGGGAACACAAGCGGAGGGAATGGTAGCGGGAGAAGCAGGCTTCCCGCTGAGCAGGGAACCCGATGCGGGGCTCCATCCCAGGACCCTGGGATCATGACCTGAGCCAAAGGAAGCTTAACGACTGGGCCACCCAGGCACCCCGAAAAATTCTTTTTTTTTTTTTATTATCAAAATGAAAAAGAAATTTCTGGGAGTTGGCCTAGGGTTTAACCAAAAGACAAGAAAGGACTGCCCACTACCCACAGCAGGTTGAAACTGGCTTGTGGGGTGAATAGAATAACATTGCTTTCTGATTTTCTGATTGGGTCTGGGGTCCTCTGTGTTCCAGTTAATAGTTAAGTATACAAGTTTAAAGAAAACAGAACTTGATATAATTACAAAGTGTGCTCTAAGATTACTGCAAATTGTATATAAGCTGAATTATGGACTTTAAGTTTATCTCTTTTATGGATCATTTGCGACCCACTTAAAATAATGCCTTAGAGTTGGGGCGCCTGGGTGACTCAGTTGGTTGAGTGTCTGATTCTTGGTTTCGACTCAGGTCGTGATCTCAGGGTCATGAACTAACCCCTCAAATTAGGATCCACTCTCAGTAGGGAGTCTGCTAAGGAGTCTCTCTCTCTCTCTCTCTCTCTCCCTCTGCCCCATCCCCACTCATGTACAC
This sequence comes from Procyon lotor, assembly GCA_028646535.1. Taxonomy (NCBI): domain Eukaryota; kingdom Metazoa; phylum Chordata; class Mammalia; order Carnivora; family Procyonidae; genus Procyon; species Procyon lotor. The sequence goes on along the minus strand of CM053605.1, from coordinate 9,079,079 downwards.
ACGTGTACACTCTCTCAAATAAATAAATCTTTAAAAAATACAATAAAATAATGCCTTATATTTATATGCTATGTCTTAGCTCTTAAAACACTTTTATAAGTGCTATCTCACTTGATCTTCTCAAGAACCTGTATCTCTATGGCCTGGCCTCATGTGATGACCTGATTCTTCAGGTGACCAAACTGAAGCTGGAGAGAAATCAGGTGAATTTGGCCCAGACCCATTGGTATGTAGCAGATTCAGACCAAGAAGTGGATTTCAGGCTTCTGACCCTTAGTACAGCTCTCTTCCCATGATTTAATTAGACTGGGTTTCCCTCTTTCCACCTCTGTGCTTGTGAATTCATTAATATACTCATCCACCCATTTATTCAGCTAATTTTTTTGGATATAAAGTTATCAGGCCTTGAGCATGTACATGCCAGTGGGGGAAATTGCCGTTAACGACAAAAGTTAAAAATGTAATTACAATCTGTAACCAAAGCCAATGAGAAGTACGCCACCCTCCCTCTTGTTACAGGGGAGCAGCCATGTCAGGCGGCGTAGGTGCGGCAGCGCCGTGTGGTGAGAGGAAGCGGAGGGCCTGACGAGGGCCTGGCCCGCTGGACACATCACGGATTCTGGTCCTACCTGAGAATGACAAGAAACCATTTATGGGTTTTAGACTTGGGGACTGTGTGATCAGATTTACCAAGTCAGCTAATGTATCATCATCCTAAACCAAGGGAAACAGAATCATGAAGATAAATACACTGCCCCAAATAACCTGCCTCATAAATCCAAAGAAGAAATGTTTTCTCTGCTCTCTAGTCCATGAAATTCCTCTGTTCCTAGAATGAAGTGAGAGGTGTTTAGAACCTATTGTTTTGATCTATCTAAAAATTCATTCTCGGGCACCTGAGCCAACATGTCACCCTTCCCCCCACCGAAAAACCAGCAACACTATGTGTGCTTGGTTTTCTTTGGCTCCATAATTTACTCATTCAGCAAACTTCTCCACACAGTACATGATAATGACCGATGACCTCTGCCCCCGAAGAGCTTCTACCTGCTTGTGATGTGATCCTTTATATAGCACAAGGGCATTCTTGTCCCGATCCAGTAAGACAGGATGCTGGACTGGGTTTGGCAGTAGTTTGCTGGGTCATCTCTAAACCATTTATATTCTTTTTCTTATTTTTTTCTGTTGAATCAAGTTATGGGAGCAGTATGGAGTCAAGGAATTTGATGATACTAATAGTGCAGGGGTGTGTGTGTGTGTGTGTGTGTGTGTAAAGCCACTTAGAGCTTTTAAGCTTGGGTCTTATGTGATCCAATTTGCAGAGTCAGCTAACTTATTACCATATACTATGTATAACTCTATCTGTGAGTACAGACACACACACACACACACACACACGCATGCACGCACGCACAGTCCCTTAAACTGGATTTCTGCTAAATATGTACATAGACCATGATGTTGTATACCACCCAGATACTCTGAAGACTGGTGAGAAAAAATACAACTTGAGAGTAATTTCATTCTTATTAGAGAAATCCTGAATTTCTGTGTACTCCCTGATTCTCTTGGGGGAAAACTAGTTAAGCAGGCATAAACAATGCGGATAGCACAGAAGGTACCTTCACCTACTTGCCTCTCAATAGACTAATCCTGTTTGAGAACCACAGTGACAATCCGCTGGCTCGAGGCTTGACTCTAGTGCTAGCTCCTTGTAGCTTTCCCTGCAGGGAGCGTGGATCCACCCTGTGCCCTTTCTCAGAGGAGTCCTCGCTGACATTGCTTCCCAGTTGTCAGTCGTTGGCTTTCTTTGGAAAAGCCCTGTGGGTATGCTACACCAACAGTATCCACAAAGAATGCCCTGTTTCTGTGAAAAGCCTTAGTAGACATTACAAAGAAGAAGGTTCTGTCTGACTTACGCGGGGCATTTACAGAGACTAGTTCTGGAAGCTTTGTCAGTCTACCAGAATACAGATCAAATCAAAGCACTCCCACCTGCTGTCCAAAACAGGCACTACATTTTTCCGTGCCTTAATTTTATTAATATTAAAGCCCATTGAAGTCTGGTCAATGTATTTTTGTCCTTTTGCTGGAAACTTGGAAACTTGGAAACTATTAATGAGAAGTGTACAAATAATTCACCTCTTCCTTGACTTCATTTTTTTTTAAAGATTTTATTTATTTGAGAGAAAGCATGATGGGGGGAGAGGAGGGAGGCAGAGGCAGAGGGAGAAGCCAGATCTCTGCAGAGCAGGGAGCACAATGCAAGGCTCCATCCCAGGACCCCAGGATCATGACCTGAGCTGAAGGCAGATGCTTAACGGGCTGAGCCACCCAGGCGCCCCATCATTCTTTAAAACATGGTTTAAACTAATTCAGTCAATAAATAATTCATGAATCCTTACCAGGGGTCAGTTATGTTTCTCAGGGGAGATATATTGGGGAATGAGCTAGACATGATCCCTGTCTTTACAGAGCCTACAGTTTAGTGAAGGAAGAAAGGGAAGGAAGGGGAGAGGCACAGGTGCACCAAGGAGTGGAGTGGCATGATCAAATTCTTAGAGGAAGAGAAGGTGCTCGGCTTTCAGAGAACTTAGGGGTTGTGGTAGGCTGGTTTCAGAAGCTGAGCCCAGGGGACAACGGTGAGGAGGCAGTTTAGACTTCCTTATATTATAAGCAGAGGCGCTGAATCGTCAGACTTGCCTTTCAATATTGCAAATAGCCAGCATTTCTTGAGATCTTACGACATGCTAGTTGCGGTGAAATCTACATTTGTCTTAATTCTTACAGTAATTTCTTGAAGCGGATCCATTGTTTCTCCCATTTTACCTGAGAACAAACCGAAGCTCAGAGAGGGTAGGCAAATTGTACACGATTGTTCAGCTGCAAAGTGAGGAGAGCTTAGCAGCCCTGAGTCAAGGGTGTAACACTTTCCCAAGAGCTCCTGCAAAAGTATGAGGCATCTCTCATGGGCTGGCATGTGCGAGGTCTGCCCCTGAACCAGTCAGTGAGGCGAGGGACAGAGTGATTGATTGGAGGGACCTGAGTCACGTGGCCACTTCTGGAGCCACAGTTTGGGGAACTCCTATGAAATGGTAAGAACTGAGATTACTGGTTATGCTCTTTTTCAAAGGAAATTCAAATTGCTATTCCAGAAAAATAAGAGAAAATGGATTCTGGACAGGTGAAAATGGCAGATGAGCATTACCTCTCCTAAATGGAATTTTAAAATATTTTTTGTCCTGTTTTACCGTTGGCTGCCAAAACTTTCACCAACAATTTTAGAAAGTTTTAGCAAATGACAGACTTGTGCATAATCCTAACAACACTCTTCCAAAAATAAAGTACAGAAAGTAGATCAGAAAAGAGGAATAAAAGCAGTGACCTTAGTAAACTAAGCTCATGATTGATCAAGAGTGTTTTTGAGGGCATTTCAATTATTCCAACAGTTTTCATTTATGAATGTCAAAGAATCAATGAGTGAACCTTGGAGCTAACTTATTATAAACGATTTAAAAGTGTTCTGAGAATTTGGATGACCTTCCTCAGGTTTCCCAGGCTGGTAATAGAGTTTCTTGGACATTGCCAAAGAGACTTTCCAGGGCAGCATTTCAAGACTGGTTGTTTCCAAATCCCCTGAAGTTTTCAAAGGTTTTCCCATATTTCTTGTGCTTCAACATGGTGTTTTCTTCTGTTTCATTTTTTTTTTTTTTTTTAGATACTGCAATGGCGTATTAATTGCATAAAAAGTTACCTTTTTAAGGGAACTCTTTGGGCACTTGGAGTCTTATATGAAGTGACTGCTCTCAAACTCTTCAATCTCAGGATCCCATATGTTCTTAAAATTTATTGAGAATCCCAAAGAGCTCTCCTGGAGTGGAGGTTAAATTTAACATATGGTTAAGTATAACAATACTTATCACATGAGAAATTAAAAATAAAATTTAAAAATCATTCATTAAAAATAATAAATCCATTACATGTTAGCATAAGTAACATTTTTTCACGAAAAGTAACCATATCTCTTAAATTATAACAAATGGTGAAGAGATTGAAATTATTTTACAAGCTTGCAAATCTTTAATGTTTGCCTTAATAGGGCATAGATTCTTTTTTTTTTTTAAAGATTTATTTATTTATTTATTTATTTGACACAGAGAGAGAGAGAGAGAGATCACAAGTAGGCAGAGAGGCAGCCAGTGAGAGAGGGGGAAACAGGTTCCTCAATGAGCAGAGAGCCCAATGTGGGGCTCGATCCCAGGACCCTAAGATTATGACCTGAGCCGAAGGCAGAGGCTTTAACCCAGTGAGCCACCCAGGCACCCCTAGAGCATAGATTCTTATATCTGCTTTGACTTCAATCTATTGTGATATGTTGCCTTGGTTAAAACATACGAAGGAAATCTGGCTTTGTACAGATGTGTAACCGAAAAAAAGGAGGAAAAATTTAATAGCCTTTTCCTATAGTTGTGTATATCCTTCTTTAATATCCTACCCAAACTCAACAAATAGCAGTTTCATAAGGGTTAATTACATATCAATAAACTCATCATATCCTATTGCATTAAAATCCATTGGTCTATCTTGCAGTTTAAATGGGTCTTTTATCCATGCATGATTTATAACATCATGCTTTTAGAAAGTATCGGTTCACAAAGTCATGCAAATCTTCCATATGTTGACACATTTCATTATAAAAATCAATACAGCACATTAACTAACATCACCACTGATCTTATAAAGTATTAGGATGCTGTCAAGTCCACAGGGGTGCATGCAAGTTTTTCAAAATTTTAATTCCTGCTTGAAAGCTCAGATTTATCATTGTCCACACGTTCTGTCAGTTGTCTTCCTTAAAGTAATCGACTTACTTCATTCGTTTTTGAGAAAATATCTGCCAAATATTCAAGTTTGTGTGGCAGCGAAAAATATGTGATTACTGGTAGGATTTGGTGCTGTTGCTTTGATGTGCTAAGGTAACAGCAGATTTATCCAGCATTGTTTGTAGACTTCCAGTGAATTTGTCAACACAGTGGGAAAAGCAAAGAACATCTTACTTAGTACTTCTTTGAAAATAGTTTTGACTTCATGTCACCACCTCCTAACAGGATCTTGGAGATCTCCCGCGTTCTGCTGAGTGACCAAACATAGCCATTACTGGAGATCACATTGAAGTCTACTATGGTGGACATGACCAGGCATGCTCTTGGATAAATCCTGTTCCTAGAAACATATCGCTATTGCTTTGTTTATATTTATAATGGACAGTGGTTCAAGACAGAAGCATAGGTCCATGGCCATTGAAATAGAACCTGCTCTAAGGAGCATACAAATTAGATTGGACCAAATTTTGATTCAAGGTACTTGCTCTTAAATAAACCGCAAAAACCAATGGTATAAACAGAAGATGTCATTAGTATTGATCTGCATTTGTTAGGAATAAAGAGTTTTTACATTAATAAAGTGGGTGACATATAAAAATTAAACCTGGTTTTCTTCCCCTTTATCTTGTTATTTAGAAGTGAAAGATAACATTTTAAAAACCGGTTAAATTATTTTTGTCATGTTTTCATTCCTAATATCAGTGATGAGAGGATTTTATTCTATTTTTGCTTTTTTGTTTATTCTATTTTAGATACTATAAAACAAAGTGAAACTTCTATCCCCCCAGTAATATGCATTTGATCTTGATACAAATCATAATACGCCTTTTTGAATTTATATCTTGGTAGATGGATTTTCTTTATGTAATGATTTTAAGAGGCATATGTTCCTTGTTAAGTAGATAAAATATATTGCTTTATACGCATATATTATAATTTTATTTTAATGTGAAGTATTTTTTAATTTTGAAACGAAGTATTTTTGAAGATAAAAGCACCTTTTCGTATTCAGCTACAGTGATGAAGATCCTAAGGGTGTTTCAGAAATTATATATTAAAATAAAAGAGACTGTCAAAAAAAAAACCACCCGAAACTGTTAATGCTATACTGTGCTATACTTCCCTGTAAGAAACAAACCATGCATTGCAGGGTTTAGGGCATCTCTGTGCAATAGACAGTATGATTTATATTCTCTCTAGATAAGAAGGTGGAAGGTGGTAAGAAAATCTCAGCTCTTCAGATACTCAAAGGGAATACAGCAGGGACGTCTAACCCTACCTGCGTGCAATCCTTTCTCCTCTATAGAATGGGTCTTGTCATTCTATGTCCACCATTGGATCATAAACTCTTCCCATCATGTCTCCACCTCACTTTTCTTTAGAGTTTAGATTTTCACCAGAATTCCAATATTTCCAAGAAGAATTACCAATTAGTCCTGCATCAATAGTTTTACTCTTTAGCCCTGCAGAAAACACCAGGACATTGGTCCGTGATTATTGGATACTGGGAGTCATTCAAAGCTGCACTGGTCTCATTGAGAGGAAAATTGAAGAGAGAATATCTACTCCTAGAGTAGATTTTGCAGCCTGCCAATTTTCTTTCTCTGGTCACAAAACGATCACAACAATGATCAGACTTGTTTTCTCTTTTCAGTGTCATAGTGACAATCTGAAGCTTATGAGTTTCTCAGGGACCTACAAAAATATTGGATATTAAAAATAAATAGTAGCACCAAAATCCCCCCAAAAATGCCGGATGTAATATTAATGAATATTTAAGTAAATCACTACAAAATGTGACCTTAGGTCCACCTAATTGTTAAAGTTAGTATTAAAACAGTTCTGTTACACTGGAAAATAATTTCTAGATTAGATGGTGTAATACTGTAAGGATTGTAGAGTGAGCTTGATTACTGTCTAGAAATCATAGGCAGTCATGAATCAATTGGATTATTTCTGAAGCAAATAATTTCCAATAATTTCTGAAGCAAAACTGTAAAAATGCATTCAAATTATATTCAGGACAAATTACATTTAATGTGGGGTTCGAGGGCACCTTACATGTGTACTGGGATGTATGATAGAAGCTTTAAAACAAAGTGGGATCCATGAAGGTTTTATTTTTTTAAATTTTTTTTAAAGATTTTTTATTTATTTGACAGAGAGAAACACAGCAAGAGAGGGAACACAAGCAGAGGGAATGGTAGCCAGAGAAGCAGGCTTCCTGCTGAGAGCAGAGAGCCTGATGCAGGGTTCGATCCCAGGGTCCTGGGATCATGACCTGGGCCGAAGGCAGATACTTAATGACTGAGCCACCCAGGCAATCCCAGGATCCATGAAGGTTTTAGCATAGCCCTGGGACAACTGCCCCTTATTACTTAGACACCAGTTTATCTCAAATAATATATGTGTTATTTCCAAGAAAATGCTTTCCCTAGAAATGAAAGTAGAGTTTGTAATAAGCACACTTTGGTGTAATTTTCAAAGGCCGGTGGCTCCCATGTAGCCTTACGTCATTGATTAGAAACTTTCAGCAACATGACTGATTTGGGGAAATGATGATATGTCTCTGCTACTACAGAAAAATACTGTGTGTTAGAAAAAAAATAAGACAGAGGATAGATATGCTTCTGAATTTGACTGATTTTATTTCTTTGATGCTAGATGAAAGTGTTTTCTTTGGTTAAAATGCACTAATCTCTTATTGCTGTGTAGATGCCAAGGTTGAAAAGAGTCATTTGTCTCTGCTTACTGAAAGCAAAGAGAACTCGGATACTCATAATAATAGCAGTGGATGCCTGGGAAATTATCTGTAACAATACCAAGGACATGATTTTGAAGAGAAATCCAAATCACCTTAAAGGGAAGATGAGAAATGATTGAAAAATGACAAAACAAAACCAGTGATAAGTTGTACCCACTATGAATAAAAAGAAGGAAATATTAAGTCACACAGTCCACTGGGTACTTATTTAATAAAAACTTTAAGATGATCATGAGTTATAACTCTAGAAATGTCCCATGATAATATCTTATGTCAAAAAGTTAAAATTAGTGTTTCATTTCTTTCTTATTCTTTCTTTCCATTTTTTTCTCTCTCTCTCTCTTTCCTCCCTCCTTCTCTTCCTGCTTCCCCTGTTTCTTTTTTTTTTTTTTTGTTCTTCTTTTTCCTCTCCGATTCTTTTTCTTAATCCATTACCTTTTTCTTATTCCTTCTTACTCTTTTTACACTTGATCTTTAGGGAAATTTCATATACAATGTCAGCTGTTACTTCTAGGATGATGATTGATAGAGTTGACAAAGCAAGAAGTTTTCCTTGAATGTAGGGATAACAGGTATCTTTAATTTTTTAAATTTTTAAATTTTTTTAATTTTATTTTTTCAGCATTCCAAGATTCATTGTTCATGCACCACACCCAGTGCTCCATGCAGTACGTGCCTTCCTAAATACCCACCACCAGGATCACCCATCCCCCCATCCAACTGGTGCCTTTTAGTATATCGTTAATCTCTCTTTTTTTTTCTTTTTTTTTTTTTTAAAGATTTTATTTATTTGACAGAGAGAAACACAGCGAGAGAGGGAACACAAGCAGAAGGGATGGGAGCGGGAGAAGCAGGCTTCCTGTCGAGCAAGGAGCCCGATGCGGGGCTCGATCCCTGGACTCTAGGATCATGACCTGAGCCGAAGGCAGACGCTTAACAACTGAGCCACCCAGGCGCCCCTCTTTTTTTTTTCATCATTAATATCTTAATGGAATGGAGTTTTTCTTGGGGGAGGAAAGTTCTACCTTAAATCTCTTTTTAGGCACCTGTCCAGTGTTTTTGAAAAAAAGCCTTGTTAATTTTTATATTAGCAGAATTTAGGATGAAAACTTATTGTTTTTAGTTTCATGGCCCCTAAGCTTCCCTGTTTAAGGCTCAAAGCACAGTGTATTCCCAAGGGTAACTGAGCTGGGCAATTTTTAACATCTGTGTCACAGCCCAAGAGAATCTCTGGGAGGCTTGGCTATTATCAGAATCTTTTCTAGGATTTTTGGGACTTCTTTAGCCAATTCTTTTGGTCAAAGGAACCTTGGTGGATACAACATCATAAAGATTCATCTCACCAACCTGGTCGCATAAATACCATAATAAATTTCAAATGTTTTTAAGGGACCATGAAAAACTGAAAGAAGAGGCAGAATGAGTGAGATAAATATGAACCTGAACCTCAAAATTTTAAAAATTAAATTTAAAAATTGTTTAAATAAAACACAGCACCATTAAGCAGCAGTGTTATGAAGTGTGTGTGTGTGTGTGTGTGTGTGTGTGTGTGTGTGTGTGTGTGCCTGTGTAAGCATGTGCACATAATGAACTTACAGTCATAGTATTAGTCTGCTGCTGTAGGTAGGATCCTAGCCCATAGGATCATGTTGGGATTGAACAGTTGACTCCAGTGTAAACTCAACTTTAGAGTTAGCCCACAGGGTAGTTGGCTTGTAGTATAAACCTCTGTGTGTAATGGGGATTTAATGGCTATACCGGAATGCCCAAGAGGGTTTGATGAGATCAGACATGCTCTGGATTGCTGTCCAGTGGGGGTAAGGAAAGGCCTTTCTGGGCCATAATGAAATGGGGAGTTTGCGTGGATGTTGTTACATCTCAGTCTGTTCACTAGAGATATCAGTGTCTACATTTGAAAGAGGCTGGTTAAGTCAAAATCTGACTGGAAACCTAGCGGGAGAAAGTAATCCCTAGGTACATCGGATAATGTAAAAGGCCTTCAACTGTGTCACTCATCAGATAAGCTCTTTAACATAAACTTGAAAAAGACCTTAAGTGAAGAAATATTATTTGCCCTCCTTTCCTAGGGAAAAATACGGAATTTTCTGACTCCCAGGGACTCAATGTGCTGCCACAGTAAAGGGACATGTGGAAACATTGGCCTCATTATAAACACATGTCAACCAAGGATTCTGATGGATGCTTTCCCTGTTATTTTATGTAACAAAAGATGATCTGCTAAGATATGCAAGGATTTATGCTTCCTGGGAAATGAGCTTAATTTCTAAATTATAGTGATAGTTTATGTCATTGTATAATACTATTATATTTAAACACCTCTCAAGGGTGCGTGAGTAGGGATGCCTGGCTGGCTCAGTGAGTGGAGCATGTGACTCTTGATCTCAGGGTCATGAGTTCAAGCCCCATACTGACAAACAAACAAACAAACAAACAAACAAACAAACAAACAAATAAATAAAGTGGGTGAGTAGATACTGGAATCATCTGCATAAAACTAAGAAAGGGAGAGTTTCCGGACCTCACGCCTCCTCTGAAATGGACCCTGAAAGGTCACACACCTTGGTGAGTCGGAAAGTAGGAGAGCTAGGCTTTGAACCCAGGCCTTAAAACCTATTCTACGTTATCTTCATTGTCTTCATGTACTTTTAGGAGTGGCATTGACCTCTTCTAGGTTAAGTTGAGTGTTTTCAGTGAAAGAAAAGCATGTATTAATTGAACACATAGTAGGTTGTCCCCACCAACATAAATGCTCAAAGCTGCAGTGAGCACAGCTCACTCAAACACTGTGTAGGTGGTCAGGTTGAGGAGAATTGGATGCTTGACAATAGGATGCTTCAGCGAAGGACTCGCTGAAGTTGGTCTTTGGAAATGGGTCAGACTTAGTCTGATGGAAGTCCACACAAGGGCACACCCTGAGGTGACAGAGAGAAGCAGGTCTGAATGCAGAACCTGAGAGACGAGACAGTTGATGTGTTTTGGAGAGCAGAACAGTGGAAAGAGAGTGGATCTGATCACATGAAGCTACATCACAGGAGCCCTTTGAAAATTAATCGAGTGCATTTGAAGTTTTTTATCATATGAAATACGGAGTAAATGGAAAATTTTGAACAAGGTGGTGGGCCTCAAAGTAATCTAGGAAGCTCAGTCCATTGTGTTCAAGTTAGTCTTTTTTTTTTTTTTTAACATTTTGTCAATTTTTTTATCTGAGAGAGAGAGAGAAAACACGAGTGGGGGGAGGGGCAGAGGGACAAGCAGACTCCCTGCTGAGCACATAACCTGCATAGGGCTCAATCCCAGGACCCTGAGATCATATCTTGAGCTGAACTCAGATGCTTAACCAATTGAGCCACCCAGGAACCCCATGTCCAAGTTAGTTTTGAGCAGAGAGATTATGGGGATCAGCAGGGAGGTTTCTGGCACACATGCATGTGCACAGACACACACACACACAGAGGCAATCTTTATAGCTAACTCTGTAACTCTAGAGAGTAACCTTAGAATTAGAAATAATTTAAATGTAGCCCAGATAGAAGCTGGAACATAACCAACACTCAAAAAGTAGCAGTTAAAGTTTGTAACAAAAACATGATGTCAATTTTCATTGTAAGACTTTTTTTCCTCTTTCTTATCACATATCTTCAAATATATGAAAATTAACATCCTCTCTGTACCTTATTGGATGAAGGGAGCTCTATCCATCCCCAAAGTTTAATCTCCAAAGTATCCTGTCTGTGCCCTGGACAGACCATTTGGGCTCCTGAAATAGAAAAGGTAGGGGAAATGCCTTTAAAATTTGGAAAAAAAATACTATTATTATGAAAAATGGCGAGAGTCTGAGAAAGTGCTTATAAAATTGAAAGTGGATAGTGAATCAGAGAAACGTTCCACTGAAAACACGATGAAAGTATTCAGGACAAGCACAGTGATACTGATTTCAAAATTGGGAAAAAGAAATAGGAGGGAGTAGGGAGGGAAGGAAGTTTTGGAGAAGGTGGAAAAGACATTTCAGGACCTAGGAGACCTACAGACCAAATCTGAAAAGAAAGTACCCAGAGTGATCATGTCACTTGCTTTTTCCCTGAATGGGGCTCCGGCTCTAGTAATCACTCTGTAGAAACTAACCCCGAATGAGGTAAAACGTCCAGGGGAACAAAGCTTCTGTGATTTGTTCTGTATTTCTAGGAGCTGACTGCAAACAAAGCTTATGTTAGAGTCTGTGGTTAGGAGATGGTTCCATCCCCTGCCAGTTACTGCTAAGCCTCAGGAGTCTTGGAGGGTTTGAAAGAAAGTGCAGCGAAGGAAAACGCTGTTTGTCACCAGTGAGGGTGCTCAGCTAACGCTCTGCCTTCTCCCCCTGTTTGCAGAACCGAAAGTAAGCTGCAAATTAGGCCGGTCCGCCTCCACGTCAGGGGTACCCCCACCGTCGGTGGCTCCTCTCAGGCAAGCCAGCGACCTGCAGCAGAGCCAGGTACCGTCATCGTTAGCCAATCGTGATTGACTTCCTGTGATGCAACATGCCAAACGCTCGCACCCCTGTCTGTCCTGTGTTGCTGTAGACAACTTCTGCATTGGCTTTTAGTTTTCTGTGTGTGCGGGGGGGGGGGGGGGGGGGGGGGGGGGGGGGGGGGGGGAGGGGCTGAGTCGTGGCCGTCTGTGTTCTCATCCGAAAAGGACAGTCTTTCTCCTCTGTGACTGGTGAAACTTTCTTTGCTGTTTGTTACCAAATCGTTTTCTTTTTGTCTCTGGTTCCCATCATTCTGTAATATTAATGTAGTAAACTTGTACCGTATGTATTGGCTTAGCGGTTATTTTTTTTTTAACGATTCTTTCTCTTTTCCATGTTTTGTGTACTTTTATACTGTCTCTGAAAATTTATCAACATTTGATAAATTTACCTACTTTGTTTTATGTAGATTTCCTTTTAAATGTTTTGTCTGCAACACTTGGACAGATGTTGTCAACGGATTTGTACATACCTTTTACCTCTTACCCTATTATACTGTAATATTTGTGGCCATTTTGCTTTTATTTCTATTTAGCTTGGAGCATGATTGTAAGACACTGTGAATATCGATGTCCTTATAAATATTCATATGCCAGCTCACCTGGATCGAACCTGGCAGCTAGTTTTCTTCCTTAGGCCATAAAGACAAAATGGCCAACCAGATAATCTAGATATTTACCAAAAACTGTAGATTAATAAGGCGATCTTTAAATAAATGACTTTCCTCTCTTATCCCAACAACGTCAGAGATGTTCTCAGAAACAGAATGTAAGTGTTCGTGCATGGTAAATAAGACTTCTATTATCACTTGGAGAAAAGAGACCAGAAATAAAGGCATAAACTAAAAATATCACTTAATCCTTTACAGGAACAGTATGTTGCTTTGATGTTCATTTGGGTACATGGTTGTCCACGGGGAATTTAGTATGGGGAAAATCATGACACATAGTGTCTGTCTATAGCTCACGCAATAGCAATTCAGTACATCGACCTAATTTGTGAAGCTTAATTGTTGTTACTGTTAAGTATTATGGGTGTTAAATAGGATAATGTCATCCTGGAGTGATTTCTCTCCGCTTCCTGGCTTTAATCTTTGCATTCATAAAACTCCTCTGAAATAGTAAATTATAAAACTAGCAATGGTACCTCCATGGGAACTGTCCATTACTGATTAGCAAATTACATATTCATCAATTATTTAAAATGTCAAGCTATTTTAAAAACATAACTAGGCAGAATAATTGCATTTTTTTTCTAATAGGGGCATGGTGCTTTTTAGTGTTTTGGTCTGGCTTAAATATGCACAGGATTTGATTTATGAATATATGAGATATCTATAAACACAAGAGATGAGAGGCTTCTCTCAAGGGCATCTCAAGTGTCATTAGAATTCCTTGTGTCTTAATTTAAAATGTTAAATGCTTTCATAACTCAATGCATTCAGCTCAAACACTTTTTGGACAAAAAATAAGTGGAAATGATAAGACAATGGATTAATAAATAACACAATTAACCTCACTAAGATAAAGTGCCACTTTAGTTGATTTAAAGCGATTTCAAAATTATTACATTTATCAATATTTGAAGTTTAAAAAGCTAGATACAGAAAGGAAAGAAATTTAGCTGACTGTCAGAAGATTGCATTCACATAATCGATTTTCTAAGGACATGTATCTTGCTATTACATTACCCTTGGTATCAGAGTGGTTTTCTATTCTTTGCCTTGTTTTCCATTTTTTTCCTAGTTATCTTTATAGTTATTTCATCCTAGGTCCCTTTAACTGTCAATGAAAGCAGGTTCTTGGGGTTAACTTCTGGAATAAAAATAAGACACAATGTTTGTGCCTTTGCATTATCACCTCTTGGCTCACCTGATGAGATACTCTCTATTCTTCCAAATATAGCAACATGAGAAAGCCCCTTACATTGCTTACACAATGTTAGTTTCCCTACAAACCCGCAGAAATCCCGGCATGCACCCATAAGGTAGATGGACTATCAGGGCTCTGAATTAGAAGGCGAGCCTCTGGGACTCTCCTCTGTGGCTTGTGACCTGTCGTAGTGGTCGTCTATCCCTATATTCTGGAACTAAGGAGTTAAGCAGGGCTCAGAAGAACCTTGCTTTGCACCCTATGACCTAGCTTTGAACTAAAGTTAATGGCTGCTTATTGAAGATCCTCTTCTCACCTAATTCCCAGGCTCTTGACTGAGATGTGTCTCTAAGGAACAGCCAGGATGACACTGCCCTTTGTTTGGTAATCCAAGGCAGTGTAGACATGTTGACTGTAAGAGCGAATATTCATACACTGACTCGGCTATGGAATGCTTAGCATTATCGGAAAATCACTCTCATCACCTCTTAAGCAGTTTTTCCGATACTGGGATTCCCAGCAATTATTTAAACACAGAATGCTTGATAGGAGATGAATCCACTTCTTCCTGGGAAATCATGGAGAAACCATGTGATTTCTTTCAAACAAACGAAAGCAATCACTATTCCCTAAAATAATTCCAAAAGTGCTTATCAGCTGAGGAACTTGGTTTTAGGATGTCTGTGCCATTTCAGCCACATTAAAGAACATTACCCTTCATAGAGAAGGAATTGTGTTTTCTTTTAGATTATTTATTCATATCTTATCACTTTTCCATTTCCTCAGTACAAGTTTTTGACTTACCATTACATGCCATGGTAGGAGCTTTCTAAGAAGTGTTGCAAGAGGGGCATATGTAAGTACTTAACATTGCTCCAGGAGAGAAGTACAGAGGTGCCTACAAGTGTCCCCTGCCCCCACCCCCCATCCCTGCAGACCCCTCGAATAGTCTAGAAACAGTCATGACTCACTGAGCCATAGAGGAACCTAGGGCCAACAGTGACTGTCCACCATGAGCATTTGCGTATTAAAAGAAGTCAAGGTAACATTTTCTTGGTTTTGTAATCTTTGGGCCTCAGATAACTACAGCAGACCAGGATTTGTAGAAATGTGTAATCTTATCTGACTGGAGGTTCAAAATATGTAAGAAAAAAATGTAATGCTCAGGAAAGAAGTGAGTTGTAAAGCACTTAGAGTATAATATACTTTGAAACTCAGAGAGATGAAAACATTTTTTTTTCTTTCTTAATTCACTCTTGAATAGGTAGACTAGACATGGGACAAGACATTTCCTTGGAATTTTATTGCAATGCTGCCACATATTTGGGCATTTTTCTTAAAGCAAATCTTTAGAAATTAAACCGAATTTTTGTTCCTATTAAGAAAATGCTATTTTCTTTCCTTAGTTATAAAAGTAAAATGGCATAGAAGTTGTATTGAACTTGGGGCGCATGTAACGTTCTCTTTTTTTCTTCTGTATTAAAGTAGAAAGCCATGTGTTCAGAATAAAGGGTGTGACCACTTTTAGAGATGGTAGAAAATGATGTTCATGTCCTTCCTCTGTAAGGACAAGCCTACCTCTTGGAATGTGACCTCCATTCCATCAGTGATGATACCATCTGTAGTCTTGCTTGGGCAGGTGATAAGACAGCAGCTAATGTTCATGGCCTTGGGAAAGCCATGCTTTCTCTTAGCAGTGGAGCAGCTAGGGTATGTGTCTGCACAGAAGTGCCAGCTTTCCTTGGAAATATGTTCCCAAAGAATGCTTGTATTTGTTTTTCAGAGAAAGAAGGAGGTGAGCCCTACACCTTCCATTATAGGCATACACTCAAACACTCTCATTTCTATATACTTGGGCTACTTCAAACACACAAGCTCTCACATACTCACACATGCGTGTACATGCTTGCTCACACTCACGTACTCATGAATGTATGCACTTCACATTTGTTAAATGACAGATCCCCAAGTGGAATCAGGGAATCACAGACCAGTGATCACATCACAGAATCACATCACAATAAGGGTGACCTAAGCGTTGAAATGAAACTTCACCTTCTCCCTGAGACTAGTTTATCCTTTGAGACTGGATTATCACTGATTATCCTTGGATAAGGGATAACCCTTGGGAAGGGTAAGGAAAAGGCCATCTATAATTTCCTTTGGACATACATTGCAAAGGCTGACAGACCCAAATCTCTTTAGAAATCTCAGAGTCGCCTCCAAAGCCATTATCTCTTATTTTGTGGACCCTCTGCACCATGACAGATGCCTCTTCATTACCCAAGACAGGCCTTACCCTGGCTGTTGGCCAGACGAGCATACTCAGGTCCTTTCCACTTGCCCCTTCAGGATGATTTCTCAAATGTTTATTCCTTTCAGTGCCAACGCTCTGGCCTCGTTCCACACTCCTAACTTTTCCCTTCAGTTGGATGACCCTGCTGGAGCATGATGAGAGCCAACCCCAGGCTGGCTGCAGAGTAGAGTGTGTTCTCTTTTCCTATGGATGCCATAGCTATGTCTGATACCAGCATTTGGCCAACTTCTGTAGATAATGGAACAATGTGTTGGAGTGTCCAAAGCTTGACACATGTCCAGGTTGTGTTCTGGCCATGCCTGGATGTCAAGTATTGTTTTTTTAGATACCTGCACCAAAGGAAGGTAAATCATCCAAAGATAAGGATTAAGGATCAGTATATGTGATTCTGTGACAAGGGTTGTGCCCAATTCTGAGGCATATTGTGTGAGACTCAGTGATCTTTTGTGGACTGACAAAATTTCTCTCTTGATAAATGTCCCTCCATATATATCCTTGAAAAAAATGTTTTTCTCACACAATCTAATTTTGTCCTTGTCCTTAGTTTCCTACCTCCAATGCAGTGGGATGCGTTGATTTGCCCCCACAGCCTCAGTAGTGCTTTGTCTTAAAGCTTTAAAAAGACCACTGCTCTTTCTCAGGATCTGTGTGAGTTCTGGCTTCCATTTAGTTTTCTAGATAGTCAGAACATTTGCACATAAAACTTATAGGAGCCTAGAAAGCATAAGGAAGGTGAAAGACAATGTGAGAGTGAGTATACTGACATAAATGCTCAAACAAGGACATAGAAAGGAATTCTGTTTTATCTGCTCCACGCCTACCCACATCTCTGAATAATGTAACCTTAAAGGGTATGTTTTAATTTAACTTCCCCTTCCATGCAGAGGATCAAGTAGAAAAAGTAAAACAAACCTTAAGAATCAAGAAGCTTCAACAGTGTTTTCTCTTTAGAATTTCCATGCTACCATTAGCATGGACACAACTTGTTCTGCCAAGACTATTCATACTTTATTCTGGCCTTAAGTCTTGTAGACCTAGAACCTACGTATTAAGAGGTTTCATCTGATCCGTTGTATATACATTTTCCAATGCTTTCTTCTGTCTAGGAGCTGAAGTTTTGTGGTGGTTGGGAGAGAACGGTGTTAGGAAGGGAGGAAACAGGAGAGGTGGTGGGAGGGCATGTGCCATCCCAACTTAACATGATGAAGGGTCCTTCTCTACCGTCCTTTTGCTCAAGTGTTAAACAAACTTTTGTTGTTGGTAAGACCCTGTGACTCTTCCAATTCCTCCTATGAGACCTGACTCAAGAGAGTGTTCTGCATTATATTTGTACTTGACACAGCTGACTGCATTCTATGCTCATGAGTATAATGCAGGATGGAAATGGAGGAAAAGCAGAAGTAGAACACACAAGCAAGCAGCCAACATTGAACTCACTTCATTAGCCCATTGTCGTCCACCACAGAGCTTCCTTCAGGCCATAGGGTACATTTAAAAATGACTCCTATTGTTTGCTTCATTCTGCATACAAGTTAACTTGGCATGTATTTCCAAGTAGGTAAAACCCAACAGGAGTACTTGGAAACCCCTGATATGTTTACAATACAACATCATCACGCTGGAGGAGGGTTTATCTGTACTAACTTCAAATTGAAAAATAAGGTGTATGTTGACAAAGATTATGTTACAAAGAAATTATAATTGTTATAATAATGATATTTACTGAAAAGATTGGATCTAGCCCTGTGAAATGTAGAAAAAATTAATATTATAAGTAAGAATGTCAGTGTTAATATTTGTCTATTGCCATGTATTATGGCAAAAGTACATTAAAATAACGTGAGTGCCAAAAAACAAAAACAAAAGTGCATTATCTTATGTGTGCTGTCAATAATTCTGTTCGATTGCTTTATATAAATACTAGTCTTTAGTACCCATTGACACTCTCTATAATTAATTCTGTATTGAAAGAAAAAGCAAAATTTTTTGATTGCTTTTAAATAATAGGCAAATCCAGTAATATGTGTAATGACATATTGGCATTACTCTCAAATTGCTTTTCACAATACGCTACAGTACAGCTAAGAAATTTGACACATTATTTAGGCATCCCACGTTAACTTTTGTATATTTCAAGAGGCAGAATTTTGGGAGTCACCTTTTAAAGACCAGTAGTCTCATGACCCATCTCTCAATGGTACCATTATTGAGTAGAATGAACCTAAATAAATTTATCCCTGTGCTCTTATGCCAATTCTTGCCCCTCCAGGATAATATGCCATTTTCCCCCTTAGAGTAGGAGGCAAGAGTGTAACAAACAAGAGTATGTTCTCTAAGAAGTCATGAACCACTTGACACAGAGGGGTGGGGATGCGGGTACAGGGGCTGTGTGTGTCCACCCTCTGACTCAGCCCTAGTCCCTGATTCTTGCATGCGTCCTTCTCCTCAGGGCCAGAGACCTAACCCACCAGGTGTACAGGTAAAAATGTGAAGTAGCTTAAGGATATACTCCAACATTCTTTAACCCATAGAAAAGGCCAAAAATTGTTTGGATTCCATAGATGAGGTTTGCCTCATAAAAACCATGTGCCATTTACTGTCATCCCTGACATGCTTAATACATTGCAGGATTATGCTGAGAGCTTTTCTATCTCGCGACAGCTCTGCTCTCTACAGTGCTAGCTTGTGGGTACCGTTAGCATCCCACATTACAACTGTGGGTACTCGAGTACCTTGTCCAAGATTTGTACCTGGTAAATGTCAGTCTGTGATCTTAGCTCCTCGGCTACTTAGAGGATGAAGGACTTCTTTTAGAGTCTTGAATCCACCAGTGAGTAACCGGGTGAACTTGGATATGTTGTTCAACTCTTTAGCATCTGTTTTCTTATCTGTAAAATGGGCACAGTGTTATCTGCCCTGGATGGTGGTGGTTGTCGTTGAGGATTAAGGGATTTCCCATATGTAGGGAAATCTTGGATGGACAGACCGACACTTCTAGAAAAATACTCGTTCTTTCTCTTTTACCCTTATAGCTCTTCCTTCTTCCAAAAATTCACTCCCCTGCTTGCTGGGAAATGCTATATGGGAGGCTTGTCCTCATCAGTGGTGTTCCGAAGGGGGTGGGCCTGGAGGGAATGGTTCCATCCACCCTGTATCACTGACCTTGTTTAGAACCACTGGTGCACGGTGATAATAAAAAGCAGACAGACTTCTAGTCACTTTTCTTACTGATTTTAAATTCTCCAGACAGTGCATTTCCTTACTACCAGCATCTGAGATGGATTGTTTTCTCCCACCTCCTCTTTGGTACACTTGATATGATTATATTCATTATTCCTTTTCCAAATAGAAAATTAGGTACTCGGTTATTTACTATATGATAGGAGTCCGTATCCGCATTTCTTCTTAACTTACAGGTCTCACGTGTGGCTTGGAAGCCAAGTGAATAGAAACCAACTAAGGCTATCACTTCAGAAAGGCCACCTGCCCCCTAATACTACTTTACTCTCCTGTCTGAGTGAAAGTATGAATGAACACAAAGAAAATGTTTAGGCTGCAGGGAAAGCCCTTATCAGCTAAGGTCAAGACAAAGGATGGAGAGAGACATAGGCTAAGTTTGTTTCCAACTCCAGCACTTAAAGCTTCCACAGACCACAGTCTTTGTTTTGTTTTGTTTGTTTTTAAGATTTTATTTATTATGAGAGACAGACAGAGAGAGAGGCAGAGGCAGAGGGAGAAGCAGACTCCTCACTGAGCAGGGAGTCCTATGCGGGGCTGGATTGAAGGCCCCTGGAGTCGTGACCCGAGCTGAAGGTAGATGCTTAACCAACTGAACCAACCAGTCACCCGGACCATGGTTTTAAATGCCTTGTTCTCCTAGATGCACGTGCATTTATCCACAAGTGTGCCCATTATAATATTTTATCTCATCATATTGATTTGACTGTTCTGTATTTTAAGTCTTATTTTTCCTTTTAATGAAAAAAGCATTCAGGATATCACATTATAAATTGTTACACACGCGAGGCTTGAATTTTAACCATGCTCTGGTTTGCGGAATGAACATGTACCCAGCCTTGCCCTGATACATGGGTGTCAGAGGGCACCTCTTTGTATTTCTTAAGCAAAGTCAGAGACCATGGAATCTCTCTCTATATATTTTTAGTCTTTTGTAGCCTCATTTGTTCCTCTTCAGATGCCAAGGGGATTCTAGTTTCTAAGACTAGAGATAATATGGACATATTCAGGAAAGTGAAGCTGAAGATTTTAAATTCATGAATTTATGCCACATGTTTTCAAGCTGATCTTTCTAGCTTCCAATTCCCTGTCAATTTTTATTAAACAATTAGATAATAGGGACCCCAGAATGAGGGGACAGTCAGAAGTATTTAACTGCTAGGCTTCTTCCAAATGCCCATATACTTGAAAGTGATAACTTTGGCTCAGTCTAGAGAACAGATTACCAATGTATCACTGAAGTTTGCTGGAGCTGTATACAGAGAGCCACTGAAGGACCATTAAAGCTTACCAGATTGCTAAGTCCATTTGAGAGCTAAATGCTACGGTTGTGTTCTGCTGCCAGTTGTTAGCAGAGGTCCACAGAAATGTTCCCCATCATAGGCTGTAACTATGGAAATGAATATCAGGCTGCAGAAAGAGCTGGACCACTCAAGCGTGGGGAAAGTAGCATAACATTAGGTGGAGGCCTAGCGCCACCTAGCATCCAAAGTGTGCTTTACAATCAGTCCTTGGATTTTAAAAATATTCGAATCAAATAACACCAATTTATGACAGAGAAAATATGCTGTTTGCAATAATAACCGTAATACTTATAGAAACCCAGAGCAAATGTCTTTTACGACACTTGTTTTGGATAGTTTTCATGACTTTAGTCTTGCAATTTTACGTTGTCTAACTTTTAAATGTACCTTCTTGTACTTTTGGGGGTGAGAAGGAATAATGAACCACAGCCAGGGATTCCTAAACATTATGCACTATGTATGATGAGATACAACTATTTTCCTTGGGACTTATGTCATATTCTACGCATTGCAATTTCCTAGATCCAATCTGAGGCTCAAGGAAAGGAGGTCATTTTCTCCTGTGTTGTAGTCTGAAAAGAAAACTGGCAAAGGGAGCTTGCCGGGCTGAATGGAAGGATTCCTGTTGGCTGCTTTTGTTTATCATGAACATATTTGAAACATATCACATAAGATTTTTTCCCGAAAAGAGAAGCCTCCTTAACTAGTGGGTAAAATTACCTCCAACTTAACTTATGTGTGAATCGGGAAGAAATGTATTGCTATATTAATGTTGGCCCAGAGTTGTACTACATTTGACTCAAAATAATAAATACACCCACATTACAAGTGCCTTATTCAAGAAACCCTAGAAATCTTTACTTTCTCCTCTTAGTTCACCTGCCAGACAATTATTCTCTGTTCCGTGCTGCAAATAAACATTATCCTTCTGGTGAAAAGCATCTTCCCCCAATAAAATTGATTTCCAAGATGGCATAAGCCAAGAAGTCTTATGATGTGCCTGACACAGTGTTCAAGATCTTATATTATCTAATTTTATTTTCATAGCCGACATGTGCAGTAGATAACATTATCCCCATTTCACTGATGGGAAGACTGAGGCTAGAGAATGTGCTACCTCTTGAAGGCCCCAGTGGTTCTATCTACTCAGCGTTTGTTTTCTTTTCTACCAGAAATAGTTGCCCTTCTGCTCTTCGTAGAACTTCCTTTCTTTCATTTCTGTTAGTGCCATTCATTGAATTATTTAATCATCCTTTGATTTTTCCAGGTCTTGCCTTTCAACTCCTCTAGATTAAAAGCTAACTTAGCAGAGGGTCAAATTCAACTCAGACTTAACCGAGCATGTGGGGCTGGGAATGTAGCTTCTGGAAGGAAGCTAGATGTCACTCATTGATTGTGTCCTTCTTTTATGGACGGTTGGTGGGTGTCCTGAGAAGCCATTCACCCAGGCGTGGATGTGCTGTGCAGGCACGAGTATGTGTGTATGTGTGTGTGTGTTTGTGTGTGTGTGTGTGTGTGTGTGTGTGTGGGTGGGTGGGTGAGGAGGAAGGTGAGCACTTGAGCACCTCTTACTCTTTTCATACACTGAAAAGAAAACGTGCCCCCTCCCACACATGCACCCATAAACGCGGCTTCCAGAGCAGATTTAACCAACAGCACATGAAAGACAAATCATGATTTATCCAGCTTCTGGGCTTCCCTGGGGAACCTGGGAACAGTGAGGGGGGGTGGGCAACAATACTGTCACTTCCAAGCCTTTGTTTTCTTTTTTTCTTTTTAAAGATTTTATTTATTTGACAGAGAGAAACACAGCGAGAGAGGGAACACAAGCAGAGGGAATGGTAGTGGGAGAAGCAGGCTCCCTGCTGAGCAGAGATTCCGGATGTGGGGCTCGATTCCAGGCCCCTGGGATCACGACCTGAGCCAAAGGCAGACGCTTAACGACTGAGCCACCCAGGCGCCCCATCAAGCCTTTGTTTTCTAAAGTGAATGCTGCATTAGAGTTCCTTAATGGTCCCTAGTTGTCAGCTGTTTTGACAGGGATGAAGTCCGGAGGGCGGCGAGTCAGGACTTATTTCCTGGGAGATGAGGAAGTTACTCGAAGGACCAGAAGGCCTCTAGGGCAATCATACTCACCCCTTCAGCCTTGCATAGGAAAGGCTTGAGGCTTTTCAGGAGGAACCCGTGAGCCAGTCATTGATCACTGCTGTCTCTTGTCTGACCGTCACCTAAATGAAACAAGGAAACTTTGGTGAAGTCTTACATGGGAAGCACTTAACATCCCATGGTTGCTTTTCTCCAGGCCTCGTGGGATTTCTAGGTATTTTGATTTCTACATCCATATGAGATGAGATAATGAATATGAAATCACATTTTAAGCTAGAATGTTTAAATGCAAATGCTTATTTTCAGTTATTTATTATAGGACGTGTAGGGTTTTTTTTTTTTTTTTTTTAAACCTTTAACATTGCTTGAGTGAAGGAGTGGAGGCACGTCAGGGTGCGAGGTGCATTAGGTGGGGACAAGAGAAGCCGCAGGACAGGAGAGCAGAAGATAGCAAGACTGGGGCCACCCCAGCGGCTTTATGTGATAACCTCTCTCAGACCCAAAGGTGGCTTGCAGAAGGGTCATGCAGTTTTATGACAGGTTCATGCTTTTCCCACCTCGGGTCCACTCTCTCCACCTGTCCCCATATCCGGCCCCCAGTGCTATGTGTCTGTTGACTCCTTAACGCAGAATTCTGTAAAGTATGCCCATTGCTCACAGGATGGAATATAAACTGTTTTGCATGGATTTCAAGGCCATGCATGAGGTCCTGTTCTTTCTGTTCAGCTTCCTTATCCAGCATCTTCTCTGGTACATCTCAGGCTCACCCACTACCCTCCCTGGTTTTCTCACAAATGCCCCAGGGATGCTTCCAAGATTTGCCAAACACTTAACTTCTTCTTAGAACACCCTCCCTAATCCTGGGCTCCTGGAAACCATTACTTATCAATAGGTCAAGTGTGGAATCAATTGTGTTCTTCCATTTCATGAGGCTGCTACTACCCTCCCAAGCATATCCTCCTTCTTCCATATCTTCCCTGTACTTTATACTTAGTATGCCTTATTTTTGTATAAAGGAGAACATGGTCTGAGGGACATTATCTTCTGTTCCGTTACCCAGAAAGCCATCTGGGGAAAGGTCAGATTAGATAAATTCCATTACTATCAGAGTTTTTAAGTTGCAGACGTGCATTGGAAATTTCAAAGTGGTGGCTATAACATGTCATGCTTCTCGAATATATTTGACCATGGAACCCCCTCTTTTTTCATTTTCCCAAAGAGTATCTCTTTTGATTCCAAAGATGCAGGTTATAATTGTTGACCTTAGATCATAGGCTCTTTGAGGGCTGGGATGTATATGTTCATCTTAGAAATTGCTAGTTGTCTTAGCACATATTGAATGAATGAATGAATGCCAAAGGCAGAAACAGATAACCATCCGATTGTAAAGCTGTTATAATAATTTGCAGAAGCATTTGGGCTCTTGACAGGTGGATCTGCACATATTCGTCACACGTGCCCACCTCCATTAATTTACTATTTTCACCTGTTGGTGGAGGATGATACACAAATGTCGCAGAAGAGAATTAAAATTCAGGTGCCACTGAAAGAGACACCATAATGCCTCCAATTCACACAAAAAGGGAAATACTTACCCAAATCATTCCTAAAAATTGATTTTTTTAAATAAAAAAAAAAAGCAGCTTTATTGACCCAGAGAAGAAGAGTATGTCATGGAGACCACTTTAGAAAGATAAACTTTAATGATGCAAGTATATATTTAGGACAGACCGTGAAGTGGGATTGGAGGGAATTAAGACCTTTAGGGTCCCTAACAGAAGTGATTATGAAACCCTCTCCCCACAAAGAGTTCAATAGGAGATTTTAGCTCTTAAAGTAACACGAAACTTATATGACATTTCTACTTCTGACAGCTACCGCAATCTGCATTCATCAGTTGTGTTTCGAAGTGTGGAAGGTTTCCCCCTGCACCACCAAGCAATTCTCTAACACCAGGTGGGGGTTCTACAACTTAACTCAACTTGGACATTATCTGCCTGCAGATGGCGTCAGATGCCCCAGGTGGAGGGCTCCATTCTCCAAGACTGCCCCCGCCCCCCAGGCCAGAATGGAAACTCCTGGTTGTCATTCAGCGATAAATAAGAGTTTCCTATGACCCCCTCCTTGGGTTCAGAGACTTGACTGGAGCGGTTCACAGAACTCAGAGAAACCTTTTACTTACTAGATCACTGTTTTATTATAAAAGAATATGCATCAGGATGGCTAGGTGGAGGAGGTGCCTAGGGCAAGGTCTGGGGAAGGAGCACATTGAGAATGACCTTCTCTCTGAATCTTCACATGGTCACCAACCTGTGGACGGAAGCTCTCAGAACTTCCTCCTTGTGGGTTTTCATGGTGGCTTCATTAAATAGGTCCAACTGATTAAATCATTGGCTATTGGTAATAGAATACATTCCCCAGGGCCTCTCCCCTCCCCAGAGGTGGATGGGACTGAAAGTTCCCATCCTCTAACCATATGATTGGCTCCACCAGCAACCAGCCCCAGTCCTTTGGCTTTCCAAAAGTCATCTTATTAACATAAAAAAGACACCTTTCCAGTTCTCCCCTTGGGTAATTCCAAGGGTTCTAGGAGCAATGTGCCAGGAATGGAGATGTAGACCAAGTATAAATGCCTTATTCTAAATCACACTATCACAGTCTATATATATATTCTACTTAAATTTTCTTTTCACAAAATTTTGCATAAGGTTATTGAGGTTGAACTTTCTGTCGTGCATTCTCAATTTTTTTTATTGTTTTGCCTCAGATTTGCTGAACAGGTGCCCTAAGCACATGAGAACTCTTCTCTTGGGTGATTGAGTCCATGGTACATGCCCACAGAATTTCTAAAGCTACTCTTGCAGCCAAATCTGAACGCAAAGGCAAAGAATTTAAAAAGGTTTTTTTTAAAAAGTTCTGAGAACTATCAGTTACAAAGAGCTATTTGCTACTCTAATATGTTGACTTAAAAGAAAGTCTACTTTCCTGCTATGCTGTCTGTCTTCTCAGAATGAGTCATGGGAGGGAGACTGTTCAGCTGTTCACACTGTTCACTGTTCAACTATGTGTGAAGATTTGCTAAAGCTGCCAGGAGGGGGCAGCATTTTGTCTTTTCCTATTTCCTTTAAAATTCAGGAGGGATTTTACAGGTCCCCCCAGGGAGTACTACATTTTAATATTCATCACTGAAATGGAGAGAAATGACCCAGAGGAGTGAGGCCAAGGGACTGGTCTGGAGTAGAGCAGGTCGTGTGTTTTTTCCTTCCTCCTCTTTCTGTACATCATCTTTCCATCCTTTCCCTCTTAGCTGTTCCCAGGGGCAGAACAGTGACTGGACCTTAGGAAAAAAGATTCACTGGAGGTTATTGCTGGCTGCAAATTTTCTGATAGTGACTTGATAACCTTACTTGCCACAGCTCTGCAGTCATTTGGGGTCCGGGCAAAAAGAGTGTGGATATAATTAATTTGGGGCTTTTTTACATTCCCCTCCTCCTTCTAACACCTCCAAGCTCTAACGTCACTTATCTCACACAAAATTTTCCAGCCTGTGTCTCAAAAAATCCACTGTTTAGCTTTCACCATATCTTGTACACCAACCAAATACTAATAATTAACATGTGTAACTGTCATTACTAGTAACTACCAAGTTTAACTGTCATTGACGCTTTGCTGTAATTAGCATTAGCACTTTAGAGTTTGCAAGTTGCTTTCATACATTCACTCAGCAAATGCTCATTGTCCATCTGATAAGCACCAGATATTCTGATGGATGCTCAGTAGCTGATAAAACTTCTTGTGTTCAAAGGAACTTGAACCTAGTAAATGATACACACACACACACACACACACACACACACACACATACACACACACATTTTAATCATGACACTTCATCTCTAAATATTGAAACATGTATCTCCTAAGACCAAGGGCATATGGACCTATTTCTAAACAATCGCACTCAGAAAAACAGTCAAATAAACTATAATGATTGAATCCTATGGTCTCAGAGAAAGCCCATTTTCAGGTCTCTACAAGTGCCCCAATACTTCGCCCTTCCCCAATCCAAGATCCAGTTTAGAATCATAGGTTACATTTAGTGCTCATTGTCCTTTTTTCAGTGTCTTTCCATCGTGAATATTTCTCAGCTTCGGTGATTTTTTTCAATATGCTGAAATTTTTAGTCTAGAAGTTGTTGGGTTGTTGGAGTTTTGTCTATTTGTTTTGTTTTCCCAAATGACCCTTCGTTTTGATCTATCTGATTGTTCCTTTGGGACTAGATTCGAGCTAAACATTTTGAGCCAGAAGACTACTTGTGAAGACCTTCTCAAAGAAGCACGTGGCACACAATGTCAGTTTATGACTGGGAACACGATGTTGGATCACTTGATAAAGGCTGTTTCTCTATTCTAAATACTCTGTGTACCAGGAGGCAGGGACCAAGGAGCTTGTCTTGGAGTCTGTCCACCACAGGATCAAGTCCATTGATTAAATATATAATGCATCTTGTGTTACATTTTTTAAAAATCTGTTTTTGTTTGATCAATTTCTAAATAGATTTGATTTTACATTTTCTTTTGTGACCATCACAACCATCCTGAAAATTGTCATCATTACTCTATGTCTGATGAGAGAACTGAAAAACAAAAGGTCAAATTAAGTCTCAAGTTCACATCTAGCAAGGGCGAATCTGGGATTTGAGCCCTGTCCACTCACTTCTTCCCTGTATAAATCAGCGGTAAATACCCACCACAGATGTTCTGTACTGCTCGTCACCACTAGAGGGGGGAAGAGGACCTTCAGAGTTACTATGCTGCTCGTGGACTAGAAATCTTTTGATAGTACTGAGTTCCATACTGGGCAATGCTTAAAGATGAATGAATTAAAAAAAAAAAAAAAAAAAAGACA
Source organism: Procyon lotor (assembly GCA_028646535.1). Lineage (NCBI taxonomy): Eukaryota > Metazoa > Chordata > Mammalia > Carnivora > Procyonidae > Procyon > Procyon lotor. The sequence goes on along the minus strand of CM053605.1, from coordinate 9,051,164 downwards.
TTGTGTCCACACTGATGCCCCACCTTTTTTGTTTGCTGATTTTAGACTAAAATAGATTGAATATACCTTACTGCAAACATTGTAGAATAAGGTTAAAGACAAGTATAAATACCAACACACTATGAAATGAGTATATGGCCCATATTTAATTTACACTGAGGTTTTGGGCAAGAACAGTGGGTTGTTCTTTTACAATATGTATGATCTACCTGTAAGCATAAAAAAATAGTACATGCACTTATGGTATAGGTGTTAATTACTATTTTCCATGAATCTGTATTTTTCCTTTTTAGAGAAAAGATAAAAAACCATTATAGAATGTGAGTTTAGCATTTATTATACTGTGTTGTTTTAAAATTAAAGCATCCCAATTAAATGTCTGCATCTTACTGTCCTTACCTACCACAAACAAAATATTGTTATGTTTAATTCACCCTTTAAAAACTCACTGCTCTGGAAAAATACGAGGCAAAGCTAGTCACCACACTGACTGGATTATTAAAACAGACCTTATCTAGAGATATAAATAGAAACCTACATTCTTTATTCCCAAAGTAGCAACAATAACAAAATAGTAATCGGTGGGAAAAACTAAAAAGAAAGAAAACAGAAAAAAGTCAGCATAGTTTCTCATGTCAACCCTATGAAAACAGGTATCCAGAATGTACTGGGCAGGCTTTGAAAATCACGGGGAAGTGCTAAAGTGAATAATGTTTAAAAAACTCATTAATATTTAAATTAACATTCAAATGAGGAAAATGTAAAGTGGCTTTCAGTTCCATAATAGAAAAGGTATAATTATGCTAGACTTTAAAGAGAAAAAAAGGAAGATCGAAAGAAAGCAACATGAAAAACTCTAGTTCTGTTCCCTCACCTGATGATGTGCAAAATATGAAATGGTTAATTTAGTAGGTACTATTATTCAAAAATCTCTCGTTTAAAACCAGTTTGAGCACCTCCTCTGAAGAACCAGATTGGTGAAAAAGTATGCAAAGACTCGAGGGCACAGGGATTCTCCATGAATAAGGGAAAATTGAAACCCTCTTGAGATGAAGAGCTTTGCTTGGCACATTCTAGTCCCTTAACACACACCCTCTACTCTGAATGGTGGACGTGGTATTTGAAGGTCCTACCTTGGAAGGATGTGTAGATAAACCATGATGAGTTCCTCTTGCTAGGATTCCCTCTCTGTGGCCTTAACGAAGTACACAGTCGCCGAAGAATGAAGGCTAGAAATCATCTGTTTCTCATCTCAACATAAGAGGCAGGTTTAACTAGAGGAAATGGGTGGATGCTGTTGTATAAAGTATTTTTATGAGACCTGAGAGTAAAATCCTGGAATGTTTTACCAGGAGAGATCATGAAATCTTCCCTTTGGAGACCTTTAAAACCATAATAGTTTCCCAAATCGGCCAGACGATACTAGTGTGGCTCTGCCTAATGGTAGGGGAAAGGATTCATAGATGGGTCTTCAGGCCTTTATAAATATAATTTTATAGAAAAAAAAATTGTAAAGACCCTTATAAAATTATGGTCTTATTTATCACTTGTATACCCCTCTATTGCCACAAAGGGGTGCTATTGACTTATTTTATCTCTTCCTCAGAAAATGATTTCAATATTTTCTCTAAAAATCATGCTGTGGGCTTTTGGCCATCATTTTGTGAGCATCAAAAAATAATTCACATGATTTTATGTTTTTTGGAATGACAGAGATCTGGATTAAAGTCAATTTTCCTAAAATTTATTTGGACCACTTGTAACAATTTCTTCAGAAAAATAAACACCGTCCTCGGATTATTACTATTTATCAATGGCAGACTACGTTTTTTCCAGGCAGTGATAGGAGACACAGACACTTGTGAATCAAATTACCATCTCATGCTCTGGTCATGCAACCTTTTTGGTAATAGAATTGGTGTACTGATGAGCAGTTATCAGGCATGGAGGAGTCAGAAAGCTTGGAGAAATGAACACCAAGCAGTATTGCCTCCTGTCCATTCTTCTTGGGCAGAGAGGCTGAAATGCCAAAGGGATCTTCAGCCATCTCTGTGCTCCCTACGAGTAGTCCTATTTCCCCTTAATCTTGGGCATAATGACAAAGCAGGCGCCCTTTTGCCAAACTGAACTGGAGCTCACAGATTCACTGTGTGGTGAGCAAAGGACCGGTTTAGGGCTGAGGAAGTCGGGTGAAGCCACAAAGCTCAGGGTCTTAATTTTCCTGAACTGGGTCCTGTCTTTGTGCTCTGAATGCTGCTGGGTAGAGAGAAGATGCAAAGATAAATGAAAACCTTTCACTTCTCCTAGCAAGACTTTGATGAGGACACCGATACCTTCAAGAAACTGTAACTTGCAAAGAGTTTGAGGCTTTGAATATATATTAGGTTGTATGGATTTGGAGGTTTAAAAAGCATCCTGACATGACCGGTTAAGAAGGGCTCTATTTTCTGGTGTCTGCAAATGAAAGGCGCTGTGAACTTAACATAAAAGCAGTCTGAGAGATTGTTAATTGATCCTTTATCTAGAATCTCTGGTGGGGAGTGGGGAAGGTTAGTATGCTTGGAATACTTGACAAGAAATATTTGTGTTCACATTTGCCCCGTGTGGCTATTATTGGTGAGTGTGCAGAAGGCAGCAGTGAGTTATGGTGTGATAATGATTCTTGGAGAAACTACAGACATGCAAAGTGAATCAGCTCAGGGTGTGGGACGGAAACCTCCCTTCTGTCCAGAATCTTTGTCCTATGACCATAAACCCTGACTTGTCATTGCTTTCCTGATTTTCCTCCTTTTTATTTGAGACCAGGAAGCTCTCTACATTTGTCATTAGTCAATTGAGAAGTGGAGGATGTTACATCTGATATCTTGAGTCTGATCTTTTCAGGTTCTCCTGGGAGTGATATGTGGAGAGAGAACTGGAGATTCTCTTTGGTCCCAGTGGAGGTGTCCTGAAGATTTGTTGATGTTTGCCAAGGGCACGGGGGTCATCGGGATTCAGAGAACTGGAATGGGGATATAATCTGGAAGTTATATTTGCAATAAAATGCTGATTTTAGAATAAGCTGTGTTTAGCAAAGTGAGGGGCACAACTCCAGTCTTAGCAACTCTGTGCTAACAAGAGAGAAGTGATGTGGCACTATTTTCTATCACAAGATGAATCATTATCCATGAGTACCTTCTCATATCATTTGGCAAGATGTGTTTTTTTCACAACCCACATAGGTTACATTAATGATTTTCATTAGTCATTGTTTACTAATGGTGAAAGAGTTTCCATTGCTCTTCTCAAAACTTGGAACAAATTAATGGCTTCCAATATTCAAAGGTCAAGTTCTTTCAGACCTTTTTCTAAAATTTCATGGGAAGAAGGCAACCTTTCATTTAATTTGTAACTTTTTGTTAAATGAGTACAAACGCAAATAAAGACCATTTGTTTCTTTCCAGAATACTATATATTTTTGAATTGCATAATAGGTATGAAATATAAGCATGGGAGACCCCGAGGAGTCTCTCTTGGAATACACTTATTTGTGAAATGCATTGCTCATGAACATAGTATGATTTGATATAAATGTGCAGATGTGCAGAATCTCTGGGTTTAATCCTAGCTCAATTATCCCCTTGCTGAATTCCGTGGACAAATTATTTAACCTCTCTGACTCAGATGCCTTATCTGAAAAATGGTAGTAATTAAAATGAGCTGTAATTATAGTTCCAAAGAGTACCGGATAATGGTAATTTATGATAAAATAGATTTGACAACATCATTGGTTTTGTTATCATTGCTCAGTCCTCAAAGGACAATGAATAAATTATTTTATTTCTGTCCCAGCTAAGAGAAAGATATTAAATATATTGTATGAGAAACTTGGCAAGTTATGTTCAGGGAAAAATGTAGCCTACAAGTATGGACACCATTGCAATTGTTTTTGGAGGCATGTTCTCATTTTAGAGGAATGTCTTAAAAAAGCAAGTACTTATTTCAGAAAAAAAAAGCAGAAAAGAAAATATTAGCAATACTGTATAATTTGAAATCATGACCATAGAAATAAAAGCTAAGTAGTGAACGGTTGTGCATTAAATATTATATATATGATAGAGTTAGTGAGTGCCTGGGTATTTTTTTTTAATTTTGTCTACAATGTCCATTAAGTTATATGATAATTACATCAAATTAAGTAATTCTATTGACTACCTAATGTAACTTAAACAATATTTATATATTGCAAACATATTGATAATACATTTTTGCTTTCAAACTGGGGTTTCTAATGGCTTTATTTATTTTTTTTTAAGATAAATCTATTTGATGGAGAAAAAGAGACAGTGAGAAAGGGAATACAAGCAGGGGGAGAGGGAGAAGCAGGCTTCTTGCTGAGCAGGGAGACTGATGGGGGCTCTGTCCCAGGACCCTGGGATCTTGACCTGAGCCTAAGGCAGATGTTTAACAATTGAGCCACCCAGGCGCCCCTAAATTTTTTCTAATCAATTTTATTATTGGCCTTTCCTTCTAATTCTCAAGAATGCTTTGGCATGTAGAAGGATGACGTGGAATCACTCAGCCCTGGCTTATAATTTTCTCTCCTTCACCATCCAGCTCTTCAATCTCCATGTCCCCACCTGTAACATGGAAATAGGAGACGTGAGATGAGGTGATCTATGGAGCAGCTAGCGTTGTATTTGATGTACTGCGATGTCCAGCTTACCTCTGAGCATTTTCCCTTGTCTTGTAAGTCATGAGTGAGCATTTGGCTTTAACAAGAGAGCCTCTCATGAACTCCAGTGCCTCTAGTCCGAAGGTCGATGGAACCCTCTAAAAATTTGTTACGAGGTTTGACAAGTCTCTCCCTCATTAACCAAAGATATCTTTGGCAGAGATTAAAAGGTTGCTCAGGTTTAAAAGTATGGGAAAAAAAGACCCTGCCTTAGAAGGCAGTACTAATAGAGTACAAGGTTAATTCTGGGGTTTTCTTACACTGTCAAGGGGTCGCTGTTCATTCTTACCACCTGTCTTACCACCAGTGCCAAATACGGCACTGCTCCCTGTATTATTCTGCTGACAATCATTTATATTTTTCTAGGGTTCTAGGGCTCAATTTTCTCAAGATATTTTTTTAATTCAAGGAATTTTATGAATTTTATGAACATAAATCTTTAAATGACAGAGATTTAGATTTAATTGTATAACTTTATTATAAGGATACGCTATATTTCATTGACCACACATAATCAGATTGTCATAGACACTAGCATTCCTATTTTTAAAAATAAAAAGCTGAGGCAGTTTATAACTTCCCCGATATTCCCTCCAATGCAGTTTTATTCCCTGAAAACTAAAATGGACTGTTGGCTCTTCAAAGGCTTGGGTTTATTTTGGAATACTGAACCTACACATTCATAAAAAGAAAAGTACGTAAGGAGGTCATCTCATCTTTATACTGCATGCCATGATATGTCTCCAATGATAGAAATTAAAAACATTAATATGTAAGTTATTGGAAAATATCATTCTGACTCATTTCATCCTAGATCTGGCTACAGCCATATGAAAAAATTAGATAAAATACAAGGTGCCCAACAGCAATACAACTTTGTATACTTTGTGTGCTTTTTACCTTTGTGATTGTGGATTAGGTGAGTAGCTGAGCTCCAAAAGAGATATAGGACAAAATTTTAGTATTTTTACCTTAAAAAAATTTCTCCATCAAACAAATCCATTCCTGGCTGATGGCTATTCCTAACTTTTAGACAAAGCTGGGCTTTCCCCCCAAGTGGGGCTCTGTCATTCTTGAGAACATCTATACCTCCTGCTGAATCTGCTGCCTCAGGCTGAGGGATGGGAAGGAAGTGAGATCACATTTGAAAGTTCTCTATCTGTCTGGAGAGAGACACACAGAAATCAGTCACAAGGTCTTTTGTAGCTACAAGGGAGTAGAGATAGGTCTCCAATAATTATTGTAGATATAAATGCATCAATCATGATAACAGTCATGGTGCAAAAGCAGGTTGATCCCTGAAGTGTCTAAAGTCTTAGGAATCACTGAGGGGTAGAAGGTCTGGGCACTGACGATTCCGGAATTAGGTTTGGCTATTGTGTTGCCTGGTGGTGTATCTTTGGACAGCAGTAGAATGCTTTAGGTACTTAATATGTGAAATGAAGAGAAAGAAAGTGAACATTTATTGGTCGCATTCTATTTTCCAGGAACAGTGAGATACATGTGACATAAAATGTTAATAATTGCACTATAGTCACACAACTACTCTAAAAACAGAACCGTGTGGTGTAAGACTTAAAAGTGGAGGGATGTGGAGTTAATTCACCTGAAATCAGACTCTCCTTCCATCTGCTTATTTGCTCAGTGACTTTAAACCTGTTTCTTACTCACAGAGCCTCAGTTTTTCATCTATAAAATGGTCATCTGACAGCTACCTTACGATACGGCTGATCGAAGGAGTAAGTCAGAGCGTATATAAAGCACTTGGTACGTTAACTGTGCTTAATGTATGTTAGTGGTTGTTCATATCATTTTTAGCCACTCATGTGCCATGAGTATTTCCGAGAAGCATCCTCTGTTCCTCATTGTTCTTTGAACACTTACTGAAGGAGGCTTACCATCCGTTCACGACAGGTGTCGTCTCTGAGCTTGAGCCCTCCCTTTTCTGAACCAACTGAGAAAGCCATTTATGTTGATATGAATAGAAAAAAAAGTCCATCAAATATTGGTCTTGAGGAAGGTATTCCAAAAAAAATGAAATTACTAAAAGATAGAGGTTCCCCATTATTAGCTATTGTGGTCTTGCCTACACACATGAGGAATTCTGAGGTCTTTCATGAGTAAGAGCTGGTTATTCTACTAGAAGGTAACCAATGTATTTGGAATTATCTTTATGTCAGCAGGTGTGGAGAACCATAGTAGAGCAGTTGAAATGGGAAAGAAGAAATGAAAAGAGTAGTAGGGTTTTTAGGCCACCATTTTAATTTCATTAATTCCATTTTAATTTCATTCCATTTTAATTTCTTGCAGCTACAAACTATTACAAAACATGCATATCCTCCCGCTTCACCCTTGTCTTTCGGATCTTCATTTTCCCCCCCACTCATATTTTATTTCTGAGTGGTTTATGCATCTGACCTGGGGGGGTAGGAAAAAAGCTTGTCATTTTAGCTGTTATGAAATATGGATTTCTGAAGCTGTGTCGGTTGCTTCTTCAGGCTGTTAGATCAGAATGTGGAAAAGGATTCCTCTGATTTTCAAAAGTAGGAGGCTTGTCACATCTTCGGACTTCTAACTGTCTCGGTTGAGAGAAATCATCTTTTGATTTGACTTGGGAATGATGTGGGAGCCCAGAGTTCTCAGGAACGAGTTGTAAGAGATCATGAAAACAGATGAGCCCATAAGGTCCACGTGTTTCCATAGCATCGTAGCTTATGTAGACACAATGCTTTGGCAGTGGGAGCCCTTCAACACTTCTAGGCAGGTAAATGGCATGATAAAAGCAATTGTCTAGGACAGCGCCTTGTAGTAGTGGTCATCACCCCTCTTTCTGCTCCTCCTGTGCTGTTCCCAACATTTGTCCTCTCTTGACTTTGCTTCTGTTGGAGCATCCAGCCGAAGGACATCGTGATGTTGTAGTTACTCATCAGCCAGGAAGCATAATATGGCAGAGGCCCAGCGACAATCCTGGAATAATGTCCCCCAGGGACTTCACTGCTTTGAATCTTAGCTCTGATTCCACTTTGCACACAAGCTGTCCTTACGTATGGAAGAGAATGATACTGTGGCCCCTCCCATACAGGATTCTCTGAAAATGTGGGTGCTGGGAGGAGCAGGGGATGGCAGAGTCATTTCCAGGTAATACCTCCAGTCACTCTCAGGGAGAAAGACTATATGTTTGTCACAACGCTGGACATTTGGTAAATATTGGGTTAGAAAAGACGTTTTCAAACTAGCCGGCCCTTCTCAATGGTGAAAACTTTAATTACCATTTAGTAAACAATTCCTTTCAGTTTTCAAACTTTAGCCGGTTGCATCAAATTGCCCTCCTGAGAAGTGTGTTGCCCGCAAAGAAGAGCCTTTCATTCTGGAAATTAGATTTCAAGACATTCAATCTGAGACTTGAAGGGAAACCCTTGTTTGTTTCTCTGCCCAGCACATCATATACAGGGCATTCTGCTCCCAGAGAGCAGTCAACTGAGCTGTTGATGACCCTGAGCCCTCTGTTGTCGTGTAGCTGCTCAGAAAGACGTCTTCTTGGGCATCGAGTAAACCTCAAGAAACAGGAGAGGAGCGGGAAGCCAGATGGAAGATATAAAGGCAGCAGGAGAAAGGCCTATCTCTTGAGCTCCTGGCTTGGTAGCTCATAGGCTACAAGTAAACTCCTTGCATTTAAGCTGATTTGGGGTTTCTCTGTACAAGGTGTTGGGATTTTCCTGCCTTTCCACAATGAATTTGGCTAAAAGCAAATGGCCAACCTCTTCTGTGGAAATGCAACAAGGGTGATTTTGTTGACTTGAGGAGGTAGTGTTAGCCATGAGTTAGGATGAAAGGCTTCAAGCTTGAGGTCAATGTGGTTTGGACCTGGCATCACAAAACAAAAGGAGATTTATTTAAATGGTGCAGTTAGGGAGACACAGCCTGCAGCTGCCTAGGAGGCATTGAAACTAAAGGCTTGCTCCCTTTGATAGAATCAGCCGTACAGAAAATACTTTTCTACTATTGAAAATTTCATTACCAGTAAAATGAAAAATGGCTACTGGTACTTGGCTCCAGCGTTGAATTATGGGGGGACCAGGAGGAACTGAAAGAGACAAGCCTACAGAAGGAGAGCAGAGAAAACTCACCTCCACCCATTGCTGCCATGTTCCTCTGATTTCTCAGAACCCAGTATTCTTGCCCTCCTCTGCTCCTTTCCCTTCTGTCTCTCTCTCTCTCTTTCTCAACATGAAATCTACTGACTTTTTTTCATGTAGGTTCAAAAATGTAAAATATTATGCAATTTATATAAAATATAGCTGTGAGCCTGATGCTGCTCTGCCTTTCAGTGCGGGCCCCCTGGTTCTTTCTAACCCGAGGCCAAGACCCACGTGGCGACTGGCCCAGGGGTAGCAAACAGCAAAGCTGGCTTCAGAATTATTCCTGACCACAAGCGTGTTTCTCCTTTCTAAGAAAGCTATGCTCATCTTGAGCAACGTGTTCTGGTGGAGAGGAATATACATTTCGTGTTCTTACTCAGCTTCATTCCAAGTTATAAGGACTAAATATGATTGTTAGCTACTCCTGTCGTTATTATTAAGGTCTCTTCCTTGAGAATAAGCATATTCTGCTTGCCTCTGAGCCTCCCTCCTTTTTGCTAGACAAGACAAATGTTTACTGAGATGTGACTTTCCCTAATTTATCTGTGGTCAAGTCCATATGCACTATTAAAAGCCAATATTTTGTAATGAAATTAAACTTGAAATTAAATTAATGCTAATGTAAGCGATTAAGAGAATATACTTAGTGAAAAACATCAATACCCTTCTTGTAATTGAATTTTATCTTGTAATACTATTTGCTCCTTAAGGGAATGTCTCTTTAAGGCATTCTGCTTAGAAACTTCTTGCTCATTTAAAAACAGAAATTAATTCTGAAACCTGCTCAGAGGGTTTTTTTTTCTCCTTTATTACAAACAATTAGCTTAATCAATTAACAGCTGAAATTATATCTGTAGTCATTATTAGGTTTAATTGCGGAGAATTATGTTGTGTCTTTTTAATTGGAGAAAATGTATCACAATTTTCTTATAGCCTTTTTACTTTCCAAGGGCAAAGAGTTTTAGAATTATCAAATAGTAAAAAACCAAGTCAAGAATAATATATATTTATCCAATATTTTATATATTTTATATTATTTTAAATATTATACAATATTTACATATTATTTTATGATTGACATCAATTGTATATTATCTAACATTATAA
>CM053605.1:8980430-9040704 GCA_028646535.1 Procyon lotor | reverse complement strand
TTTTAGAACCTTTATAAAAGCTTTCAAGAATGTTGTGGTATTCCTTGAGATCAATCAATAATCTCGATAAGAGATTTTATTAGCCATAGACCACCGTTTTTTCTTCAGTGATATTACTGACACTTCCATCCCTTCAGGAAAACTTTTAGAATAATGTTTCTTGAACAACATGATAACCAGGAGATCTCTAGAAATTTTGGATAACCTAATCATAGATGTATGATATATACATATATGCAGAAATATATGCAAATACATATATACACTAATGTATGATATATACTTTTATTTTTTATTTTTATTTATTTACTTATCTTTTTAAGATTTTATTTATTTATTTGACAGAGAGAGAGAGAGATCACAAGTAGGCAGAGAGGCAGGCAGAGAGAGAGGGGGTAGCACGCTCCCCGCTGAGCCGAGAGCCTGATGTGGGGCTTGATCCCAAGACCCTGAGATCATGACCTGAGCTGAAGGCAGAGGCTTTAACCCACTGAGCCACTCAGGTGTCCCTGATATGCACTTTCATATACACATGCTTACATATTTTCATGAATGTATATGAAATGTGTGAGTATGTATTATATGTGCATGTGTATTTGCTTATGATGGACTTCTAAGCAGTCTTCAAAACAGATTTTTATTTTCTTTTAATGAAATACAATGATTTTTTTAAACGTAATTGCTAAATATTTTTCTAAGTGGAACACTTAAGAAGACTGTTACAATAAATTGCAAACTGGAAGACAACATTTGTCCAAAATATGCATCATTTGAAGCTGGAAAATGAAAGACCATTTTTTATGCAAATGACTGGAGAGATGTGTATGTGAATATGCATATAGATTTATGTTTCAAGAAGATAATCGTTACACCAGGGCAATTTCAAGATGGGAAGCAAATTTTTTTCACTTAGACATCATTTTCGTTAAAGTAGAACTGATACACATAATTCAAATGATTCCTCACCAGCTATCACCTCATAAAATGAGATTATAGTACAGAATTACTTCTAGAATTTTAAATGTGACTCAACCATGATGATTAACAAATAGTGCTTGAACAGCTGTTGAAATATTTGAAATAAATAAAAGTAGATTCTTAACTCATGGGGAATTAAGAAGTAAAATCTAGCCTTTCAGTGTTTTACCTTCTGTCTCATTTTTCATATTAAATGTATTTTCCCTTTCTAAGCAACATATTTTCAGTGATGAGGAAAAGTACAAACAAATAAAGTAAAAGATGAATTAGACAGTTTGCAAGCCATAAACCTTGAAAAATGTAAATATATTTATCAATTATTGAAAAGGCAGGGGCTTTAAAGAATAAAAAAATAGAGGCATTTAAAAAAACAATTGATTTGACTATGTAAAAATTAGGAACATATGTTTGGAATAACATAAATGACTTTAAAGTGTCAGACATTGGAACTTATTATGATAAATAAAATATAAATACCTCAAATTTATTTGAAAAGTATAAATTAGTAGGTAAAATTATCACCTCATTAGGGGAAAAAAAGAATAAACTCAGGCTAAGTCAACTGCTCTGTTATTAAACATTTTGGAAACATTCAAGCCCATTCAACTCACTATTAATACAAGTAAATGTAGAAAGCAAAGGGTTTTTCCACATATATCATTTACTGGATTTTTTGTTTGTTTGCTTGCTTGTGTGTGTTGTTAACAAAACCAGTGCTAACAAGATATGAATCCCACCCTGCTTATTGGAATAGAAAATGGTTTAACCTTCCTAGAAGACAAATAAGCTATATATGCATCAAAAGCCTTAAAATGTTCGGAGCCTTGACTTGTGTTACTGTGTAAGTGGATTTCTGACAGAAAAAGCCATAAATTATCGAGGTATTACTTATAGCATTTAAAAAAACAAAACCCAACCAAATGTGAGCAATTATACAATGGCAAAGTAAAAGGTATTCATAATGAATAATTTGTTTTTATTATCATGTCTTGAGAAAAGTACCTAAGACTGTAACTATAATAGGGAAAATGCAAGGGTATAAAATTATATATAGTATAATCATAAATTAAAAAATAATTTGTATATATAAGTACATACACAATGATTACATATATACATAAATTACAATTATGTATGTATGATTTATATATAAAGAAATATACTGTTCTTTTTATGTGGTGGTTTCACAGTTGATTTTTGCCTATATTATATTACTATAATTCATATTTTGTAAAATAAGCATAAATTATTTTTATAATCAGAAAAAGTAAAAACATCTGCTCAGACTAGTCCCTCTGAAATTGTATTTCAAAGAAACTTTAACTATTAAGACATTGTGGGACTTCTTTGAGGATACTGACTTAGGATTCTAGGGTTAGAAAAAAATAATATAAACAGGATTTCTGTTTTCAAGAATTTCAGAATCTTGTGAAAAACTCATAATCAATACAATATCCATAGCATGGTGTGAGACATCTGCTGATATCAAGAAGGAAGGAAGGAAAGAAGGAAGGAAGGAAGGAAGGAAGGAAGGAAGGAAGGAAGGAAGGAAGGAAGGAAGGAAGGAAGGGAGGGAATGCTATACCAGCAACAACCAAGTATGGCCATCAGAATTCATAGAGGACTTCAGATTAGATTCATGCTGCATTTAGCTGGAATTTTAAAGCATAAGTGGAATTTCCCCTGAAAGACAAGGCTTCAAGGAAGAAGAGAGTTCCAGAATAGGAATATAGCTTGATTTAAAGAATGGAAGCAAGTAATGTGCCTATGATGTTAAGGGAGTTATGATAACCTGGTATGACAAAAGTATGAAATAAACCATGGGGTAAAATAATTAGCCAGAAAAGACAATGCTGAAGTTCACTGTGATGGATCTGGAGCATGAACTGTTTTCTGCGGGAAATGGGGAGCCATTGAATTTACTATGGTTTTATGGGAGCTTCACAGCAAGCACTTGGGCAGAGTGTGGCTGGTGGATGACAAGTGCAACATTAGAGTCTGTCTCAATAGTTCAGGAACCAAACCAAGAAGAACATGACACTGAAAATGTAAAGGTAGATGACAGATTTGAGAAACATTTCTGAAGGGGAAGTAAATGCTTTTTTGGACCATTTGCATGCAGTTGCCAGAGACCCTCTTTACTCAGAACCTAGAGTCAGAATATCTGGGGATGGTGACTAAGAATGTGCAATTTAACAAGCTCCCAAGGGGGGCTAAGTGCATTCCAAGGTTTAGGGATCATGGGTGTATCACTTAACCAAAAGGATTAACTTTAACCAAAGGGTCAAGGATTCTGAGACTCCAAAATTCAAAGGATAGGAATCCTTGAGACTCCAAAGATTGAAAGACCTCAGGGTCTGAGGTGCTGTCATCTACACAACATCCAGGGTGTGGCTCACATGAAATCAAGGGCTGAGTTTGAGTTCTGATGCGTCCTGAGGTTCAAAAATTGGAGGAAATATATATATATATATATATATTTTGACCTTGTACATTCAGGGTATTGCTGAATTCAACTGAACCAAAGTGGAATAAAATCATTCATTAAGTCAAAAATTTCCAAAGCTCCTTTCCTGAGAGCACTCAATGAGCATTACCCCTCTAGTCATCTGTTTGTTCCTTCATCCACTGTATGAGCACTTATTACATACTTCCATTGTATGGACGGCTAAGGGCGTGAGGATTAACAACAGGGCTCCTGTCTTCAAAGAACTCACAGTCTACTGGGGGTAGAGGAGCTTGTAGATTTATAAATTTTAAAGGTTTATTTATTTATTTGAGAGAGAGAGAGAGAAAAAAAGAGAGGGAGAGAGGTGGGTAGGGGCAGAGAGAGGGAGAGAAACAGACCCCCTGCTGAGTGTGGAGCCCAATGCAGGCTGGATCCCATGAGCCTGAGATCATAACCTGAGCTGAAATCAAGAGTTGGACATTTAACTGACTGAGCCACCCAGGCACCCCAGGAGCTTGTATTTTTATGTCCACTTTGTAATAGATGCTACGTTATTAGCTGCATTCCTCCCAACAAACTTGAGGTCTTATTATTTTCATTTCCCAGATAAAGAAACAAGGTCTCAGGAAGGTTCAGTGACTTCTCCCACATTTCACAACAAATAAGTGGTAAAACCATGACATGTTCTCCATTTCATCTGTCTTATACTGTCTCTTAAGAAAATAGGAAATCAAACACACCCAAAAATAGAATTGTTATAATTTGAGAAAGAGGCACAGTATATTAGAGGAGCTTGGGATTAGTTACAGTTGTCACTATGTAGCACAGTAGTTAAAGTCAACTTCTGTCCTTGGATATATAACCTGTGACTTGGTCGTGATTAAAGGACATCACTATTAAACTGAATAATTGGTTGTCACCCTCATTTTTCAGGCAGAGAAAATGAGTAATCTACAGTAACTTAAAGCTCTATTTTGTCTTTAAAGCCAAGCAACTGTAAGGCTTATTAACTTACAATTTTCAAATCTTTTTGATTAGTGAATTTTACATAATTGATCATGTAGGCAAGCACAAATATGTAAAAACAAATAGCTTCTATGGCTTGAAATACTAACATGTGATGTTTCTCATATGCTTAGTAGTTGATCAGAGATTATACATGAAGAGGGATCTTTAGACCTAGGAAAAGAAGGTGAGGTTAATGTAGTCCCATGATGTTGCATTCAACAAAATGTCACTCTCATTTATCAATATATTTATATTTTAAAATAGAATTTAGACATGTGAAATAAAATCTACACTTCCAGTACATGCCTTAGATGTTAACTTGTCTAATAATTCTTTCATAAACCATAGGTTCTGGGTCAACATTTTTGATGAATGAGAGAGGAGTGCAAGACAATAATTTAAAAAAACACCCAATCAATAAATCAGAATTAAGGATGGAAAAAAATACAGGCAAAAAAAAAACTATCAAAAAAGCTCAAGATATACCAAAGATGCTATTATTTCAAATAATATCATTAAAATATAATATGAAGAATATTTAATTCCCATAATATCTCAGGCAAGAAAACAAAATAACTAATTTGAGCAATACCACTGAGGTAAGATTGAAAGCCTTGGGATCAAATCCAGGCCCATGAAATTGAAAAGTGTCCACTTTTTTGGTATTGCACACTTATATTATGTTTTGCATTGCATATTTAGATTCTCTGTTTTTTGATATGGCACACATATCTGTTTTTTTGTATTGCATACTTAACTGGGTTTTTTTTTTTTTGTATTGTACACTTATTTTACCTATTTTTTTTGGTACTGCATACTTTGGTTGTTTTTTTATGGTATTGCATGCTTGTATTATCTGCTCAAATGACTTCACTTTGGCCTTCATAAAAAAAGGGAAAAAATCAATTATTGTAGAATCGTCTTCCTGATCTTGAATTTCTTTTCAAAATTGGACGAATGGTGCTTATTAGTAATTATAATGCCATATGGATTATTTGACTGTACCTTTTAAACACTGGGCATAGAAAATACTATGATGTTGGGTCATCTTTGTATGCTTTCAAAATAGCAACTATTTTATAACAGATACATGGAGCAAAACTTACTCATTCAAAGAAAAAGACAGGGGGTGCCTAGGTGGCTTGGTTGGTTAAGGGTCAGGGTCTTGATTTCAACTCCGGTCCTGATCTTAGGGTCTTGGGATCAATCTCCACCTCAGGTTTCATGCTCAGTGGGGAGTGTGCTTGTCTATCCCTCTGCTCCTCTCTTCTATCACGCTCATTCTCAATCTCTCTTTCTCAAATGAGTAAATAAGACATAAATCTTAAAAAAAGAAAAAGGACAGGGTTTCTGTTTGTTTTCTATGTAAGAATCAAGTAACATGGATTTGATCACTTGTTATTTGATAAGTAGTAAAGCAACTTTTTTGGTGAATTTGCTAGCAAGTGAAGGTAATTATAACCCTTCCATCTCTGTTATGTCACTTTCAGAAGGTTTGTTGAGGACCTATGTTGTGCTAATACTATGTAAAGCTAAATCCTTCTTCTCAAAATATATTTGAAGAAGAAGAAAACAAAGATAATTCACTAGAATTATTTTTTTAAGGTTCTCAAAACAACTTTTATATTGGAGTTGAATCCCTACAATAACAAGTCACAGACAAACAAATGTCTACTTCAAGGCTATTAAAGGGGGCTGACCTTAAATTAAGTCTTTTATAGATTATCTACACCAGATAGTCTTCTTTAATTCCAACATTCTTTTTATTCCTTCTAATGATGAAATTGTAAAATGTAGTTGGCATGCCCAAATAATTTCTTTAAACTAATTATCAGAACTTATTTCAAATCTAATGGGCCAAACTTGATATGAAAAATATGTGAGCACAATATGCATCAATGCTCTTGACTTGTTTTTAGCCCTTTTTATAGCATCAATACTAATATTATCCTTTTTGGTCTTCTATTAGACAGTTCCAAAATATACATAATTCAAGGGTTAGTTGGCCATTTACGTGGCAGATTAACAAACTTTTTCTGTAAGGGAGCAGACAGTAAATATTTTCGGCTTTATGGGATGTGTGATCTCTGTCCCAAATGTGTAATTCTGTAACATGAAAGCAGTCATAGACAGTAGGTCCACAAATAGCTATATCTGTGTGCCACTTAAACTTTGTATACATTGACATTTGCATTTCATACAGTTTTCATGTATCACAAAATAGTTTTTTGGTTTTTTTTCCCAACTACTTAAAAACATAAAACCAAAAAAAAAATAAAACAAAAATTCTTCCTTGTGGGTCATACAAAAATAGACAGTAAACTGTATTTGGGAAGTAGGCTGTATTTTGCCAACTCCTGTCCATTATCCTGAAGATACATATAAAAACTGCAGTTACTTACATGTTTGTTTGTTTGTTTGTTTGTTTTTTTTACATGTTTGTTTTTATGTATGTTTTGTTACAAAGTATCAATCTCTTTGCCCACTACATGGGAGAAGAAAAACAGTTTTAATGTTAGTTTCACTAACACCTCTGGCTGACTTCATGACACCTAATGTCATGTCATGTCACTTCATGACATCTACAGATAGATGCAGGGGACTCACTCTCCCCCATAATTCCTGAAAAATTAGCTTTCCTTTCTCGAATCCCGCCAGCCAGCCTTCCTGCCTGCTCTTCCTTGTTGCCCCACTAATCCTATCCATGCTGTCCTGGAGAAATTTTCTGCAGGGTAAAAAGAAAATTCAAAGAAATTTGGTGACTCTGGAAATGATTTCTCATAATGTGGGTTATAGGGCGGAGGAGTTGTCACAGAGAGAGCAGCATGGAACTGATCCCCCTACACACACACCTTGAGAGCATCTGAAAATTAGTATTGGTGTTAAGTCTATTGTTTAAGAAGTTAAATTTCATTCACAACAGTTAAATTTAATTCTGAGGCTAACAAGGCACTTGTTCGACATTGCTTTGTCCCCCAAGTCTTTGGTAAATTATTATTTTTTTACATGCTAATTCATGAGGCACAAAAATCAAATGGATTGAGATATGACTGCTTGTATCAATTTTATTCTGGTATCATTGTTAGTGTTGAAATGCTAGGGTTGAAGTGCTTATTTTAGAATATTTTTATCTCTTTATGGTTTACATATTTTGGCAATTGAATATTTTAAAAAATTGTATGGAGATATATTACTGAACAGTATTATCATTCCTTTGTTCTTTGGATGAAATGTATTCAGTATCAGGAAGTACTTTATTTCCTAGAGAAAGTAATGATTGAGGTACATTAAAGACTCCTTGACATTTATGTTATTCTTCATGTATTGAAGGATTTAGTAATTAAGATCATTAGCAGTGTCTGGGCCTCTACAGTTTCCCAATCCATTTGACAACTTTATTTGGTTCACTGCCTTCTACAACCATGTGAAGTAAGACATGTGTAGCAATACACATCATGTATACATCAAGTATATACAATATACATAAAATACATATGAAGTATTTACAACTATATATACTATGTGTATATGAATTATGTACCAATATCTATATACAATGTATAGAGGAAGTGCATACAAGTTCAAAGGCATACATGACTTTTCAATGTCATGTAACAATGAAGATCCCAATCAAGTCCTTGAACTCTTTCTAATATACCATGTTGCTTCCATCTAAAGAGTAAAGGATAAGTTACAATTAGCATTTGGAAAGAATGTGGTCTCTTCTGGTGATTTTTGAGAATATATTTTTTGAACTTTAGAAGAGTTTTAAATTTACAGAAAGGCTACAAAGAATGCACAGAGGGTTCCTGCATACCCTACACCAACTTTCCCCTTTTGTTAGTATCTTACATTGCTATGGTGCATTTGTCACAACCAATGAGTCAACATTGAAACAGGATTTTTAAAGCCCATTCATTATTTGGATTTTCTTAGTTTTTATCTATCAGTTTCAGAATCCCTTCCAGGATACCACATTAGTAAATTTCAGTTATTGTGTCTCATTTGCTTTCACTGGACTGTAATAGTTTCTCAGACATTCCTTATTTTGGATGATCTTGACAGTTTTGAGGATTTCTGGACTGGTATCTTGTAGAGTATTTCTTAATTTGGGTTTGTCTGGTTTTTCTCATGGTTAGTTTAAGATTATGGGTTTGGGGGAGGATGAACACAGAGGCAGTGTGCCTTTTTCATCATATTGTATTCAAGGTCCATAGGATGGGCATCAATTATCACCAACACTTGGTTTGGTGTATATAATGTTTGCAGGGCTATCCACTGTTAAGTTACTTTCCTCCCCCTTTCCATACTATGTGTATTCTCTGGAAAGAAGTCACTGTGTGTAGCCCGTACGTAAGTGATGGGGATTTATGTTTTACCTCCTTGAGGAAGAGCTTCACTTGATTTTATCCCCATCAACTTTTAGCCAAGACTATTACCTCTGCTAAATCATGTTAATATGAAAATCTTGTCCAACAGATGTAACTGTATTCCTATCAATTGAGCAATTGTCTTAACAATTGTCTCCCAATGCAAGCTTATTGTAAATCAAATCCCAGAATTCTTTTAACTCCAGGGTGAGGTGAAATGGAATTTTATAGCTAAATTTTAAAAACTTTTGAAGAATTTGGTGATAAAACAAAACAAAACAAAAACACAGCAAAGTCATGAAATGTTTATGGGTAGTTTTCTTAACTTGCTTCATATAATTGCTTAATATCCTATTTGTTATGTACAAACTTATTAGTTTGTGCATTGATTATACAAGATTGAAGCACATCTTACTGTCAGAGTGAAATGTAATTTTTAGACTTGTTTTAGGGAGAGAGATTCTGCCATGTAACTGGCTATGATGGGTAATGTTGGAGATTAATTCTGGGAATTAAAAAGAGCATATGCCCTCCAGAAAGAAATACGAAAACCACAGGCTATATAAAAGTAAACAGGTGAAGTAGATTTGTCTTCCCCAAAATGAATCACATTGACAAAGCATTTATCTCATCTTAATATAGTAATAACTTTCTTGGGTATCTCAAATGAGAAAAAAATGTTCAATAACAACTTAATATGAGATGATTCTATAGCACTCTTCAACTGATTTATTAAAATATTAAAATTAAAAAAAATCTTTAATTGGCTGTTTTCTAACAACCAGTACTTACATTATCTTGGAATATCTAGCCGTCATTCATGTATTGAGCAGTACTTTCTCACAGACTTTGTATTGACCAGCAGAAGAAAATAGTTTAATATTATAGCATTCTGAAAAAAGGGGTTGATTTTCTTCTATTAATATTTTAAACCATTATATCAATCAAGGGAAATTTAAGTATTTTAAAATAAAAATGTAAAGAATATGGAAATCATACTTTATAACTCTTTATTCTTAAACTTTTATTTTTTAGATTTTTTGAAGAATGGATTATTCTTAAATTGACACACTTATATAGTGCAAACTTCTAATTGAAAGAAAATACACGCTTATAGTAATGCAGTTACAAATATCTGAAATGTAATGACTACTATGAAATATATTGGAGATACTGTTGTTAGAACAATCTAGCAGAATTATTTGCATTGATATGTACTGATTCTCACTCTTAAATATTAAGGAAAATTAAGTAACAAATGATTTTAGGTTTGTGTGAAAAAGTAAGTACAGTGCAAATATCAAAGTGATGCTGTAAATATTTTATCTGAAAGAAGCCTGGAGGATTTTCAATTTTGTTTAATTGTGTAAACTCCAGTGAGATTTTACTAAGAAGAAAATGATCTGGTGAGCTTTCTAAGAGTTAACAAAAACTGTTCAATGACGGTGGCTTCTATTCATTCATAAAACTTTTATCGAGAGCTTAATGACGCTGTTCTGCATGTTGGGGTTGATGATGGATAAAATTTGGGGCCTGCCCTCTGGGAATTCTATGTTATAAATCCATTTTAAGAGTTTATAGTCACTCAATAAATTTTGCTTGTATTTCCACCAAAATAGACTTACTGTATTTTTATTGCATGGATTATCAAGTTATAAAATATTAGAAATCCTTTGAAAAATTCCTGAGCCACCTTGGCAATGTTCTGTCAGTTCTAAAGCCTATTGGTTGGAATAATTTAACAAATATCTAGAATTTCATTTAAAAACCAAACACCCATGGCCATTAAACAAAGCTCATTTTTTTTTCAAGGAACTTTATATCAAGTTAGGCACATACAAGATATTAATCTAAGAGCCATCTTCTGGACTCCAAGTCTAAGCCACTGATTTGGATTTATTGGATACACACTATTTATTCCCTCATAAAGCCATAAATATTTATGCTAAATGCTAAAAAGCATTTCTTGAGTAGCATCTGGAAATTATAGTAACTATGACAATCACTATGATTTTAATTTCTAGATCATGATCAGGAGATGTAATAGAAAGAATATTCACTTTAGAATTGGACAGATCTGAGTTTGATAGGGGTCTCTATTACAGGTGGTAAGCTGTGACCTTGATCTAGTTTCTGCTTTCATACTTGTACCGTATAGATAAATGTAAGCTTTCAGGGTGCCTAGGAGGCCTTAATAGAATATACAGAACTTTTCATATGTGACAGGGAACAGGGATAGAAAGCTCCCAGGTATTTGTCAGTATGACAATAGTAATGGTTGGGCAGTGGGTTAGTGTTTTGAAAAATGACTTCACCTTCATTATCCAATTTAATCCTTACACCAACTTCTGAAATTGAGATATTACCAATTCAGTTATTCAGATAAAGAAACCAAGAAGTGCAGTGAGTGGGATAAATTTGACACATCCAGGCTTTGCATTCTTGTCTTCTAGCTCTAGACCCTGCCCACTCCATAAAGGATTAGGAATCATGAGAATTTCAATCTTGCCTTGTTCATGCCGGAAACTTACCTGCCTGGCTTTAGGCAACATATGTAATTTCTTGAAATTTTAGCTTCCTCATCTGTATATTGAAGGTATTGTACTAATTTATCTTCTCAGTCCTTTCCACTTCTACATATACACTGACAGTCAGTATAGAGTAGTTGTTAAAAGCACAATGTTAGAAATGAATTATTGGGATTCAATCCCAGCTCTGCCATTTGCTGGCTCTGTAAGCTTAAGCAAGTTACTAAGTCTCTCTAAATCTCATTTTACTCATCATTATGGGTTAATAAATAGTACTTATTTCAGCGTATCATCCTTGTGAGGAATGAATGAATTAAATTATGCAAATTACTTAGAATGGGATCTGGTATAGAGGAAATGTTATGTATTTGCTCTGATTTTTATACTAAAATTGTAACATCTAATTCAGTGACTCCAAGTGAGCTATCTTAACCCTTAAAGTCAAAGAGTAGATTTGCTTAGACAATTAAGTGGAAGCTTCCTCGGCCTGGGTTCATGGCCCAATCACACTGCTGTCCCTGTGTGACAAACTCAACTCAGTAGGTCCATTCTAAAGTGCTAGAACTTACGGGGCCCTGGGTCAGTATGGTGGCACAGGCCAAGGAGTCTAACTTAGACATTTGCTGAAGCATCAAAAAATATAGAAAAATTTCTTTGCAAAATAATATTTAAACACTTAAATTCTAAGCATTAGATACATGCTAAGTCACTTTGGTAGAAGAATTAGGAAAAGTCTTAATTCCATATGCTTTTTATGAACAAATGAAAGTTTTATTTCAAGAACAAAAATGATCTTGGGACGCCTGGGTGGCTCAGTTGGTTAAGCAGCTGCCTTCAGCTCAGGTCATGATCCCAGGGTCTTGGGATCGAGTCCCGCATCGGGCTCCTTACTCAGGAGGGAGCCTGCTTCTCCCTCTGCCTCTGCCTGCCTCTCTGCCTGCTTGTGCGCTCTCTCTCTCTCTCTGACAAATAAATAAATAAAATCTTAAAAAAAAAAAAAGAACAAAAATGATCTTTAAATTCTTCAATGCATATCACATTCATCTTAGATACCACTGAAAAGCAGTTCCGATAACTAAACTTAGACCAATTGGGACCAATAAGACAATGGAGTCGACATAAAAGTAATAGGTAAATACTAGGCAAATTGCTTTAAAAAAAAAAAAAAAAAGAAAGGGTCATTTCCATATTGTGAGCTCCTGAAACACATTGGAAAATATTCTTGCCAAAATAATTGTTTGATTATGTCACAAAGTCTACTTAAGTCTAAAATTCACTTATAGTTCCCATACTTTAATTTTGCTTTGTAAGAATTACAAAGATATAGAAACAGCTGACATTTTTCAAAACGACTACTAGCACAGTGCAAAAAAAAAGAGATTGCTTTCATTCCATTTTTTGCTTCTGTATTCACTCTTTCTTTTTTGCTAGGTGGCATGCATGCAGTGGTTTCATGGAGACCATACAATGCTTGAGATGATTGAGAAAAAGCGTTGCTTGTGCAAGGAAATAAAAGCTAGACAGAAAACGGAAAAGGGGCTTTGCAAACAGGATAGCATGCCTATCCTGCCCAGCTGGAAGAAGAACGCTGGGGCAAAGAAGTACAGCCCTCCACCCTATTCTAAGCAGCAAACGGTGTTCTGGGATACTGCCATATGACTGTGTGCAGGATGGCGGGAGCTCCACATCACTTTACACGAAGAGGGAGGTCGACTCAGTCATGCGATAAGTAACTGTTACTATCTTCTCTGTCGGAATGGAATGCCAGTGCTTCCCTGGAAAGCCCCTGGGAAGCTGTGCCTACTCATGGCAAATTCTCGATAAAATGTATATTAATTGTATCCTTGCAATTAAGACACTTATTTATCCCGGATTATTTTGAATCCAAAAGATATTAAGATGTAAATATTTTACTAGTCTATGGGTGACACCTGAAATAATACACATTATACGTATATAAATTACAGAAATATCAAGAGTTTTACTATATGATATAATTTCGGTATTAACTGGTTTGTTATCTCTTTTATATGTAATCCCTTGATGCCTTTCATTATTAATTTTTGCATTTAAGATGTTATTTTTTTTTCTGTCCACATTTGGCTTCTGTATGAGAGCTCACAGCTATAAATCATGTTCAATCACATAATATATGATCTGGTGCTAGTAATGTAGAAGTCAAGTATCATATTCGTTAAGAACATCTGTTGCTTTGTAAGTTTTTAAAGGTTTGACGGGAAATGAATGCAAATGTGATGCATAATTTGGATGTCCACGTTACATCGACACCAATATTTTTGCTACATTGGCTTTATACGAGTTTCTCTTCAATATTGTCTTGTTTATACCAAGCAATGGTTAGTCAGACTCCAGAGAAAGTTATTAGGATGTATTTGGATATCCCAGCAGAAAACATTTCCTTGAGAAATGACTTTCGGGACACGTGTCCTTGCATCATGGATCTGATTGGAGGAGACCAGGGTTCACTGTGACAATGGAAGGATCAAGGAATGGAAAGCTTGAATAGCATGACTGCTTTCAAGAAAGTGGGACCAGTGGCTTCATAGTCCCTGCCGTCATTATCTTTAAGTAGCTTTTCACATGTATGTTTGTTTCCCCTAGAAAATGAGAAATAAACATTCAGACACATACATTTACATACTTTAGCACACTGGGCAAAATTTCGGTCCATTAGTGAATTAGTGTTTCTTAAGTTTTTCAAACTACTTATCACCACATATTTGGGTCGTAATCTTCTGTGCATGGCCATCACATTCATTCTCACTGATTCTGACACCATGACCAAAGAGTTATGACCACTGGTTTATTTTATTTTGTTTCAAGGAAGAAACAGGAAATGCAGGGGCTGGGGGATGGAAGGGGTGGCTTTGATTTTATGTGATGGTAAAGTTTAAGTTAAAAAAATTCCTATATATCTTTTGAGAAAAACTTGCTAGTTGCATATAAATATTGCCACGGAGGGATAAAAAGGAAACTATCTCATATATTTTGTATATTTAAATTACTATTTATGCTTCCTAAAATTGACAGTATGTGATTCTTCTTTAACAATCGATTTAGTATTATATTTCTGAGAGAAAAGGTATGTGTTCGAAGTTATTGTCATAGTGGTTTTCCTTGTAAGGGTTTTGACAGCAATAGTATAGTGCTGCTCAATAAAACCAAATATAAAGGAGTGAGGGGTTTTTGTAATCTATATTGCTAAAAACCTAGTGATGCTTTACCAGTAATAGTTCCTTTCAAGCCTTTGAAATGTTATAAAATAATTTTTTAATCTTTTATAATCAATGTATATTTTGATGTCCAATTAGAATTCTGAAAGAATAAGGAGAAAGGGTAAATGGGAGCATGTGTATCTGTTGTTTTTGCGTGAATGAGTACTCGGCAGGAGAACTGTATACATAAAACACTTACTGAGGTTTTAGGCTTTGCTTGTGTAACTGAGGTGGTTAAAAAAAAAAAACGGCAGAAGAAGCAGGATCATGAGTAGAGGAAATCATGTAGAGATCTTAAATAGCTTAAATAAAGCCTACTGCCATGTTTCACCAGTTGGAGATTATGTTTCAAACCCAACAATCAATGGAGTACCAATCTAAGAGTGATGAAAATGTGTCAAGATAAAATTAGAATGGAAATAGAGTGTACCTAGGACCCAGGATGTTAGCCCGATTTAACTTCTGATGACCACAGACTCTCGAGCCCGTCAATCATGTGTCAGACATCAATTCTCAGCATCTTTATGATGATCTGGGTGTATGTACATGTATTTCAGGCTTAGTATGGTAATGATTGGATAATTCCTTTGAAATTTCTATGTAGGTCGCATATCCAAGTGTGTCTTTCAGACGCCGATCTTTTCCCATCTCTCTCTGAATGAGGCAGAAGATATTTTTTTTAATGCTGGCCACTTGTCAAGAAGGAAACAGAGGTACTGAAATGATTTGCATTGGATTCAGTCATTCTCGTTTGTTCTGCCAAAGTCATGTTGCTGCCGGGTTCCGTGCACTCTTTTTTTCAAGCAAGTTATTTTCTGAGAAGGCAGCTTGTTTGAAAATCTGACCTGAGGCAACCGTTTCTGTTTAATTTCTTCAAATTTCCCTTTCAACGGAAAGCCATTGAAAGACCTGAGAAAGCAGCTTCCCTGCTGTTTGACTCAATAACGTTTATTGGGTCTCCAACCCACTGTCCGCTGTGGCTTCGGTGACGGGATGAGAACCATTGTATCATTCATTTTCCCTTTGTGTCGTGTGTCTTTATATGGAGAAGAGGTCATTAGGATGGAGAGAAAGCTCATCTTATTCTCTGGTGGCACTCAGTCAGGACACGTCAATCTGTGAATTTGGTCGGATGAGAAAGCATTCTGTTGACAGCCAAAATACTCTGGAAAGGCAAAGCTCACAGGTTTTACAGCAGTGCCAAAGAACAAATGGCGTCCTGGCATGGCTATCAGGTGGGAAGAGCCCGGACGTATGAGAAATGGTCTTTTCCCGACAGCTTTTACAGAAACAGAATTTTATTGGCTGTCAGCAAGATGCTTTTCTATGGGATAAACTTCTTAGCACACAAGAGACAAATTTCTTTAGAATTGGTGGGAGAGAGATCCTGCATTTCTGTTCAGGACCAGAAGCCGGCATCTTCTGAGCTGTTACGGTGGGTCTTCATGTGAACACTGACGTCCCTTTCCCCATATTCTTGCCATGGGAGCAAATTTGGAGTGCGTGATCGATCTGTGTAACTGAAGGTTAATGACCATCCATATAAAATATTTGGGAAAGTGAAGCAAAACAAAACATTAAGAGGTTCACATTTGTTGTTTTAAAGAGGATATACATTCCAATATCCAGAACTTCTCTGGATACAATGAGATACAACTTCCCTAAGTGACACTGGGACTTCAGAAATGGGGGTTCCCAATCGTTTTCTTGAATGCTTCTAGAGAATAGAGAGACATTTTTCTTACTACACTCTGGCTTAGGCCTTGTCCTCACATATAAGTTGATTTGAGTCTCAGCAAGTTTAGGAATCTAGTCAGTAAAACTAGCCAACCCTTTTGGGTTAGTGTTTTAACCAACTAAAAAAGACATCAAAACAATGCACATTAACAATGCAATTTTAAGGACTTATATGTTAAGGTGAGTAACTTACCCAAAATAGAAAAGAGCTTGTAAGCTAATTATGCTACCTATGAAATTAAAAAAAAAATCCCTGTGATTTAAGCAGTAGGTAATCTGAGATGAGAGACAGTTTACCCTTTTGAAGGAATAGAAGTACAATAGAATAACAAATCCTACTTCATTGTGCCTCAAATTTAAATGGAACTGAAGAAAAACCTATAATATTTAAGATTAACTCACTACATCTTCCTTCAGTGGGAAAATAGTTAACTGTAGAATGTGGACAATTTATTAACTTATTATTAGCAGTTCACTCTTGAGAAACTTATCTATTAGTTGTTTTTAAAAATTGTGTGAAGCATTGGAGTTAAATATTCAAAAAGACATGGTCCCTGCCTTCAAGGAGCTTAATTACACAATCATTAAAATTTCAAAACAAAGCCAATTATTTCTAGGAAGTTATACAATATCACATGTTTGACATCTCTTATGTGTTTTTATATATGGTATTCTCTCTTTTTTTTTCCAGATCAAGTGTACAGTCAAAATAAAATACTAAATCATATTAAAGTTAATGTCTAAGTATAAAATATGTTTATGTATAAGACTCTCTATGTACACATAGGATATGTACTGCTGTCTGTGTAACTCAGTAAAAGGATAACACGTTTGCCATGTTGGACTTGAACATTGTGGCTTGTTGCTTGGATTGATTTAATACCCTTTGATATTTGGGTCAATTATGTTGTAGCAAAATGTGTGTAACCTGAAAAAAAAAATGTCTGATTATATTTCCCTTTAAATATTACAAAGTTTCGAGCTTAAGGGGAAACACCTTTATAGAAATAGTGTTGGATTTATCTCAATCAAATATAGATGAAGATCCTTTTGAAGTGTTCAATTGTTCCCAAATATGACTGGGTTGCTCACCCTAAAAGCATCTACATTTACACATGTATACACCCACATACAGTATATATACTGTATATATTATATATGAAAATGTTTAGTATGCACTTCTTTTGTTTGGAACTCCTTGAGTTAACATTTATAGTGTAGCAATTGATGTAAAGTGCACTGTGATTATAAAAAACAAAGCACAGTAAAGTCACAGGTCTTGTTATCTTGCACTAAAAATGTGTTTACGTATTTAGCAATTGTACGTTTACTTTCTTGCTCTTTTCAAGAAATTAAAACAAATAGCTATTGAAGAAATGATATAAAATAATATGTTTTTTAGTGGATAATGGCACTACATTTTTAAAAGACAGGGTTTTTAAAAGAAACCGTTTAACATCCATTCCAACATAACATGTTTACCGTATCTAAGAATCTGAATGTCATATTACATTTTTCACAACTCATTAAAAATGTCAGGTACGTGCCTGAAAAATTGTGCGAATAAGCATTAGCTAACAGATTTCTCTATTCACGTGTTGTTAGCCATTTCTATATACCTAATAATATAAACACTGATGTTTTAATTTCTCTTAATTTTTGTACTTGATTTTTTTTAGGTGACATGTAATTATAAATGTACTTTGATACTACTGAAGTAACCAGATGTTGTTTGAAAACAATTTGTTTTCTCTAGTGCATTGGCAATATTTTACAATTTGTTTATTTATTTGTGCTTATTTATTTGTGCTCCCGTGTAATTATAATAAAAGCAATAGTTTAAATTGGTTGACTTTTGCCGTTGCTGCATTTATTCACTGAGAAACAAGTTTAGTAAGGACTTTTCGAAGGAAAGCACACACATTTTTCCACTTCGGAAGCCATCTCCGTCATGCGTGTTTTGTGGCAGATCTGCACGGGTGAATGGTGAGGACCTGGACGCTACAATTCCGTTACGTGACCCTCAGGTGTCTTAATCACGCCTTGGTTTCTGCCTCAGACAACTGAGCCACTAAATAAGAGGATGCGTGACAGTTTTCTTTCTTCACTATGCACTTAATTCCAGGTAAATGACTCAGCGTGAATTTCAAGTATTCCAGGGGCATTAAAGGAAAACAAAAAATCCAGGCTTCTTAGACATGCATGCAGACAAAATGCTTGCTGCGTGGGTATTTGCCCTGTTCATTTATTCAGTCACACCTCTGGCACTGATCTGGTTTAAATAGGGAGCAGGTCAGTGTGGTTAACGTTACTGGGGTATCCATAACTAAAACATCATCGGGCACTTGAAACATATAAAATGAGTTTCTGGATCTTAGCAAGCTCACAAAACGTGCAAATGGGATCATACAGTCTCTGGTAATCGTTTCTAATGGCCACTTCATCAACCTTATATATCTTCTGCCACATGTCCAATTTCAGTGTAATTTATTATGATTTTATAATTCCTCAAGTTCTTTTCATTGGCATTTCTTAGAAGAAATTCAGCTTATTCCCACAATTTAGCCCCCTCCTCCAGCCACTCAGTGGCTCAGCCACTCAGCCACAGTGTTCTGTGGGCACTCTCCTCCTGGGTTGAACGAGAGATAATTAATCATTTTCCACATCGTGAATGTTTCATGCGTCCATCTGTCTCAGCTCACGATAAGAAGGACCCCCCCTAATCAATATCATCTCTTCTATTCTTCCAATTCCCGGTAAGACTCGCTTGTTTCCAGCTTTGTGATCTCAGAGTCTAATTACGTTAACCCTCAGATGCAAATGACTGATAAAACAATGTCCCTCTTCCTATGGCCATTTGCATTTGAGAGGATTCTCATTAACACGTACAAGTGAGTATCCATGAACAGAATGTAACAGACTGGGAGAATGGAAGAAGAGAAGTTTACGGAAAAAATTGTACAATATCACCTCAAATCGTGTCCTCTAGAGTCGTGCTTCTCAAACTTTGCTGCAGAGAAGAGCCCTGCTGGCCATTTCTAAAAGCTCCTGCTGTCCGCAAAGCAGCCTGGTGTTAGTCACAGGCCTTGTGAGATTTTGCAAGTGCTCCAGGGACTCCACAGTGGCCAAAATTGAGAATTGTAACAATACTTCCCAAGTTTTAACGAACACGTCTGTCACCTGCAGATCTTGGTAATGACGTACACGTTCTGATTCATCAGAGTCTGAGATCCGGCATCTCTAGAAGATCCCAGGAGATGCTGATGATGCCTGACCATAGACCTTCTTCTGAGCTACAAATAACTCCCAGGTGACTCGCTTTCCTATTTTCGGGGAGCCTTTGGTACCGTACTCTTGAGCACCGATACTCAGATTTTACTTCACAGATGACAACATAGAGTTATCTTGAGACTGGTTAGAAATGCAAAACCTTAAGCTCCATCCTGGAGCTCTGGAGCTGAGACACGTGAATCTTTGGGGCTGGGGCTCGTGGATCTGTTTCAGTAAGCTGTGCAGGTGATTCTTAATGCTCGGTAAAGTTTGAGAAGCATTGTCCTGGATCATTGCCCTCGTATGGTTTTCAACAATGGCAGCACATGATATTCTTCTCAGGATGTTTTATTTATTACTGATGCCGGGGCCCCACTCCTAGAGATTCTGATTTTATCAGCCTGGGTTTCAGGACTGGGCAGCTTTTCCTTCTCCTCCTTCAAAACCTCCTCTTCCTTTTTACCCTTTCCGCATTCTTCCCCACAACCTCTCAGATGATTAGGATCTGAAGTTGGTACCAAGAAAGCTATAGTAGAGAATCACCTGCGTCCGTACGTTGGAAATTGTGACACGTTCACCAGAAACAATATTTTATCCACAGGACCAAATACAAAAATAATTGCTTCATATCTTTACTCAACAGTTATTTATAGGTACCTCATGGTAAACTGGGCTACTGTGGGAAGAAGTTTCAGCTTTGGTTAAATCAATTCTTTGTGATGGGGTACCCATCTGTCCTCTGAAGTGGTCAACATTCTATGAGAACAGAGTTGTATTATTTTTTATTATTTATTCATTTATTTATTAAAAACCTTTTTTTTTGAGAGAAAGAGAGAGAGAGAGAATATGTGGGGAGTGGGGAAGAGCAGAAGGAGAGGGAGAGAGAGAATCTTAAGCAGATTCTACACCTAGCAGAGAACCCAATGCAGGGCTCAATCTCATGACTCTGACATCATGACCCGAGCCAAAATCAAGAATTGGACCCTTAAGCGACTGAGACTCCCAGGTGCCCCAGGGTTATGCTAAAGAAGCTCAGGAGTGTTGCTGTCTGTCTTTATAATTATGGTGCTGCCTACAGCATTGCTTTGCTTGGGCAGCCCATAATTAAATGAAAAATTATTCCAGACATTGTTTAGAAATCAGTGTCCGGGTGCTATTCAGAATCTTCATCGTTGGTAATGGTATGAGGCATCTGTCAGATATCACTCAGCCACTCAAAAACCCATTTCCACCCCAACACATACAAACACACTGTACTGTATTTCAATCTTCATTAAAATGCAATCTGTTTATAATATTTATTTATTTATTTATTTATGTATTTAATTTTAGAGTTTGTCTTCTAATACACTGTGGTAAGTTTCAGAAAAGGGAGCTAGGTTTGCTTGTAGCAAATCTTTTATTCCCCAAGTACCTGGCCCATTGCTCTGCACACTGAAGTATTAAATAATATTTGCTGACTTCCTTTACATATTTATTCAATAAACACTCACTGAATACAAACACTCCTGCTAGGGGTGCCTGGGTGGCTCAGTCAGTTAAGCAATGGCCTTCGGCTCGGGTCATGATCTCAGGGTCCTGGGATCGAGCCCCGCATCTGGCTCCCTGCTCCACGGGAAGCCTGCTTCTCCCTCTCCTACTTGCCCTGCTTCTGTTCACTCTCTCGCTGTCTCTCTCTCTCTGTCAAATAAATAAAATCTTAAAAAAAACAAAAAACAAAAAACAAACATTCCTGCTGTACACCTACCACTTTGTAGACAGTAACAGGGAAAGGGCTATGCACTCTGTCTACTCCTACTCCTTCCTCTCTTCCATCGCCACAAAAGAAGAATTAATGAAATCTTGTAACGTTTTGTAACTCACAGCCCAAGATTACTGTAAATATGTATAGTATTTATATAGTTATGACTTGTATCTATCCATCTACATGTTTATTTAGACTCCCTTTTGTTGCAAAATAAATTAAAACTTTTTATTAATGCATAAAATATAACAAGATAACAGGTGTTAGCAATGTGTGAGAACTATAAGAAGGAAAAAAAAGATTAGGACATGAAATTAAAGTAGTCATGAATGATTTTAGGTCACAAAATACATACAGCGATACCCTATGTCATTACTAACTTTAAGTTTATAATTTATCATAATAGGAATGTCACCCATAACGATACAAATAATGACTGATTTCTGGCTTACTCCATGCTAGGTACTGAACTGTTTTTAATACGTTTTACTTAATTCTTACCTCAACTTTATGATTATTTTCATTTTCTACATAAAGTAATCGAAGTTTACAAAAGTTGTGTAACTTATGCAGATAGTAGTTATAGATCCTGGAAACTCAAGCCAGGCTTCTCTGATTCTCTGATTTGAATCTGATTCCAAATTCTGATTCCAAAACAAATGCAACACAGCCTCTTATTTATATTACTTTTTGTCAGTTTGCTATTTACTGTATGCAGAGGTTCGAAGACATTTTGACACAATGCAAGCACTATGCTGTATCATGTACAGTTGAAAGGAATTAATCCATTTAACTTAGATTCACATACTTAACACCAAAGAAGTGGTATGTTCCCAACAATAGAACAAGCCTCATAGCTACAGCCCAGTGTAGGGGACTTTAGTTTTTCAGGGATCTTTGTCTTTATTGATCATTTCTTATCAATCTTTAACAGGTTGCAGTGAAGGTCAAGTGAATTCACTAAGGTCAAACAGTGAATTGGCTTTTAAATTGATTTTTTCAGGTACGTTTTCCTTAGGGTAACTATTATTGCCACGCTATATTGAATTAAGTTTCTTGATAGGTTGCAAAGTACCTTCTTAGCTAAGTTAAAAAAAAATGACATATTGGCTTACCAAGATACTTTGTTTTAGGTATTACATCTATCCAAATTTTGTTAGTTTTTCTTTAGGGTAGACACTGGATGATACCATCTTTATAATGGAGAGAGAGAGAGAGAGAGAGAGAGAGAGAGAGGAGATGGCAGAGAGTGAGAGCACAGGAGAGTGAAAGAGAAGTAGAGAGAGAGAGAGACAATAGAAAATATCTGTTCTTAAGTTAAAATGTACCCTCTCACAGGACACACTGACCCACTGACACCTCGGTATTGATTCCCTAGCAATATTTCATCACAAGGGTCCTTGAAAGGTGTTACTTGTGACACTGGGATAGGAAAAAAAAAAAGCATTTGTTATTATTAAAGTTCTTAAAAGTTAAGAACTTTTTGTATATTTAAAATATCAAGCTAGCGTATTAAAATACTTGATTCGATTCACTGAATAAATATTTCTTGGGTGCTTATATGTCAGCCATTATTACCCATAATGGGGATTTGGTTGTGAACAAATGAAACAATGACAACTCTACTCCTTTTAGAGTTGACACAATTGATATGATTAGTCATGTTCTGGTTGAAGCTGGTAGCACTAAGTTAAGCCCCCTCACTCAGACCTTGGGGATTATAAGGTGTGGTGCTCTGGTGATACTCAGATGTGGCAAAATTAGAAGTATTTGAACGGATGAAGGGAGCTTGCTCTGAAATTGGAAGATGTACACTTCCTCTGCTAGAGGAAGTTTTTTATGCCTGCTCTCCTCATTCCTTTGGGATTTGATACCTGCATGTCAGAGATCACATATATGGACTTATTGATTCCTTACTAAATATACACTTTTTCTATTACAATGGAAAGATTCTGAGGAAAATTATGCAAACTGCTGAAACCACCTCAGAGTTGATTAGACATTCCTGATAATATCAAAATAGTCTATCTGAGGATCCTCTAGATTTTATTTGAAAGTAAATGTTTCTCTTATTTTAGAAAATTCTTGACTTCTCATAGCCTATAATACCGATTACATTGTCCAAGTTCCAAACAGTTCCACCTGGTTCCAGAAACCCATTGACCCAGTATCACACTGTAAGTCCCTGCCTTCTCCCAGACTCCAGTGTTACACATCAAAGATCTCAAATTCAAATGATTGTATGCATTGAGTGAGAGAGACAAGTACTTACCTTCAGATATTGGAACAGGCAATAAATAAGGTAGAGCTTGAACAAATGGAGGATGAAGGGGATGATAGACAACACGTCAGCCTGGACAAAGGTAAGGAGTTTACTGGCAAAGACACAAGAACAGGGGCATTATAAAGCTCAAAAATAAGCTTAAGACTATTTAGTTTTAGGAAAAGTACAGTTCCTCTCAAAGGCTCCTGGGTGGAAACTTTGAAAAAAGTGGACCTCATTTTTACTTCAATGTGGGGCCTTCTTTCAAATTAATATCAGGATTCTGCAGAAGACCCCAGTGGGGAACTTGCTCAGAGTAATTTAGAAAGGCAAGTAAGACAGCAACTCAAGGCATAAAAATGAATAAGGTTAGTACAGAGAAGCAAGTAAGGCAGAAATTACTGGCCTCAATATTTCCTGGTGACTCCTGAGAGCTTTCTCTTTCTGGTTTATAAATGTATTATTCACTAAATCTGAAGAGGTGAGTGAAGATGGAAACAATGAATAGTCAGCTATGCAAAGACCTGGAGGAGGGCTTCAGATATTTGAGGGACTGTAAAGGCTCTGAGATGGAATGGGTTTTCATGTGTTGAGGAGTTTCACTGGCCAGGATATGCTAAAGATGAGGTCAAGGAGAGAAGCAGGGGCCATGTTATATAGGCATGGTGACATTTACGTGCCAGACTGTATAGAGCATATCACCTGCACCGTCTAAAAACCAAAGGCATGGGTAGACTTTAAGAGTATATAGATTTAGTACAAACGATGCCCTTGCCACTTCTCTAAACTGATCAACCTACCTCTCAGTGAATGTGTGCAAAAACCAGGAATCATCAAACATCAAGAAAACTAACAAAACAAATAAAAGGCAATCCAATAGAATTTATTAGGATCTTAATAAATTATAGTTAGATTGATCATCAAAGGTGGTTTAATGTGAGACTATCGAAGCTTAAATTTTGTGCTACACACATGTAAAAGCTACTCTAGGATGCCGGGACAGACCCTAGTCATATGTTCACAGGGTCACATGATTTTGTAAGATTTGCAAAATGTGGGTCATTTTGACTAGTCAGTTCAGAGTAGTGCCTTTTCTATTTTAATTTATCTTCCATCCTACTTTGCCTTAATTTGGAGTCAGTAGAGTGGTTGTGGGAATTTTGGGATCTGGCTAAGGAGTTATGTTGGATGTACATTTACTTTAGGTTTAGCAGTACATTTTCACATGAATTATGGAATTCATAATTTTGTATATTTTTTCCTTAAATATCACCCTTCCCCAATTTGTATAAGCATCAGTCCTCACAGAATTTCATAGATAAACAATTTATAGTTAAGAGATCAGAACCACTTTATCAACCATCTCAGAAAATTATGATTCAGATTTCCAGAAAACCCTGAGGTCCATAGCATATTCTGAGCATGCTATATTTATCACAAAGTGGTCCCATATCCTGGATACATTCATAACAGTTAGAACATGATTATTTTAATATTCATGAAAATCAAATTGATAAAGTTAAAGTTTTTGGAAACTTAAGCACTTATGTCCACATAGAAATGACTGGAGAGGAAAAAATAAAACAAGACAAAATCAAGGAGGGAGACAAACCATAAGGAACTCTTTATCATAAGAAACAAACAGAGTTACCAGAGGGGAGGTCGGTGGGGGGATGGGGTAACTGGGTGATGGACATTAAGGAGGGTACATGACGTAAAGTGCAATGAGTATTATATAAAACTGATGAATCACTGACCACTACCTCTGAAACCAACTATACACTATATATTAATTAATTGAATTTAAATTAAAAAAAAAAAAAACTTTAACAAGAGAAATGACCAGAAACAAACTATAGAAATGATCCCTTGGGTGGCTCAGTCATTAAACGTCTGCCTTCAGCTCAGGTCACGATCCCAGGGTACTCAGATGGAGCCTGCATGGGGCTACCTGCTGAGCGGGAAGCCTACTTCTCCCTCTCCCTGTTTGTGTTCCTTTTCTCGCTGTGTCTCTCTCTGTCAAATAATAAATTAAAAACAAAGCAAAACAACAACAAAAACTTAAAAAAAAAAAAAGAAATGACTAGATAATAGAAAGTTAAATATAACTGTGAAAATGATCTATTTATACCTTCTCAGCTCCAAATCCACCCCTCACTGCCTGCTTTATGAAAATGGATTTGGGCCCTGTCTGGTTTTTCTTTGCAACTTGCATCCTGTTAAGATTTGCCAGCAGGGGGCGTTAGAGAGACACTATAGGAAAAAAAAGATTTCAGGTCTTTTTTTTTTTTTAAGATTTTATTTATTTGACAGAGAGAGAGATTACAAGTGGGAAGAGAGAGAGGAGGAAGCAGGCTCCCCCCACCCCCCGATGTGGGGCTTGTTGTGGTTTTCAATCCCAGGACCCTGAGATCATGACCTGAGCTGAAGGCAGAGACTTGAACCTACTGGGCCACCCAGGTGCCCTTCTCTTCAGGTCTTTTTTTCTCATCTACTTCCTGCCCTAATGTGCTGCCACCATCAGGATGTGTGTCGGGCCATCCACGATGCTTTCCTCCATCCAGTTTGAATGGGATCCCAGAGAGATGTTTCTGGCTTACCCAGGGACAGTGCACCAACTACTCCGCAAACTTTTCTGATGTCCAGTGAGCCATAACCATACTATCTCTAACAAGGTCTGGATATCTTGAGGAAGAGACTCCCATCTTCCATATTTGTTCCTTCCTTGGGTAATCTCCCTCAGCTCCAGGGCAATTTTCAGAATTCTCTTTACTGCTATATAGAGTTTTCTCTATTACAGTTAATAATTCTTTACATCAAACTTTCCCTGTTCAAATGATTGTGTAGTTTCCATCTCCTGATTGTATTTTGACTGATACAACATTTTAGAACAGATTTTTATTCTACTTTACTATTATTACTATGTTTTTTATTTTCACAGACACTTTTCTGAACTATCACCTAGTTCAATAAAATGAATATATGCTTCATAAACCATATAGCAACCTTTCAATACTGACGGCAACACAGCGGAACTGGTGATTGACTTTTTGAGTCAAGACAACATTTGTCAATTTTGGTCCTGTCTACATCTTATAGACAGCTTAATAAATGCTGTGTACATTTTATTAGGATACACTTAATCTCTCTGCTGTTAAAAGAAAACACTCATTTGTAATTTAGCTTGTCCTTTGATTTCATTCCTCCCAGTTTTATTATTCTTTGTTAATATTAACTGAAATGAAACTTAACGCATTTGGTGTTTGAAAAAAATATCAGAAACACATAGAAGGGTTATTCTTGAGATAGAGGAATGACTTTCAAATGTTCAGTCCGTGGCAAGCATTCTGACTTGCTCTAAGACATATAATGGGTTTAGGAACTAAAGACCTTCATAGGGGACAGTGAAATGATGAGTGAAATGATAAAGGGGTTACATATGTAATCTGTCATTCTACAGGAAAATAAAGTATCTTTTATTATACATTTTATGCATATTGGAAGATAAAAATGAATAAGTAAATAGGTAAAAAAATTTCTGGTAGAGCTTGTATCCTGGAGAAAGCAAAATTTTATGATGACACTAAGAACCATAAGATTATTGTTCATTCTTGGGAAATGAATAAAGATACTACTCCTATTAGTAAATACGGACCATGAAAATCTCCTGTTCTGATATTTCATAGATTTGATGACGTATCATGATTTTCTAGAATATCAGATAGTATAATGACTCTATTGGGATGCATGGAACTTACCCTCACTTTTTTTTTCTTTTTTAAGATTTTATTCATTTATTTGGCAGAGAGAAAAAGAGAGAGCACATGCAGGGAGAGCGGCAGGCAGAGGGAGAAGCAGGCTCCCCACTGAGCAGAGAGCCTGATGCAGGGGATCGATCCCAGTACCCTGAGATCATGACCCAAGCTGAAGGCAGATGCTTAATGGACTGAGCCACCCAAGCGCC
Source organism: Procyon lotor (assembly GCA_028646535.1). Classification (NCBI taxonomy): domain Eukaryota; kingdom Metazoa; phylum Chordata; class Mammalia; order Carnivora; family Procyonidae; genus Procyon; species Procyon lotor. Next base: position 9,013,157 of record CM053605.1, on the reverse strand, counting down.
CCTTACCCTCACTTTCATGAATCTCTCTGTGTCAGGGACACTTGATGGCATCTTGGTCTCTCTCTCGTTTGCCTCGTCCCTTCCCTGGGGAGGGAGGAAGGACATATCATTTTTAGTTTGGGGCAGAAACCTGGCTCCACTGCTTCCCATGTCAAGACATGCATTCTGATCTGCCACCACTTGGAGCCTCAAGAACCCGGCGGGAGTTTGGCTCTCGTATCTTGTCATCTCATACCTCATGACTATTAAACCAGACATACAGTGAAAGGTAAATTAAGGTTTAATACATATTTGATTTAGTAAATCTATTCTTCTCAGCAACAGAAACCTTATCCCCTCTGGAGAAAACATAGTTGCAAGCTTACTTGTGCACATTCACAACCAAGGAGCAGGAGATTTTATATATATATATATAAAATATATATAAAAATATGTATTTATATAAATATATATAAATATTTATATAAATATAAATACACACACACACACACACCCATGGGTTCTCTTGGGCAAAAAACTGGACAAAGGTTCTCATTTGGGTCCATGTGTCCACATGCCCTGCATGGACTGGAGCCGAGTGGCCATCTATACCAGACAGATCTCCTTCCATTTGTTCTACTCTCTTCTCCCTATCATCTCCCCCAGCTAATAGCTGTTAATAGCCTGACACCTGTCCGAACTCCATACTTCAGATGCTCTGGTGGTTTGCCTTCATGACAATGTGCATTCTTAGAATGAATAAATACTGTGACCACCAAGTCATCTCACAGGACTTGTTTTTATGAAGATAGCAATTGCCCATCCTCAAGATCAGTATCCATCCATCAGCAACTGAGTGCCAATAAAGTCCATATATCAGCTCTTTCCAAATGTTCACAGGTTTAGCCCTTCTAGATGCAAACACTGAAACCTCAAGAATTTGGGGTACAAGATATTTGTTAGGGATCCACAAAAAAGCATATTATTTAAGAAACCATGTGGGCAAAATTGCTCATTCATTTGAACAAAAAACACATTGCAATCACTACTTTACATCATTCATTGAAATAAATTCTGGTTGGAGTTAAGAGTTAAACATAAAACAACCCCTAAAATTACAATGCCATTTTTCAAATAATTTAACTTATAATAAAATATAACACGCTTTATAATGCCTTGCTGACTGGGGAAAAAGTTATTAAGCCTACCAAATTCTAGATTCCATATCTATCAAGAAGACAGAGAGATTTTACTATCTGAAAATGAAAGCTCTGTGTCATAAAAGACACAAGAAATAAAATTTAAGGACAAAAGATAGACTAGGAGAAAATATCTGCAACATATCCAGCATATCCAGCATGAGGATGTCTAACATATAAGAGTTCCTAAAAATCTAGATGGCAAAACAAAATAATTGGCATAAGGACAGAAGATATGGATAGGCAATTCAGCATAGATAGCAAGAGCTCCCACACATTAAAAAAAAACAATAATCATAAACTACAAATTAAATGACATTGGTCCATATTTCTAAATCATCAGATCCTACATATATTAAATGGTTGATAAGTTAATATTCATCAGTCAATATTGGCTATAGTGTAAGTCAATGTGTATCCTCATGACTAAGTCTAGTATAAAGAGTTAGAGCTTTTAGAAGGTAACAATATCTGAGTGACTCTATATATACTGACTCTATATAAAATCTGCCTTGGGTACAAAAATGTATGATATAAATATAAGATTATCTATTACCACTATTTTATATACATGAACAATCGGAAGTGATCCTGATTCTGTTATCAAGAAAACAATTGAATTTAAAAAAAATCCATAGATATTATTTGTATGAATCAGAAATGCTGGAGTGTGGTGGAGTTCCCCTTCAAAATATCATTGGTTTAAAACAACAGGTTATTTCTTGCTCATGCGTGGCCTTCTCGGGTCAGCTGGGACTCTGTCATGTTATCTTCTCCCCCAGGATCCAGCAGATGGAGTGGTCACCAATCTGGGGCATTACGCCAGACTCTCAGGCAGAAGAGAGGGTATGGTGGCTTGCAGACAGCTCTTAAATCTTCCACCTGAAAATCACACATTTACATTTTATTCACAGGGCCACACCTCCCCCCACAGGTGCCACAAATTATGCTTATGCCTAGGAGGAGTACCAGAAACTAAGAAACTTCTGTGCCATGGAATAAAATGTGTTACAACTATATTGAGGCAGATAAACATGTTCATATTTTAGTTGAAAAGTCATCCAGCTCTATGGGATCTTTAAATTCCATTGCCATTTTGAAAACATATATATTTGCATATGTGCATATGCATTCATGTAAATGAATAGACAGTTTTGAAATCCTCAACCATTAACAAGAGGAAGTGGTACATCCTTGGTCAAGAGCAGAGAGGAGGTACTTTTAGTTTTACTTTATCTACCAAAATGTGCTTTTCAAAATGTAATCGCAGGAGTGCTCTAATACATTATCTGTTTGATTTAAACACATGAAAAGAAAGGCAATGCAGGTTCTTGAAACTTTTCTATTTCTCTAGGAAGGAAAAAATTTTGTCAAGAAGTGCCTGGGATGATAAATAATTATTATCTACATCTTGTATGTCCCAAATAATATTTGTGTGGAATAGTTATGTGTGTCTTGAAGGTCCCAAGAAATATTTGTGTGGTTTTCTTATCTACATCTTGTACGTCCGAGGCAATATTTTTGAGGATTGGTGAAGATGCCAAGGTTCTGTCAGCTGTTCTAGGCTGAAGGAGGCATTAACTTTTGGTTTCATCAGACCAGAATGTATTTTACTAGAGAACTTCAGCCCTTAGTCTCTTCTCTGTGGCTCAGTGCTTCTTAAAATAAAAGTGTTATGAAGGGGGAAAAGTTCTGGTCCATTTTCCTCAGTGGTCATCACTTTCTACACGCACCCACGTATACACACAAAAACATTCATACACACAGAGCTATTAACTGTGGTCTCTCTCAATTGTAAGAGAGGCATTTGTGGCTTCCTGCAGGTAAAAGCAAGGTGACAGCCCTCTGCTCACACTTAGCCACTACATGATCTGTGAGAGATAAAACAAGTGTAGAATTGCACCACACTCCACAACAGCTCTTAGCAAGTGGACCCAAATGCAGTCGTGTGTGCAGCCATAACAGGTCACTGAAGGTCAGCTCTCTGAGGAGTACCTTGCGCTCCAGGGAGGTGAGACAATATTCAAGGACAAGTGTCAGCTACTCCCAGTCAGCTCAGGTAACAATTCTGTGAAGACGGCTGGGCCACACGTGGAAGTGGTCCTTCAGCTGAGGGTGCACTCTGAAAAGTGTGGATTCTGAAACTGAGTTCATCCAAGGGTGGGGTTGCTGGGTAATGCTCATGGCTTGCACAAGACTCCCTTCCCCAGTGAAAAACATTTCTAGGAACCACTCTGTTGCATTAACAGCCTCAGATGATGAGCAGAGATAAAGATGGATGCACTTGTCATAGCCACCCTGGGAATACGGGGTCCTGGTTAGAATCCATGTGATCACCTTCTCATGGACTGTATACGCTTTATTCAGGTAAGTTTAATAGGAACCAATCATCACTGGGATGTGTTCAAAGAAGGACAAACATAGATAACACTATCTATGCCAAAGTGTTTGCAAGTAAATTACAGACACCATTGCCTTTGGGATGTCAAGATTACAGTGGTGAGATGACCTGAAGCAAGCAATGAAGAGCGTGTCTTACCTGAAACTGACTTCTAAAGAGCAACATGACCAAAGAAAGGCTTACCTTTTATTATCACCGTGTGCTTGGGGTGGGAGGATGGAGGCTAATAAACAGGAGTCACAAATGACTTCTTTCCCGAAAATACCTCTTGTTGGTCTAAATTCTAAGCCATCCTTGTGGTTATTTTTGGCTACCAGTAACATATAGGTAAACATCAAATGAACCATTGTTATTAATACTTTTAATAAATCTTATATTATACATGAAAATTAATTTTGAGAATCCCCAGTTGCAGCTCACAACATACAGAGACCCATCTACAGATATTTCATTCAAGAATAGATGTATACTGGTTCAGAATCCCTGGAGTTTATTTGGGGCATGCTTGTATCTCCAACTCCTAGGGTACTACCTAGTCTTGTGTTTTATAGTTGATCCAAAATAAATAATTTTTGCCCAGTGATTGTAAAAACACCTAAAGATAGGTTGAATTTCTGTAGTTGGTCATTTTAATCCATATGGCAAACAGAGTTGTGTGTGTGTGTTTTAAAGATTTATTTATTTATTTTAGAGAGGGAGAGAGTATGAGTGGGAGGACAGAGAGAGAGAGAATCTTCAAGCAGACTCTGTGCAGAGCCTGATGCAGGGCTTGATCTCAGGACCCTGAGATCACAACCTGAGCGAAAACCAAGAGTCAGTTGCTTAACTGACTTGGCCACCCAGGTGCCCCAGCAAATAGAGTTTATAATGTGTTTGAAATGTAAAACAGTGAGACAGTGTGAATTATAAGGTGTAATATTTTTGTATGGTACAGCAAGTCTTAATTTGCACATAAAATGTTGTCCTGAATGAAAATACTTTGTTACATTCATATGATAAAATGTACACGAATTTTACATACATAAAAATAAGGTTAAAATTGTGCTCTTCTTTCTTCATTATTAATTTCTTTTTCCTAAAGAGAAAGTAAATGTTACAACAGTGGTATGGTTTAAGTAATTGCCTAAATTGTCCTTTTTTGCTTACATTCTCAAAAAGAGTATGTTTCATTAATATTACATTAGTGTAATGAAATTAGTGTACATGTCACTAAATGTACATTAGTGTATATTTCACTAATATTAACTAATAAAGTTAATGGACAATCACTTCTATAGTTTATATAGACCTGTCCCCTAAAGATCGAAGTTCAAACTGTTTAGTTGGATATATAAACTGATTAAATAGTTGTGCTTATTTAAGTATGGTTGGCACACAATGCTATGATGGTTTCCGGTGTACAATACAGTGATTCCACAACTCTATGTTAAATGCTGTGCTCACAAGTGTAGCTACCACCTGTCTCTATACAGTAACACCACTGATCACATTCCCTATGTTGCACTCTTCATCCCTGGGACTTATTCATTCCACAACTGGAAGCCTGAACCTCCCTCTCCCTTTCAAACATTTTTCCCATCCCCTTACACCCTCCCCAAGCTTTTTAATTTTTATACTGAAACACTGTTTTGTTTTACTTCACTTTTACTAACATAATTATGTATGCAAAGTTCAATAAGAAAAATTTTTTCTTTTCTTTTTTTTTAAGATTTTATTTATTTGTTTGACACACAGAAAGAGATCACAAGTCGGCAGAGAGGCAGGCAGAGAGAGAGGGGGAAGCAGGATCCCCGCTGAGCAGAGAGCCCGATGTGGGGCTCGATTCCAGGACCCTGAGATCATGACCTGAGCCGAAGGCAGAGGCTGTAACACACTGAGCCACCCAGGCGCCCCAAACTTTTTATTTTCTGCATTTCTTTTCTGGCTATTATTTTTATTTCATAATTATTAATGAAAACAATATTTTTCCTATAGAGGAGGGGGTATTAAAAAGTGATCCACTCCAGATGAAAAGTACATTAGGTACTGACTGTAGCACACACATTCGGATACAGGAATTCTCACGAGCACCAACTCACTTACCATTCTGGATGTTTCTCTGCCCTTTAAACTTACTGCCAACAGAGGAGCTCAATACCACACAGCCCACTGCCCCTGGGACTTTTCCTAAGACTTTCTCTTGAACATCTTTCCCTTATCTCAGGGACCAGCCTGTGGAGAAAAGGGGACAGAAGACAAGTAAGCCTGTGGTTTCCTCATGTGTGACAGAAATGGAAAACTTCATATTTTCTTTAGTTCAGTCTTTCTGTTTTCACCAAGAAAAAGAACATAGAGAGCCCTATAAGGACATACTCTGTAACACAGAGCCCTTGATGTAGTCTCATCTGCCTCCAAGTCAGAGTCCCTTGGCATCGTGAGTGTAACAAATGTAGAAAGTAAAATTTGGGGCCAAATTGATCTCCATAAATCGCTGCCATCTTTTCTCTTCTGTGGCTAAAGCCCAGCTTTTGGTCAGGTGCTATGCTGGACCAGCATCCAGAGAGCTATCCTACCTTCTCCTCCCCTGATGAAACATGAAAGTTACTTCTGCCATCATATATACATACATTGTCCACATAAGCCACACAACCTGGGAGCGCTTTCCTTTCTTTCTTTTTTTAATTTTAAATTTTTTATGTTTTTCCCATAAATAAGGAAGCGCAGTTCTCAGAGTGGTAGAATAATCTGCCCAGGACCACTCATCTAGTTAGTGGCAGAGGAAGGGTCTGCCTTTAAGTCTGGTTTTAAAAACCCATTCACTCTCCACCACTGTGCTGTTACCCATAGTGCATATTAATTTAGCAAATGGCAAATGGCACTGAACATCATTTTAAAATCATGAGAGTATAAATTTTCACAGGGTCAGTGCTTGGGAATGAGGACCATATTAGGGTTCTCCAAAGGAACAGAACCAATAGGGATTTAGTATAAGGATTTAGCTCATTTGATCATGGAGGCTAACAAGTCCCAAGATCTGCAGGAAGAATTGTTCTTTTTTTTTTTTTTTAAGATTTTTATTTATTTGTCAGAGAGAGAGATTGAGAGAGAGAGAAAGCATAGCAGGCAGTTGGAGAAGCAGGCTCCCCGCTGAGCAGGGAGCCCGATGTGGGACTCCGTCCTAGGACCCTGAAATTGTGACCTGGGCCAAAAGCAGATTCTTAATTGATTGAACCACCTGGGCATCCCAGGAAGAATTGTTCTGCTGGGGACCCAGGAGAGCCGATATTGTAGTTCAAGTCTGAAGACCTGAAAACCAGGAGAACCAATTGTGTAGTTCTAGTCAGAAGGCTAGCAGGCTTGAGACCCAGGAGGAACTGATGTTTAATTTTGAAGGCAGGAAAAAAGCCAATGCCTCAGTCTGAAAGCCATCAGGCAAGAGATATTCTTTCTTACTTATGCAGAGCAGGTGGGGAGGGGTGGTCTTGTCCCCATTTTTGTTTTATTCAGGCCTTCACCTGATTGATGAGGCCCACCCACATTAGGGAGGGCAGTTTGTTTTACTCAGTCGACTGATTCCAGTGTTAGTCTTACCAGAAAACACCCTCACAGAAATCAGAAATACCCAGAACAAGGTCTGATCAAATTTCTAGGCACCCTGTGGCCCAGTCAGGTTGATAGATAAAATTAATCATAAAAAATTCATAGTACAAGAAACTTGCTGCTGGAACTGCGAGTTTTTCTAGATATTAACTTTCTAGAAAGTCAACTGTGGAAAAGCGTAATAAACCATCACTATTTCTTAAAAAGATTTTATTCATTGAGAGAGAGAGAGTGTGAGGACCAGCGGCAGAGGGAGAGAGAGGGGCAAGCTCCCAACTGGGCAAGAAGCCTGACACAGAGGGGCCTTGATTTTAGGACCACAGGATCATGACCTGAATGGAAGGTAGACATTTAATCGACTGAGCTACCCAGGTGCCCCATAAACCATCATTCTTATCTTCTCAGAAATATTATATGCGTATTTTTCAGGAAATATATTTTTTTATATTACAACAAATCTGTTTGCAATAAATTTCATTTATCTTGTTCTCTGTGCAGTGATTAACCTGATTTTTAAATAAATTGTGAGAATCTTTAAGAACCTTTTTTGAGAATTCCTTTGGGTGGCATTAAGCACTAAGGATGTTAATGAAATCCTTAAATTTTCATTTAAGTCAGGTTATTTTTACCCACGGGCTATCTAGTTATCAAATGCATATTTATCAAAATAGATTTGCTCTCTTACTTTTTAAACTTTATTCTCATTTTTTAAAGAATAAATGATCTTTATTGATTTTTCTTTGTAAGCTTCTATTTTATAAGTCATACTAGGAAACTTTGCTCATTGTCTAGTTAATTTTTTATCCCCTATTACAGAAGAAATGGGGAAACCTCTAAAATATAATTCTATGTTGGATGTGGTATACTGTGTGCAGAAAACACTTTTGTTCAATGATCACTGCTCATGAAAACTGTCAGAATTTTTTATGGATGCACTTAGTTAAAAATCATCAAGGTAATAATTTTATGGTACTTAATATTTTCAAATGGAATTACATTTATTAAACCTGATTAGTAGTCAATGGACCCATGAAGCTTGAAGCACAGTGATATCAGACTCATCAATCAAAGCATTAAAAGGTTAGAGGGTTTTGCAAGATTATGTAGCCAGCAACCTTCCTGTCTTTAGATCTTAATGATTCCAGATTGTAAGAATCTATTCTATTTTAAAATCCTTCAGAATTCCCTAAGGATTTATTACGAATCTGGCTATTGTGTGGTAGTGTGTAGCTATAATAAAATATGCTCTCGCTTTTTTTAAGCATAAAACTGAGGTACTTCAAAGTTTCATCTTCTCTTCAAAAATTTGTATAACACCTGCTAATAGGTACTTTCTTATTTCCAGAAGGTTCTTTAAACTTTAATGAGAACTATTATCACATCAATTTGAATACAACCGTAGTTTCTACTCAACCCATTTAAAAGGTTTTCCAATGACAGAAGAGAGAGCAAATGAGAAACAACAAACAAACAAAAAAGCCCGATATTTGCAGGCCCTGGAGGGTTAATCTGAATGGCCTTTAGGGGCCACTAGACTGGGACATGAGCAGGTCATAGGAACCTAGCTGCCCAGATGGCTGAAACTGGCCCCGGGTCATCTGCTAGAAGACTTTTCCTTTAGCAGATCACTGAAGGCCTGAGAAAAAAGTCAAGGCATGAACACAGCAAGCCTGCAGGTGCCCAGAGAACATGTGAAGGAGACCTGAATTTAGAATTAATAAGCATCTTCGCCTAAGGCTGAAATTTAAAACAATTTTATTTCTGGGATGGAACCAGAAGGATGTATCGGTTCGGGTCAGGTTCAATTTTGAGATTTTTTTTTTTTTTTTTAAGGAAGTATATAGGTTTCATGTCTGGTAAAACTCACGGGTGAAGCCTCGTCCATATCACGAATTTTCCAGCTTGTGTTCGAATTGCGATTCAGACATTCCTGGAGTGTGGAGTACAGATCATCCGAGACTCACCGGAAGAATCAACTGTCAAGAAAAGTTTGTTCCAAAGGATGTTTTGCACACTGGGTGGGGTTCAAAGAGTAATGCAAAGGGAAACAAAAGAAGCTATTTATTGAAGTATTGGCCCAAATGAGAGATTGGGGAGGAGCATTGAGAATGGTGTTCGTTAGCTGTGCAGGTGATCAGAATGCTTTGGGCTGGGGGCAAAGCATAAAAGTTCATTTATTAAAAAAAAAGCACATTCATTAAAAAAAAATCACTGATACTGGTCTCTGATAAAGGGACTTGTGCCCTACACCTTCTCCTGAAGCCCAGTCCTGAGTGGTAATGGGGAGGAGGTGTTAAGATAGATTTTTCCATACAGTTTGGTAAACTCAGAAGCTGGAGAGATTTTTTATAGTATTTCTATCTAAATCCCCGGAATCTGGCAAGGCTCACAGAGTCCTTCATACGTGACCCAGAAATAGAAGAGTCTGATGGAGTTGTGAAGATATTTCAAGACAGACTTCAATAATACTGCCAAGTTTTCCTGACCACCAAGTGGAGCAGGGCTGGGTGTTGTGAATACTCAAGATGGAGACCAGCTGAGGAGGGGCTGAAAGAGACCAGATGGGGCCATGTCCTCTCAGCAGAAGAAGTCCTCATGGGCAGATGTGGAGAGAGGACCAGCACACTTCCTCCCTCCTATCCTTTTACCATCCTGAAGTTTCCAGATTGCTCTTCTCCATTGGAAAAGGAGTGAACAGGGAAGCGCAAACTGCCCAGGAAAGTCTTGAAGTAATTGCTATTTCTCTGAAGGAGACGTTTGGGAAATCATAGGTTGCTATCAAAACACATAATTTGAAGAGACATGGTGCAGGAGAATGAAGGGAGGGAGGAAGGGAAAAAAAGAAAAAATAGAAAGGAATAAAAGAAGGAAGGAAGGAAAAGAAAAGGAATGGAAAAGGAAAGGAAAACAAAATAAATAAGCAATTGGAAATGATAAAACCAAAATGCACCAAAAAGTCAGAGCCCATATAGAAGTGAATGAAAATATGGAATGATTTAATATAAAATGCAGTATGAAATATAAAATAAAACTAGCTTGACCTTGATACTTGTACATCTCTTTCAGCTTTCACAAAGGTCCCAACATTAAATCTGAGACGAAAATGCAGTTCTAATAAAATCACCTGCACTGTCCTAAAAGTGCAGCTACTTATGTACTCTAGAGTTCGGCGAGTCAGTATATGGAAAAAACGCATGGCCAACTTGGTTTTCAGTGCAGAACAAAGTGAAAAGTTGACAAAGTTAATTACTCAAAAAGGAAAACTTTCACTGGCGAGGTGGGAGATGAAAGAGTAAATGCAGGCGAGTAAATGTGAGGGAGGTAGAAAGATAATGACAGCTTCATTTTAAGAAGCAGAGAATGGGTAACGGACACCATAAAAATTCAATGGAAGAAGAACTAGAAAGGTATGTGCAATATTAATGTTATAAAAGATCAGTGTACAAAATAAGAGCAATAATGCAACTATCAGGAGAGCCTCAGGTCATGATCTGGGGGTCCTGGAATCCAGCCCCAAGTTGGGTTCCCTGCTCAGGGGGGGAGTCTGCTTCTTCCTGTCTCCCCCCGCCCCAGTCATGTGCTCTCACACTCTTTCTCTCTCAAGTAAATATATAAAATCTCAAAAAAAAAAAAAAAAATACAACTATCAAACATCGGGGCTAGGGATAAAGAATGGGGGTCAAAGTTATTTAGCTAACTCATTGATCATAGTGAGAAGAAAATAGATACTGTTTTTATTAAAGAGCACCAATAAGCATAGTATTTAAAGTATTTAAAGTTATGGAGGGAAACCCATACGATATAAAAATATCCGAAATTGAAAGACAACTACAGAGCATGGGATTAGGAAAGAAGAATTCCAGAACTGTACAATTCTTCTGTACAATTTGATGTTACTTACACTGGGGGCGCCTGGGTGGCTCAGTGGGTTAAGCGTCTGCCTTTGGCTAAGGTCATGATCTCAGGATTCTGGGATCAAGCCCCACATCAGGCTCTGTGCTCAGCGGGGAGTCTGCTTCTCCCTCTGTCTCTGCCTGCTACTCCTCCTGCTTGTGCTCTGTCTCTCTTCCAATCAATCTCTCTCTGACAAATAGATAAGTAAATCCTTAAAAAAAAATATATTACACTAAAGATTCCATGACAGTAACAACACCATTGAGTGTGGTGGTTAAATAGTTGGATTTTAAGTCTATCAATATTTCAATATATAGGGGCTCAAGGCTTGAGAAATTTTCTTTAGCCTTTCCTGTTTTAGTTTCTTCATCTGTAAAATGGGAGAGAATTATAGCATTATTGCAAGGATTAATCTGTGAATTTAATTTCTAAAAACTCTTCCATGTATTCAGACATGTGGGAAGTACTTTATGGATATTGGGTTTTACTGCTTGGCATCTCTGACCCCTAACAGATTTATATTTACCTACAAACTGGTGACTCTTAAGTCTACATAACTAGGTTATATTTAGGCTTTTGATCTGGATTTTTTTTAAAGATTTTATTTATTTATTTGACAGAGAGAGAGAGAGATCACAAGTAGGCAGAGAGGCAGGCAGAGAGAGAGGGGGAAGCAGGCTCCCCGCTGAGCAGAGAGCCCCATGCGGGGCTCGATCCCAGGACCCTGAGATCATGACCTGAGCCGAAGGCAGAGGCTTTAACCCACTGAACCACCCAGGGGCCCCGAAAGTTTCCACTTCTAGACAAAGCAACAAATCTATTCCATTTCTCTGTTAAAGATCTTCTGAACAAGCCATGCTAGGCTCTTATATTCACCAAAATAATCTATTGAAATAATTATTCCTCTCTGTAGGAAATGAACTTCATCTGGTATAGATAGTAGAATTTTTACACATATTTACCAAATGAATAAATGAATGAAAGAATAAGTGAATAAATGAGATTATAAAACCATGATAATAATCCTGTTGTTTGATTCCAGAAATAGATAATATTTATTCTACTTCTAAAGAGCTCAAAAAAAAATACATTATACAATCTTTTTCTGTGCCATATAAATCCAATGTAAGAAAACATAACCCCATCTTTTCCCACATGTTTAGGGTTCTGATGAGAATAGAATCTTACTGACAGTTGATTCGAAATACGTATTTGTTGAATGAGTTAATACATGAATGGCTAAATGGATGAGTGAATTAATATGTGTTCATTCCAAACTCAAGCACTCCTATTTAACACAGTTAATTGAATTTAACTGCTGGCTGTATTTGAGTTTCCTCATTTTAGAATTAAAAAGTTCAATCCCTAGTATAGTTAAATGTCTAGGTATTCTTAAAATAGGTGATACGTAAATGCGAAATTAGAGCCAAAACTGGGATATTCAATGCTTTATCTATGCTAATTCACTGTGTAAAAGCTTCTTTTCTGTTAAAAGCCTCCCCCTCCCCCAACATTAGTTTCTTTTTCAGCCTTTATATGCTCTTGCTGTGGTAATGACAGAGAGGATCCCAGCTCACCAGGAGTTGAAAAGCGCCTTAGTCACATCACCTGTGAGCATGGATGCTACGGAGGAAGGATGGTCTTTCCAAAGAAGAGTGGCCTAGGCCCAGGCAGTTTGAAGCAGGTGTGTGATTAATGCAGGATGGTGAATGGGAATGGCCATCACCCAACAGCAATGGGAGACCAAGGAATGGGAACTCTGGGAAGACCCAACTGCATGTACAAGGCAGATAGAGAAAGGTCTCAATAAGTTGTTTGGGCAGTAGTTACTGCAGCCTGCAAATATTCTTTTTTATTTATTTAACTTTTTAAAAGATTTTATTTATTTGACACAGAGAGATCACAAGTAGACGCAGAGGCAGCGAGAGAAACAGGCTTCCCACTGAGCAGAGCTCTATGCAGGGCTCCAATCCAGGACCCAGGGATCATGACCTGAGCCAAAACCAGATACCTAACTGACTGAACCAACCAAGCACCCTGCAAATATTTTTAATACCCAGACCAACCAATCAGGAGAATTGGACCAGAGCTTGGTGGATATGAACCAGCTCTCAGCTCTGGGTGTCCCTTACTCCTCTTCCCCCTCTCAATATGAAAACCATTTTGGTGGTAATTCACCAAAGGCCAGAGCTTTCTGTTTGATGCTCAGGGTGTTGGGAGTTGGCATGATGAAAACAGCTTTTTCTTCAGGTAAGCAAATGAATTCATCTCATTTCAATTACAGGATTTATGTTTCCCATTTAGCTATAAGAAGAAGCTATAAACCTCTAATTGCCCAGAGGCAGAAAACTGTGACAAACTTGATTTTTATCCTTTATGTCATTTCTTGGATGTCGACAGCATAGGCTCAAAGTATAATTTCCAAGTCAAATAAACAACAATGCTGAAAAGTCAGTGGTGAAATTCATCAGTGATAACCAACAGAAACAAAGTATGGCGAGTCAGATCGTGAAGTCAAGAAAGAACTAAAAATTTATTTCTTGTTCCCAGGGGGAGATGACAGTTAAAATAAGAGGTCTATGCCTGAGCAAGACTATGGATTTATGTGGACTTTCAGGCCCTCCTACTAGTTGGTTTAGAAAACCGACCAATTGCGTCACTGATTCTCCAAGACAAAACAGCCTAAGATTTCTATAGGTCTCTCTGGGGTTCTTTTGTTCGGGGATCATTCTGAATTTAACCTTGCCAGCCAAGCTTTGGCTATACATTGCATTCTTTGCAGTAATCATGTTTCTTTTCATTTACGGTTCTCTATTTACTTCCCTCTCTAGGAAACTCTCAGCTTTATGAGGAAAGGGCCAATCTATCCTGTCTACCATAATCCACTGATTCATTGCATGTTTTTATGTCATGGCTGGTGCTTAATTAATAGGTGTGGAATAAAAGGGTCATGATATAAATTTGAAATCTAAATGTTTGACAAAACAAGTTATTAGAGGGCAGAACAAGTGCAAATAGTTGGCGTCTTCACAGTAAATATTTTGGATAAATTCAAGGAAAAACTATGGTTTTTAAAAAATTGAATACAATTCCTTGTGAATGGTAGAGTTCCCTTTCATCTTTTTTTTTTAAAGATTTTATTTATTTGACAGAGAGAAATACAGCAAGAGAGGGAACACAAGCAGAGGGAATGGTAGCGGGAGAAGCAGGCTTCCTGCCGAGCAGAGAGCCCGATGCGGGGCTCGATCATGACCTGGGCCGAAGGCAGACACTTAATGACTGAGCCACCCAGGCGCCCCCCTTTCATCTTTTAAAAACTCTACAATTGACTCATGGTAAGTTGGCACAGCCACTTGGGAAAACAGTGTGGAGATTCCTTAAGAAATTACAAAAAGAGCTACCCTATGACCCTGCAATTGCACTACTGGGTATTTATCCCAAAGATACAGATGTAGTGAAAAGAAGGGCCATATGTACCTCAATGTTCATTGCAGCAATGGCCACAATTGCCATGCTGTGGAAAGAGCCATGATGCCCTTTAACAGACGAATGGATAAAGAAAATATGGTCCATATATACAATGGAATATTACACCTCTATCAGAAAGGATGAATATCCAACTTTTGTATCAACATGGATGGGACTGGAAGAGATTATACTGAGTGAAATAAGTCAAACAGAGAAAGTCCATTATCATATGGTTTCACTTACTTGTGGAGCATGAGGAATAACATGGAGGACATTGAGAGAAGGAAAGGAAAAGTGAATTGGAGGAAATCAGAGGGAGATGAACCATGAAAGACTGTGGACTCTGAGAAACAAACTGAGGGTTTTGGAAGGGAGGCTGGTGGGGAATGGGTGAGCCTGGTGGTGGATATTGAGGAGAGCACTTATTGCAAGGAGCTCTGGGTGTGGTGCATAAACGATGAATCTTGGAACACTGAAAAAATTAAAATAATAATAATAATAAAATAAAATAAAATAAAATAAAATAAAAATTAGGTAGTCAAGGAGCAATGCTCAGTGTCTACAAAGTCTTTTATGACAAGACCTCCCACTATCACTTGGGCTTCTCTCCACAGTACAGGCTTCTGGTGGTTCCTCAGTCCATTTGCTTTTCCCACTCTTTTCCTTTCTGATGCAAGGCATTTCTTTAGACCAGGCACTCCCTCTCTCTGTGAAGCTTATCTCTGCAGATAATCTCATTGCCATTCTCTAAAATTTACAGTTAAGACTCTTACATTTTGACCTTCCAATCCATTCTCTTTAGTAACTATCTCATGACATTTTGATTATATTTGTACACTTTTTCCTGTTTCCCAAGGCCACTGAAATCAGAGATTTTTTTTTTTTGAGAGAAAGTTTGAGAGAGAGTGTGGGGTGTGGAGAGAGGCAGAAGGAGTAGGAGAGAGAAAATCTTAAGCAGGCTCCATGTCCCAGCACAGAACCTAATGCAAAGGATCTCATAGCCCTGAGATCATGACCTGAGGCAAAATCAAGTCAGACGCTTAATGGACTGAGCCACTCAGGGGCCCCAATGTCAGAGATTATGTCTTAGATTCACAGGATCCTCAACACCCAGAATGGACCTTATCAAGGAATCAATAAGTGTTGGTAAATTGAATGGATAAATTAATCCTGGCCTAAGCTTTAAAAATTACCTTACCACATACAATGGTTAATTTTATAGGTCAACTTAACTGGATCCCGGGATGCCTAGATATTTTGTCAAACACTATTCTGGGTGTTTCTGTGAGGAATAACATTTAAATTGGATAGACTGAATAAAGCAGATTATCCTCTGTAGTGTGGGTGGGCCTCATCCAATAAGTTGAAGACCTGAATGGAACAAAATGGCTGACTCTCCCTCAAGTAAGAGAGAATCCCTCTTGTCTGCTTTTGAGTTGGGATATCAGTTTTTTTCTGCCTTCAGACTTGGACTGAAACCTGACTCTTTTGGGTCTTTAGCTTACTAACTATATATCTTGGAACTTGTCAGTCTCCATAATCATGTGAGCTGACTCCTTTAAAGAAATTTCTTTTTATATATTTGTATATCCTATTGGTTTTGTTTTTGGAGAACACTGATTAATATACCACTTGTTAGTCAAAATGAAATAACCTGAAACATTTTTCTCTTTGACCTCTACGTCTCCTGATATTTTCTTTTGTGTTATAGGATATAGTTATCTGGATGACTGAGGTTTTAAGATAAACATCTTTGATTTCCTAGTAGTATTTTCTTTTTCTCTTCTATACCTATATCATTTTCTAGCTCTTCCTTACTTCCAGTAACAAGTTTGAAGTATTTCTTTAATTAAAAACAGACAAATGCAGAGAAAGAACAGTATCTTCTACTTCTGAACTTTACACAAATTTTTCAACAAAAAGAACCAATATTTAATAATATTTTTTCATATCAGTATATAACCTATTGCCCTGTCAATTACTTTTCATTGATTCAAATTTATTGTTTTGTATGAGCTCTGGAGATTTGCAAGGTTAACCCTGTACTTTCAGTGGTTGATCATTATTAAAGGAATTTGTAAAACTGTAAATATTTTGTATTACCTTGAATACAGCTGTATTTGTATAAAAACAATTTCCACTGATAGGGGAATAAGTGTCATATATAGGATCAAAATATTAAGGATATTAAGGTCTATATTCTGTGGCAACTAAAGTTCAGTAAACCTTTGGTTCCTTAGAAGATAGTTTTTGGCAGCATAGAAGGAATGTCCTAATAATTACAGATGACATTAATGATTGTGGTGATGACTGAAAATAAAAATAAAATACAAAGATAGTTTTTTAAAAATGAAATCCCAGTGAAAGCTGCTAATTACACTTAATGTGCTATAGGTTAGCAGATTAGCCAGCCAGAAATGTAAAGAATATTACTGCTATGGGTATTCTGTTTGGACCTTAACACTGGCAGGAAGAGAGATCTTACAAAATTAGTAAGACCATGTCATTCTGTGGTTTAAAACTTACCAGTGGCATCTTGCCTTTGGCATAAAATCCCATTTCCTTTTTTAATCTCTAAGTCCCTACATGTCCTGGCCCATCTGCTCTTGATCACTAAGATTCAGTCCTGTTTCTATTAAGTTGATTTCTTCTTCACTGAGTTTCTACGTGCTGTTTCCTCTTCTTCAACTGCTCTTTAGCAAATGTTGTTTTGCTTTCATCTTTCAGATCAGATCTGAGCTCAGAAGGCTCATGGCCTTCTCTGAGAATCTCATTTGATAAGTGGTTTTTCCCCTGTGCTCCAACTAACACTTTATGTATCAGTGTGTTTGTTTTCTTCAGTGAACCCAGAAATAGTCTTCATTTGTTTCTCTGATTCTCCATGTTAGAATTCAAACTTCATGGGAGCAGGGACTCTGTGTGTGTCTTGCTCAATGCTAGATTCTCAGTACCCGGGAAAGTGCCCACGCAGAGTAAGAGGGAGGCTTGCATGGACAAGTGGGTCATGTGTAAATCCATTTCTATCGAGGCCTTTCAGAAAAACTGTCAAATCTGGCATTTGAGTATCAATGCTGAGTGGGTGATCAGCTTTTGTCTTCCTTTTACCCTATCACTATCAAATATCACTCAGGGAGTTCTCCATTTGAGCTCCCTTCTGATGTTTTGAATTGGGTGTCTGTTTCTTAATTTACAAATATGCAAAGTCTGAGGATGGATTATATAGGTACTTTGCTCAGGTCATGGATTCACGATTTCACCCTTCAGCCTACAATAAGGCAGTTGATGATTTATCATAGGATTGGATTAAGTAACTTTAATATTATAGGTGATATTTACTAAAGATGTACCAAAATATAATTTAATATATTTGACATATTTTTTAAAGATTTTCTTTATTTATTTGAGAGAGAGAGAGCACAAACAGGGTGAAGGGCAGAAGGAGAGGGGGAAGCAAATTCTCCGCTGAAAGGGGAGCCTCCCTTGGGGCTCAATCCCAGGACTCTAGGATCATGACCTGAGCTGAAGGCAAATGCTTAACCTACTGAGCCACCCAGGTGACCCTAATATATTTGATATTTAAATGGATATTTTAATAACTATGCATGGGCCCATTGATATAAATTAGGACAATTCTTAGTTTCAGGACTTAGTTTTAAGAAAGTTCAAAGATACATTTTTTTTTTTTAATAAAGAGACTGAGATAAAAATCGCTATTACTAAAGACTAATAGTTTGATTTTTTTTTACATAAATAATAACTTGATTGTCCTGAGATTTATAGTTGTCAGAGCAGAGAAACTGCCTTTAGATGTTTGGAAACAAATGCTTCCTTGAAGTCACCCAGAAGCACATTTTATAATGTCATTTACACTTGATTGCTAGTAAATCAGAAGATTTAAGTCATACCTGAGAAACCAGATGAAGCAGGTGTGGCAAAAACCCGGTTTTGGGGGTGCTTTTGGCCAGTGTCCCACAGTGCATGAGCATCCCAGACCTCAAAGAGAGAATCAGTGTCACGTGAAGAGCACTTGAAGTTGCTGTAACTAGTCTCACCATCAATAGATTTGTCCTGGGGGGACTTCAGCACTGCTGGAAAAACTTCCCTGCTATGACACCATAAAAATCAAACAGTGTATAAGGAAAAGAAACTTTTGTTCATTTACACCAAGAAAAACAAAACGAAACAACTCAAAGTGCATATAACTAGTATTTCTTTCTTCACTAAGTATTCATTGAGTATCCATTGGGTAGTAGAAGAGAAACCCAGGTGATTAATAGGATATTAATTGAGCAACTCAACTGAGCAACTCACAACTTAGTGGTTGGGATAAATGTATCTTTTGGCAATTATAATATATTGCAATATATGTACTTACTGAGATATGATTATTATAGAACACAAACTCAACTTGTGAAATAAGTATGCGTGTCAACCAAGTCTTGAAGGATGATTAGGGTTTAGCAGTACAGCACAGAGTGGAGAAAATAAAGGGCATTTTGTGCAAAGGGATACACTTCAAACTTGCACCTCTAATACAGTGGCAAGAAGATACCAGCTGGACCCCAAAGCAGTGAAGATGGAGCCAACAGTCACAAATCCAGCAGTTCCCCTTCATGGCTGGGTTGTAGCCTCAGTCTGGCCTGGATACTGCCTCACACCCAGAGGGTGACCCCTGGAGCAGACCCAGTCTAGTTAGTTCAGTGGTTCTCGACAGGAGGGGATTCTCCTCCCCCTCCCCCAACCAACCATGAGACATTTGGCAATGTCTAAAGACTTTTTGGTTGTCATAATGGGGAAGAGGTGCATTGGCATCAAATGGGTAGAGATTAAAGATGCTGCTAAACATCCTATAATAAGCAGGATAGTCCCCACAACAGAGAATTACTTAGTTCCAGTAGCAATAGTCCTAGGGTTAAAAACCCCAGGTTAGACACACTCATTTCCAATTACAGTAGGATGCAATGTAAATTTCTGGCACTCAGCGTAGAACTATAGAAATGTTCTTCCTTTGTGTCCTAAAAGATATTGTGTCCTGTGGTTTGAGAAGCTCCTCTTCTGTAATTTCTCTCCCTTAGCCCTCCCCTCTAAACTTTGCTTCTCACCTCAAACACTGATGAGGCTGACTGATGTATAACTAGGACTCTGACACAGAAAAGAGGCCATGTATCAGATTGCAGATAAGGGCTCAAGGACTATTCATGTTAATGGACAATTGTTAAATAATCTGGAAGTTCTATCTCAGGTTGATTGTAAAAATTTGGCCTTTTTACCTACTTAATGAGTTCTTGATCCAGGTTCTTCTTGCCTTGCTTTCCCCATATGGACTTTAAAGAGGATTTATGCCTCCAGAGGAATGAATCCCTGGAAGGCAGAATTCACAGATCACATAGTAGCAGTGGTCACAAGCTAAACAGTAAAAGCCTTTTTCGTAAGCCCAGCCCTCCCTTCTGGATGTACACAGAATTTTGTTACTCTGCTTCTCTGTCAATACTTGTCATTATATCATTTAATTCTTCAGAGATTGTAAAGATTAAAGTTGATATTCAACAATGTGAAGTCCGAGTCATGATTTTAAATTTAAGATGTTGAGAAAATTAGATCATCCTGAGAGATCCATAAAAGAACAAATATGTCAGGCGTTTGCATCTGCTCATCTTGAAATATACATATACATAACCTAATACCTGCCCCTTGACATGGGATGTTACAAAATAGCAGACATTCTGCCAACTAATTCATAGGACAGGGCAGAAGAAGAGGACAAATCATTTAAAATACAGGCAGAAACTTTAGTCCGATAAACTGATGGGATTACTGCCCAAACAAAAACAAAACGAAAAACAGAACAAAAACACCCTTAGAGTTGGGCCACCCTTGTATATTTCTCCAGCAAACGCAGCCAAATATTCCTGTACTTAGTGACTTGATTCTGTGGTCCTGAATTATCAGCACCTGTCACTTTGTTGCTTCAGAGAAGGATCATTGAGAGAAAATGTTATTTCAAGGCTAATAATGGAAAGAGAAAGTGGTATCCATTTCTCTGGCAATATTTACCTTGTGTACTGGAAATAAGAAAAGGATAGACTCAAGCTATTTGGGAACCTGAGTCAGGATTTGTAAACCAGAGGGCAAGTTTTGCCATCCATGACATGATTTTAATATGCACAAAGTACATGTTAAAAGTGCACATTCCCCACCCACCCTCACCAATTTAGGCTCAGCAGGCATTTCCTTCACGGCTTTAAGGGTATTTCTGGGCAAGTGCCGTGGTCTCCACTGTACAAAAAATCTGTCAAAGATGTCAGCACAAGGTTGGTGGGCAGTAGGAAAATAGTGGGATAAGGATAAGGGCTCAATAAATATTTGTTGAATGAATTATTTCTAGCTCTTTTCCTAGAAACAGAAATTTCTCATTGCTTTTGTTATGAGTAGACTGCCAATGATCTTATTTAGATATACAATATTTTAGAGAAACTCAACTCTTTCCTAATTATTCTGTGATCTGTGTTAGATGGATTTTAGTCCCTGGTGTCAGAAAACTCAAGCGATGATAATCTCTTCTAATAATGTGACCTTGGGCACTTCTTCTGACATCCCTTGACCTTAGTTTTTAAATTTCTAACTTGAGAAATTTAATAACTACTTCTCAAAATGTCCTGTGACACTGAAAAGTACCAAAAGAATTCATATATGTGTCACAGTATAAAGTATGCCATGAATGTTATTTATTTTATGATTCCTGGAAATCAATTATAAACTGGAATTCAGAACTGCATCACAGATGCAGCGGCAGTGAGGTATTTTTAATCGATCCTCTGCTCTAGAAAAATACGTCTTCCTCCATGGCTGGGATATTTAAAGTAAATGCAAGTTAAATATCACTGACAAGTTCAAGTGGTACCTTCCCTACATCTTTTTGCTTTGTTGTTTCAAGAATCAACATCATTGGGGAATGATGTTCCTTTCATGCTATCTTGATTCTAAAGATGGTGGTCATGCAGCTCCCACAGGGGTCAATTAATTTCTAACAGGAGAGGGGATGATCTGTGGATGAAGAGACAAGTTAAGATAACCAGCCCGCAGCTGAGCCTCCCACACCAGAAAAGCACCTTCTACTATGCAAACTCACACACACAAGTAGACACATGCACCATTCCCTTAATTCTCATCCTGTAAAAGATGAGTCAGATGTGTTCTTCTTACCTCCCCTTCAGCTGTGCTATATGAGATGGATGTGTCGGTGAAGGGTAATTCTTTAAGGGTTGGCGAGCAATTAAATGTCAGAGTGGAGAAGGAAGTGAGTGTCTAAAAGTAATTCCAAAGCTTGCTTTTTTTTTTTTTTCTTTCCTGCTTCTTTTCTTTCTGATAAAAAAAAAAGCATAAACATCTCTGGGAAATGAATCATCCTGTCGACTGCATGAGAAATGCAGGCATTTTCCTGTTTAAACCGAGCATATTAAAATAAAGGAAAAAGGAAGCATGGAGGTAAAATAGAACACAGTAGGGATTAATCATATTGGCACAAGTCAGCCAGACACAACAAAGCCCAGACAAATATCAGGCAGGTGCTGCCTAACTTGAAGGGCACAATGACCCACCAGGGTCCAGCTTATTCCTACCTTGGGTGATGTTCGGTGTTAGAGCTCCCTGCACTCCAAGCATCAGAAACTCTACATGAATTAGCTGAGGAAAAGAAAGGAAGTTTCCTGTCATCATGGGAAGAAAGTTGGGCTTGAGGCATACTATCAGACCATCCACTCTGGTTTCTGCTTCTCCTGGAACATGAGCTTCATTGTAATGGATGAACCACTCTAAGATGATGAGGGGAACAGGAAATTCATGCTTCTAAATCTGTGTCTTCCAACTTCAGAGTCCAAGAGGAAGTAGAAATGATACAGTAGGTTAGATTTGAGATACAGACGTGAGGTAAAGTCACAGAGACGTGTGTGTGTGTGTGTGTGTGTGTGTGTGTGTGTGTGTGTGCTGGTGCACGTGAGTGTGTGCATCCAGGGACAATCTGTGGTGGACATGATGATGTGACACACAGCCCAGGCTTCTTCACGAACTAAAGCCTCATGATCCAACTTTTGGAAGTGTTACTGGTGCACTCTACTGCAGCTACTTTTGGAGATTCCCTCACTAGAGAGACCCACTTCTCCCAGGAGCATAATACCTTTTCAGAGTAGTTGGCATGAGCATCTGATGACAGACCGACCATAAAAGCCTGTCCCTCCCATTCCAACATTCCAATTTGGGGAAGTTTTGAGAGGCCTCTTTGCCCACTTCTGCCCCTTCCTCCCACAGGCTTTGAGTCCAAGATCATGCCCCAGTGAAGCCCAGGAATGCTTGGCTCCATCTTGGAGCTGGCTTCTCAGGGAAGCTGTTCAGTGACAGTTGAGACGAAAGAAAAGAGAACACACCTCTGTATATCACCACTCTTTAAAATTCAGAAAGAGAAGTAGCGTCCGCTTAAGAAAGGAAGAAGAGACTGAGGAGGAGGAACTGGGTCCAGAGAGAGCAGTATTACAAGGTTGAATGGTTTTCCCCTGATAAGCTCCATTTATTTATTCAGGTGAGTACATTGACTTAGAGTGAGAAGAGAGGATCAGGCAGGATGTTTGAGATTTACGGTAAATTTTTAATAGCAGTAAGAGGGACTAGTCATTGCAACGAGACACAAGATTGACAAATGGTGTTGATTAGACAGGAACCATGATAGATCAGGCCCAAATCAAACAGCAATGCTATCTACTCTTGCCTCGCTTGGTGAACCCAATGGCTGAAGGACTGATATATGCTTGGGGATGTATATGGAGAGGTAAAATAGTTGCATAAAAACTAGAAGCCAGGAAGCAGGAATTGGAAATAAAAAATAAATCACACATACACACGTGATTATTGCTTCTTTTATATCAATTATATTTGTATTTTCATATTTTATTTACAAGGAATGGTTGCAAGGTAGCATTCCACTTTTTCTTGATGACTTTAAGTAGGTATTCATTTGCAATGATGTTTTACACTATTGTTAATATGATTATGTATTAATGAGGCTATCATTCCATTTGTCTTTTCTAGGTCCGTGTGTACAGTGATAAACAACACAAAACCGCAATATGGATATGTGATTACATAAACAAAATATAAGGTAGGGGTTAAGTCTTCTTGAGCTTTTGGCCAGCTAGAAAGTCACAGTGCATAAAATATGAGAAGGATGCTTCCAATTGATTTTTTGCTGGCACAGCTTCATCCTTGGGGTGAGGGCACGGGGATACAGGATGAGAGTCTAGAGAACAACTAGAGTCGCATCTTGTAAGAAAGGGTGGTGGGGAGAGGTCTTACCTTAAGCAACTGTGCTTTTATCTGCTTAGTCAGAAGAGCCCTCCTGAAATGAAAGGGTAGTCATCTGAATGAAGGAGGGCCACTGACCCCAAAGGGACAAGTAGGTAGGGAGAACAGAGACAGTGGAGGCCCACCAGGTTCAGACACAAGGTGCAGTCTCCTATCTGGGCTTCATGGTACTCAATACCAGCCACAATCTTCTTTCAGATTTCCTATTTGTTTACCAGTCTGTTCTACCACGAGTGAGAAGCCCCCGAAGGGCAAGTTCTGTGTGTCATTTGTCTTTTTGTCTCAAGAAACTTTCAAAGAGCTGGCTTTTTATGTGGAGCCCAAGAAATGTAGGCTAAATGAAGGAACTCAGCAGACCAATCTGACAATTATTTTGTAGGTATTGAACTCAAATGTCCCAAAGCTCAATCATACCATAATAAGATTTCTTATATTGATGTTATCAGGATCTTTAGTAATTCATGCCATGAAGACTTCACGTCTTGCAATTCAGGGCAAGGAATGGGCTGTATCCTCTCTGCCCAGGATGGTGCTTGACATTTCACCCAGCGTAAGGTTATCCTACAGACATTCTTTATTCTGGATGCTGGGAAATCTCCAAGTAGTTCACTAGGGAGGGTGGGGGGACCAACCTCAGTGCTTAGATTCTCAAACTGTTTTCAATTAGGAAATGACTTCTGTGTTTCTCCCACTCAGGTGCCTTTGATTAGTGAGAAGCACAAATATGCAGTCACGCAAAAATGCACTCCCTCGGTCAGAACCTACAAAAGCTAATCAACTGCCCAGCTGGTTTACATTTCTATACATTCCTTGACATACAGAGATGTATCTTGAACCTAGCTGGCCGATCCTCATGCACTGTTGCCAGACTCCGCGAGGCTAAGTAAGGAATGCTCGGAGTTATTTTTCTTTCTTATGCCGGGGTCCCTGGCCTATAGGATAGAGTCATTTCACTAAGCAGCTGTGTGACCTTACAGAGTCTTGACCTTGCTGTTTCTGGGGTTCCTTTAAGATTGTAGGTGTGGATATTTTTCACTGTTGACATGGGATTGTGGTTCTTTAGAAGGGAAGGCTGAATAACTAATATTAATGATGTGTGTGTGTGTGTGTGTGTGTGTGTGTGTGTGTGTGTGTGTTACAGCACCCAATATTGAGCCTTTCACTACCTATTACATTTGGACTTGGAATTCAAATGAGGGCCACTGAGAAGAGCAAGGAATGGCGGAGGAGCTTTTCATGTCCCCTTTTCTACAGTCTTTCCCCGTTTGCAGCCAGATGGACTTGACCAGGTCTGAGCAGCTAACTCTGAAGCTACAAGGCAAGGGCCTCCTGTGACTTTTTGCATAAAGGCAGAATTCTTTATGTTCTGCTTCTGCCTGGCTCCCTCTGCAAGGAGTCCCTGCCTCGATCTAATGTTAACTCTTCTACCTGCTCTTCTCTGTCCCTACTGTCCCATTTCTCTGACTCACATCATTTTCTGTTTCATCCGATCTCATCCACTGGTCCTAACATAGAATTTCCTCTTATTGTATAACTCTTCTTCAAGGCATTCTTCTCAGGTACAACTTTACACAGAACCACGTGATCATTCAATACAAGTGTAGACACTCACAGACAAGAACAATATGTTTCATGTGGGTCTCATTCTGCATTGTTCTCCAGGGTCCAGCCCTGCGCCTGTGCAGGGTTCACTTAATGCCTATGTTGAGTTCAGATAATGGCCAGGGACTCTCCTTCATCCCCGCTCCCTGCCCGCACATATGCTTTTCCTGCACCTTTGGGTACTACCTTTTCTTTCTCCTAACCCACAAATGCTCTCTTAAAGGAGGATTTTTTTTCCTTTTTAAGGAAATCAGCTACAATGACAAGCTATTATTTAAGATCAATTCATTAGGGAATATCCTAGATGAGCAAAACAATTTACAAATTCACAATCTGGCCTCCAATGAATGTCTGCTTTCCTAAAGCCACAAACCACATACTCTATTCTCTGGACTTCTTGAACTTAGTATCTCATTCATAAAAGGTGCTCAATACAATGTACCATCTATATCAATATCCACATATATCTCTCTTCAGTTTTATTTAACTACCGCACCTGTAATTATTCTCTGTTTTACACCGATACACCCTAATAGTTAATGTACTTTTATAATTCCCATTTCAATTGTTTTGTTTCCCAGGGAATGCTGTCTCAATTACATCATTCACAGTCAACCATAAAATAAACATCTTCCGTCACCTGGTCCAGTAGACGCAAAACTACAGGGAAGTATAAACAAATATTTTGATTTTGTTTACACGCGTGCCACCAGCTGCTTCAGAAAATCTACTTGGAAAAAAAAACCCAAAATTGCAGAAGAACCCCAGATTGTAAACACCTGCATTTAAATCTTTAGCACAAAGCCAGAAAGTAAACAACACAATATTAAACTCATTCATTTGGGGGAAAACCTCCTCCCAAGTGCATTTGAGATATTGTTTAATTTTACATAAGAGAGACAGAGTAGGTGGCAGCCAAAGAGAATGGAGCAGACAAAAAGGAGAGGCTCACTGTAGTGAGGACAGTCGTGTCTCATCAGAATGGGCTCTGGTGGATGGTTGGAAAGTTCAGGGCACCCCAAATACACTGAGCTTCTCCTTTGCTTACACCCGTCCGAGCTTATAAAGAGGATAATTTGACCACACATTCATTTTTCATCAGCAGGAAGCCCATTTGCTAAGTAAGTGCCAGCAGCTTAATTCAGTTAAACACTTACTGAGAGCCAGTGACATGCTGAGCACTGTGCCGAGTGTCAGGAATACAGAGATTAATAAATGGAGTTCTTTCCTTTAGGGATCTACAATTTAGGGAGGACTGAAATATGTGTGAATAATTGTGTAATATTAATGTTACATGCTGGAGTAGGGGTTAGTGCTGGACCGGTGCTGGCTCTGAGGAGGAAATAATGAACTCGTGAAACATCAAGGAAGCCTTCATCTGTCAAATGATGGTTTTCTTGAGTCTTGGAGTTTCTCCAATGTTTAGGTAATGGAAGGTGAATTGACAAGTGTGAAGTGAATTACAAATGTGCGTTCCAGGCAGAGAAACATCACTACAAAAATAACGGGAGCTCTCCAGGACTGTCCTGATGCCTGCGGGGCATGCATGACCGGGGGCTATCTGCTCCCCCAGTTGATGGACACAAGGGTATGCACAGTGCCCCCAGCTCATTCCTGTCCTTATCTGCGTGCTCCATTGTTCTGTAGCAGATCCTTTCCAAGACACTAGATCAAAGATCAAATTATGAAAATGATGAGGAATTTCAAGATGGCAGCAAGAGAACATGAAACCAAGAGTGGGCTGTCTCTCAGACTTGGTGGGGGAGGGTGCCCTGTGCTACCTGGCAAATTTCATGCCAAGAAGTCAGCTCTCCTTAGCATAATTCTTAGTCCAGAGTAACATAGTATATGGTCCACAAACATTATTTCCCTTCTCTTCCCCCCAGATTAATATTAACTGGGCTTAGAACTCAAACACATTGGGAAAGGCTGTAGGAGAAAGCCAGCAATGGTGGGGTGGAGCTCGGGCCAGAGGCAGGGCCCAGAGCCTGCAAACTTTTACATAGCAGGTTGGAATTTGATGTGTATCCTCTGGGTGCTGGTACACCGTTGAATGATTTTGGGCAGGGGTGTAAGAAATCAGATTTATTGACTAAGACATTCAATCTGGTCTTCAGGTCATGGATAGATTTGATGTGGGAGAAATAGAGGTAGGGAAACCAGGTCTGAGCACTGCAGGTGGGAGAAATATTTTACCTCTGCTGCCTGTAGAGATTAGGGTGCCAGCTGATGTCTAGCAAATATTCCAGTTCTGAATGTATGTGCATGCCCTATGTCCCCCACTAGAGAGAAAATTCCTTAGGTTTTGTGGTGCCTTTTATGTAATAGATGCTTACTATTTATTTCCTATTAAACTGATGTTTCTTTAGCTATTTGAGGAATCACATCAAAATCTTGACTCACATAGAAGTCTTAGTCTGAATTTAATCCCAAATAGGTATTATCATAGGCAAATGGATTTTTAAGGTGTAGTTGTATCTTACATGGGGGCTACCAGTGTTCACCAGTGCTCTCGAACAGAGTTAAATAGCTGAATGTGATCTTCACAGAGAAAAATATAAACATACCACTCTACTGTCTTAAAGTCATTACAAATCAATCAACTGATGTTCATTGATAAGGGAAATTGCATTATAGTTCTGTTTGTAGAGAAGAGGTGATACTTGTACCATAAATACTTTAGGTAGTTACCCTTGATTATGTAGGATTGGGATACCACAGTTGAAGGGCTTCTGATATAAACACAATGGAGTGGATTTCAACCCCTCCTTTAGTTTCATCTGGGAGAATTTAAAAAAAAAATTTCCCTTGCCTGCATTCCACAACTGAATTAAAATCTCTGGGAGTGAGGCTTGAGTATCTGATTTTTCCCAAGCTTTGTGGAGTTACAATTGACATGCACTAAAATTCACCCATTTAAAGTGATTTCTATCCCTATAGTTGTGTCTTTTCCAGAAGGTCATGTAAATGCAATCAAAGTATTTAGTCTTTGTAGCTGGTTTCTTTAACATAGCATGGTATTTTGAAATTCATTAGATTGTTAAATGTGAGAGTAGTCCATTCTTTTCTACTGTATAGAAAATACTGAGGCATGTTCTAGAATGTGGTCATACCACAATTTATTTCTCCATTCATTAGTGAATGGGGACAGTAGACGTTTTAAAAGCTTTCCAGTTGATCATAAAGCATAACAAAGGTTGAGAACCACCATCACAAACTTTATGCATATTATTTTGTATTTTACCAAAAGCTCACCACATCTCTCAGTTATCATGCTTGTATTTATTGTTTAACCTAATGTATGTGGAAGAAGTTAGAATGACTACAGCTGTTCTATAGGCCACACTGTCTGATGCACATGGAAACTTTGGATCAAGTCTGCTTAACAATTATTTTCTACTTTACATTACTAAAAATATATGTACTTTTCAAAGGCGTGGTGAATTAGTACCGCACAGATCCAACTATCGCTGTTATCAATGAGGTCTGATATGCTGGTGGAAGATTTGAGAGAAACAAATTATTCACATTCCAACTCATCTTCTCTTACCCATAAATGGAAAGTTTTGCCTACTAAAGAAGACCAGTTTTAAGATGCATAATTATTAAACTAACACACACATATTTCTGACCACTTGGAAAACACTCTGAGAGTCTTCCAGTATCCAAGTCTATAAATTATGATTAAGAACAATTTATTAGGGCATAGCCATTGCCTTCAAAAATGCTTGGTTGTGACAGTTCATTGGTGCCTCTCCAGCCCTTTAAAGGCAACTCTTAGAAGCTGTGGGATCAGAATATTCTGGACACTTCAGCATCACAATGATAAAGTATCTTCATCAGTGCATCTTAAAAAAAAAAAAACAAAACCAACAAAAAACAAATTTCTGGGGTAGTTCGTAAATTGCCGTGATTTAATTGGTTATGGGGCTGTTGGATACATAATTCAACTGATTCATAGAGAGATGGCTGCCCCCCGCCACCCCTGGGCTCTACAGAGACTTTCACAATAGATCAGCTGCCTGAGAACAAATTTGGCTTAGAGAAATTAAAACACCATTTGAGGGAGTGTCTCTGAGGTAAATCAAACTTGAACTTTACATTCTGAAAGGACTGAAGTGCCCAAGGTCCTGTGCTGCACGGGCAAGACCAAACACAACGTGGATCTGAGTCATTTTTATGGACATTCTTAAATATTACGGCCTCTCTCCACCCTAACAATGCTACCTACCATTGGTATCTGAGCTCTTTGGGGCTGACACTCTCCATGACTGTTGTAATCTCTGGGCCTCTGGAAAGAAAAATGCTACCCAGAATTTCTGGAGTCTCTCTGGTCTGTCGGGTCAATCATCATTATCATCATCACCATCTCTTTCAGAATTGTTATGAATCAACTTGCCTTTTAAAAGTTAATGGGGGGGGCACCTGGGTGGCTCAGTGGGTTAAAGCCTCTGCCTTCAGCTCAGGTAATGATCTCAGGGTCCTGGGATCGAGCCCCACATCGGGCTCTCTGCTCAGCAGGGAACCTGCTTCCTCCTCTCTTTCTACCTGCCTCTCTGCCTACTTGTGATCTCTCTCTCTCTCTGTAAAATAAATAAATAAATAAAATCTTAAAAAAAAAAAAAGTTAATGGGTGGTTCTCATCAGATTTGAATGGCTAGAAAAGGTTAGGGAGACTTATTCCTCATCCTCCTGCAGGTTATTACATTCAGTTCATTGCAAAAAAATCTTTCTTTTGGCAAGCAAAATGCAGCATTGATTTCCCAGGGGATTTTCATTCTGTTCTCCTACATACATGCACACACTGATATATTACTGAAGGAATTCCTAGTTTCTGAGGGTATGCCAAATCCTGCAAGGATAGCAATGAGGTAATTCTAAAGTAAATGGTACTTGTGTCCTCTGACAAGCAGACAGGGGGAAAAGCCTAAAAGAGAATCACCACAGGAGTTAAACGAGAATCTTAATGAAGTGAAATAAAATATGGGAGAGAGTGGGTATTTTCTCGTTTGCTTCTGAAGAGCTTAGCATTACTTCAAGGTAATAATAGCTAATTAAGTAGTTTGAGACTTGTGTGCTGAGTGGAAGGGTGTCCTCCCCCAAATTCATGGCCTTCCTAGAACTTGAGAATGTAACCTTACTTGGAAATAGGGTCAGTGCCAACCTAAATAGTTAAGAAAAGGTCACACTGGGGTAGAGCGGGACTGTAGTCCAACATGACTTGTGTCCTCATTACGAGGAGAAGGGACACAGAGACACAGACACAGAAGGAAGACAGCCATGCGATTACTAAAGCAGAGAAGACAGTGAGGGACCACAGCCCAAGGACCATCAGGCACTCCCAGAAGCTGGAAGAGGTAGGGAAAGATTTTCCCCTGGAGGCTTGAGAGGGAGCATGACTCTGCCAACACCTTATTGGATTTTTTAAAGATTATTTTATTTATTTATTTGAGAGAGAGAGAGAGAGAGAGAGAGAGAGAGAGAGAGATGACAACACAAGTAAGGGGATTGGGAGAGGGAGAAGCAGGCTTCCCACAGAGCAGGGAGCCTGACATGGAGATGGACCCCAGGACACTAGGGTCATGACCTGAGCTGAATGCAGATGCTTAAAGACTGAGCCATCCAGGCACCCCTGATTTTGTATTTTTTTAAAATATTTTATTTATTTATTTGACACAGAGAGAGAGAGATCACAAGTAGGCAGGGAGTCAGGCAGAGAGGAAGAGGAAGAAACAGGCTCCCCGCTGAGCAGAGAGGATCGACATGGGGCTGGATCCCAGGACCCCTCTGAAGACAGAGGCTATAACCCACTGAGCCACCCAGGTGCCTCTGATTTTGTACTTCTAAGTTCCAGAGGTGTCAGAAAATAAGTCTCTGTTGTTCTAAGCCACCCATTTTCTGGTACTTTGTCACGGGAGTCCCAGGAAACTACTACAACTTGCTTCTGGAGTTTTATCCAAAGGGAGAGTTTGAGGCTCACCATTCCATAGATGGATGGTCTAGGAGGAGTCAGAAAAACATTAAGAGAAAAACAAAGGGAGCCGTACCTCACTTCTTTACTCATGACGTTAGAACCATGCCAAATATGATCTCTGAGCTAACAGTAGTAGGATCCCTGAGGTTCCCAAAATGCAGATTTCCTGCCAGACCCAAGCCTATTGGTGGGAAGTATTTCTGGTGAGACCCAAGGAATCTGCATTTCACCAAGTTCTTTCCGCCTTTCTTATGAATGCTAGAATTTTGGCACCATTTCCATGCAGCATCATGTCTATTATCATCTTTGAGAGATAATCAAACAAAACCTGACCAATCTGCTGAGGTCGACAAAGGCTCAGTCTTGTTCTCAAATCTGTATTTGGGGCCAAGTGAAAGCCAAACAAAATCAGGGAGCCACCCAGGACCATGCAGTCTCTTATTCTGGGACACAGAATTTCCCAGCAGCATGTATCCATGTGGCTTTTATTTTTCTTCCTGCTCCCCCAATCCCTATAGCAAGTAATGGGACAAATAATTGTCCCCTAACTGTGCTCAAACCATGGCTGCTGGAAGTTGAAAACGATAGAGGAGAAATATGGAAACTACCAAACATGTAACTTGCTGCCTGTATGGTTTCTTCTTTATTTTTTATTTACTTATTTTTAAAAAAAAAATATTTATTTATTTTAAGGAGAGAGAGATAGAATGAGCTGTCGGATGGAGCAGAGAGGGAGAAACAGACTCCCAAATCATGGATGATTTTTTCCTAAGTATTCACAATGTTGAGGTATCATAATTTTTTTTAAAAGATTTTATTTATTTATTTGACACAGAGAGAGAGGGAGATCACAAGTAGACAGAGAGGCAGGCAGAGAGATGGGGGGGAAGCAGGCTCTCTGCTGAGCGGGGAGCCCGATGCGGGGCTCCACCCGAGGACCCCGAGATCATGACCTGAGCCGAAGGCAGAGGCTTTAACCCACTGAGCCACCCAGGAGCCCCAAGGTATCATAACATTTAAAATGATTTAAATATTTTAAATCATTTTAAACATGAATGATATCTGTGTTTTTCTGTTATATTTTATAACTAGTATTGTTGGTATAAGGACATTGCTGATTTTTATATGTTAGTCTTCTTGACTCTATGTAACTTTGTTCTTACTAGTTTTAATTGTTTGATTTTTGCTTTTGTTTTTTGAAGGCTATATTGGGCTTTTTTTTTAAAAGATTTTATTTATTTATTTGACAGAGAGAGAGAGATCACAAGCAGGCAGAGAGT
>CM053605.1:8949652-8980330 GCA_028646535.1 Procyon lotor | reverse complement strand
TTGGCCTTTGGATGTAGGCAGTCATATCACCAGCATATAAAAATAATTTTTCTTCTCCTTTCTTTGCAGTGCCTATTGAATGACTTGGGGATCTCTAGGAAAGAGTTACAATATCAGGACTATGGTAGGCATATAGTGTTCCTGAAATTACTAGGAATATTTCTGATGTATACAAGTAAGCATAGTGATGATGATTTCTTCTGGTAAATTACTGTTATATGTATCTTTAGAACTAGGCCAATAGTAGAAAAATATTGCAAGCTTCTAAAAGCTGCATAGAAAAAAAAGCCAAGGCTGCATGAGAGACAAAGATATAACTCACAGCTATTCTTCATATGGAAATATTGGTTATGGGGACCCAGCCAATAGTGGTTATGGGGGGACTGGGCCCCAATTCAGGCTCTCTGCTCAGTGGGGAGCTGGCTTCTCCCTCTGCCTGCCACTCCCCCTGCTTGTGCTCCTATCCTCTCTCCCTCCCTGTCAAATAAATAAAATCTTTAAGAAAAAAGAAATTTGCTTAAAAAATATATTGGTTATAACGTATCCTAGTCAATGACCTAAAGCATCTCTTTTGATGGTGGATCCTGGGCATAATTGGACACACAGAAATCATTGTTTGCATCACCCCTTTCAATAAACAGCAAAAATAATTTATCTAATAATTTTTTTTTTTAAAGATTTTATTTATTTGACAGAGAGAAACATAGCGAGAGAGGGAACACAAGCAGAGGGAATGATAGCGGGAGAAGCAGGCTTCCTGCAGAGTAGAGAGCCTGATGCGGGGCTCGATCCCAGGCCCCTGGGATCTGACCTGGGCCGAAGGCAGACGCTTAACGGCTGAGCCACCCAGGCGCCCCAATTTATCTAATAATTATAAAATTAAATACTTAATAATGATGACAATGGAAGAAACACCGTGAATGTTTTCTTTTTTCTGAATTTCCTATAATAATCATACAAGTAAAAATAATTAAAACATGGAATAAGCTTTACTGTACAAAAAAGAAAATGAATTAATTAATGCTCATGTTAAAAATATTTCCTTTATTTCTAGCATGCTGAGTTTTGTCCTTATCATAGGTGGGTATTTACAATACTTTTTTTGCATCTAGTGATATAATCACATAGTTATTCCACCACAGCCCATAAAGTTGCTCAAATTCCTGACCTTGAACATTCTTGTATTCTTAGGGTAAGTTTTACTTAATTATAATTTTTATTAATATAATGTGGAATTCAGTGTGATGGGACTTCATATGGGATGTTTTCATTTATATTCACAGGTGTGGTTATTTTATTATTTTTCTTGTATCACCCTTACAAAGTGTCACTATCAAAGTACATTACCACATGCACATTGAAATAAGTGGATATCTCTCTTTCGTTTCCACTGACATGATTTGTAGAGGACATGAATTTTCTACTCCTTGGAGTTTTGATGTAAGGTTGCCTATAAAATCCTCTAAGCCTATTTTCTTTTGGCGTCATGGTGAGGGAGGCTGGGAGGTAGACTTATTTTTTTTAATAAGCCACTTACTTACTTTAATGCTTATGGGTTCATGAGAGCATTCCATTTCTTATTTTTAACAGCTTTATTAAGGCACAATTTTCATACCATCCAGTCCCATGTAAAATTCAAGGACTTCTATTAAATTTGCGGAGTGGTGCGATTGTCACTACAACCCAACTCTGAAGCATGTTCATCACACAAAAGACCCTTAGTGACCGCACGCAGCCATCTCCCATTCCCAGCACCCAACCCTCCCCAACCCCTACCTTCACACCCCCACCTTGAGCAACCACTAATTTACTTTCAGTCTAACAGTGATTTACATTTTTTGGGCATTTCATATACATGGAAACAGGCAAAATATGGTCGTTAGCATTTGCCCTTTCTTTCACTTAACGTACAATTTTTGTTTCCTTAATGTGATGTCAGGTATATCAGTAGTTGAATCATTTTTTATCTTAGTATTTTTTATCCATTTTTTTCTTGAGTTTGTTTGGAAGTCTCTATTTTCTTCAATATTTCTTTCATGTTTTAACATGTGTTGATAAATTTGTTAATTGAATTATAAAATTGTTTTCTTATAGTCTTTAATTAATCTGACTTAAATCTTCCCTTTGTCATTTGATTCCTATTTTTGGTTCTGAGTATGCTTTTATTTGTGCTCATTTTCTTTATTATTTTTTGAAAAATATGACTAAAGATTTATATTTTTAATATCTTTCAAATAACCAGTTCTTGGTTTTATTGATGATCTCTCTACCATTTATTTCATTTTTACTTCTTATTTCTTTTCAATATTTTACTTTCCATAGGTTTTATTATCTGTTGATCTTTTCTTAATTTCTTTCATGAAATAATTAATTTGTTTCATTTATTTTCAGTCTTTTCTTTTAAGGTTTATTTAAGGCTATCATATATTTTTCTACTTTAAGCAGTACTTAAGTGTGCCTCACAAGTTCTAATATGTAATGTCTTTATTCTCATTTATATATGCATGCTGAATATTTTAAAAATATGTATCTTATCCACCAAAACTTTATAGTTTCATTGCTGGGCTAAATTTGATATTTATCAATATCCTGTGCTTATTTATACTTTTAATACACATATATTATTTTTCCAAAATCCACAACTGCATGCCATTCAATAACATTGATGAAACACAATTTATTCATTCCTTTTTTTGAGGAACGCTTAGTTTCATTTTTGTTTTGTTTTTTAAAAGGTTTATTTATTTATTTTTAAGGGAAAGAGAGAGAGAGAGAAAGAGAGAGTGTAAGCAGGAGGAGGGGCAGAAAGAGAGGAAGAGAGAAAGAATCCTCAAGCAGACATCCCCTGAGTAGGAAGCCCAATGTAGGGCTTGATCCCAGAACCCTGGGACCATGACTTGAGCTGAAATCAAGAGTTAGCCACTCAACTGACTGAGCCACCCAGGAACAACAGGAACACTTAGATTGTTTATAAACTATTTCTATTGTAAGTAATGCCTCTGCACCCATTTTAGTGTATGTTTCCATATATGTGCAATGAGAGATTTTTCTAGAAGATAAAAAAAGCTCCCTTTATTAATCAAAGGGCATGGGCATCTTCAGCTTCATCAGAGATTTCCAACTTTTCTCTGACCAGTATTTCAGCCCAAAAGAAGAAAGTATGATAACATGGAAAGGAGAAAGCTTCATAATACCTTGTCTGAAATTGCGTCACAAGATTACAAATAACCACTAGGACAACTGCAAAATGTTTCTCTGACTTGAAATCATGTGCATCACCAAAACTTAGAGGTATGCAATCTCTATTGCGAAAATGATACAGAGGAGGGGAGAGTATATTGTAGGGAATAGCAATATCCCCTGCCAAAGTACCCAAAAATCTATATGCCTCTTCTTCTCATAGTAGCACTCACTTACTCACACAAAGGAGTTAAGTGTCTCCATGCCCCAGAGGCAGAACCTATTGGATCTCCCTCTTCTCATACCCAATGTACAGTAGGTGAAGAAACAGACTGACTGTAAAGTGTCCGATACCTCTTGTTTCCTGGGAGTGAAAATTTTCTGGTTCTCATTGTCGGAAAGCGAAGTCTTTATAATTATAAACATCTGGGTATCTCTATGCAAAGATCTATGGCTCGTACCCTAAGAAGAGTAATAAATTCTTTGTGTGCATTAGTATATTGTGTCAAGTGTTATTCTGACACTCATGCCTCTTCATCTTAACGATTCTGGGCATTTATCCAAAACTCTTTTGCCCTCTCTTGCTCTGGAAAGTTAAAAGACACGTCCATTGATAATATATTGGGTTTTTGTACTCTTCCGTAAAAAAGCTCCATGAAATTATAGTCTTGAGTTATACGTATCATCATCTTGATATTTCTACTTACGGTATCATAGAAGATGGCAATAGTTTGATAAAACAATATGACTCTTTCTTTGAAGCCATTGTAGTTCAGTAGACCAGACAGATTTAGCCATATCTTATAAGAACACAACAGTTATATGAGTAAATGCATTTTGCTGAGTGCTAGCGTTTTTAATTGGGTGTAACCTTTGCCTTGAGCAGATAATTAGGAAAAACCAATATATTGATAAGTTGTGTTATCACAACTTATGTTAGATAATTAGCCTTCTAATTTCATCTTTAAAATCCATGAAAGTATTATTATTGCAAAAAGGAGTAAAATTGTCAAATATTTTATTAGTATTTTGGAAAGTAGAAACAATAGTAATGAAGTACCGTTGAGAAGAATGGAATCCTCAGAGATTTCTGGAGAAAACATAGAATGATATACTTTTTTATAGAGTGTGTTGACAATATCAATGAAAACATTCATTATATATGTTCAATATAGAATCTTACTATTGAGAATTAACCCTGTGAATACATTTATAGCTATGTACAAAGAGACATGTATAATCAATATATATTAATAGAGAAAAGTTTAAAAATTTTAAATTTGATATGGTCTACACATAGAGGGCAATGTCATGTAATAGGAAAAAATGAGGTAGACCTTGGTATTAGTTTTCTATGTTGCATAACAAATTACCACAAACTGAGTGGTTTACAACAATGGATATTTATTATCTCGGTTCATGTGGGTTAGGAGTTAGGTATTGCTTAGTTAGGGCTGCTACTCAAGGTCTCATAAGGCTAAAGTATTTTTCTGGGCTGTGTTCTCCTCTAGGAGCTCATTTGAGGCTGCAGTCACAGTTACACAAGCTGTCTGAAAATTCATTCCTTGTGGTTGTAGGATTGAGGGACCAAGTTTATGCTGGTTGTTGGCTGAAGGTCACCCTCCACTCCCAGAGGCCATAATTCCTAGAAGTTGCCAGCAATTGCTTTCCACATGGTTGCTTACTTCATCAAGCCAGTAAGGAGATTTTCTAAAAAAACATCTGCTAGGAAGACAAAATCTTATGTCTTACTACGGTAAAATAACCACAGGAGTGACATTCCAGCACCTTTGTCACAGTCTATTGATTACTCATGGGTCTCATACTCAGACTGAGGGGATTATACACAGATGTAAGTATCAGGAAGTAGAGATAAGGGAGGGACCACCAACAGGTCTGTCCACCACATGCCTATATGCTGATAGGGAATGGTTTCTAAGATGTGTTTCTGAGTAGGAAAAAGGTATTTATATTGTGCTCCTATGTATGTGTGCACACGCATGCATGTACTTGTATCTGCCTCTGAAGGAAAACAATGGAGGAAAGAAAGGTTTTTTTGGAGTGTAAAGAGGATCACCAAGTCACTTTCTGTCACTTCTTATATGTTGCTGTTTGCATACGGCAAACAAATATATAAACTGTGTTAATAAAAGAGTTGATTTTTTAGTTTATGGTATTTTATGGCTATGTTTGAAACTGAAAGCAAAAGATATAACTTCTGCAAAATAAGAAAAACAAACAAAACAGCCCACTCTGCAAATGGATCGATAATCTAAGCTCTGACTTTTTTTTTTTTTTTTTTTAAGATTTTATTTATTGTACAGAGAGAAACACAGCGAGAGAGGGAACACAAGCAGAGGGAATGGTAGCGGGAGAAGCAGGTCTCCTGCCGAGCAGGGAGCCCGATGTGGGGCTCGATCCCATGATCCTGGGATCA
The DNA here is from genome assembly GCA_028646535.1 of Procyon lotor. Classification (NCBI taxonomy): domain Eukaryota; kingdom Metazoa; phylum Chordata; class Mammalia; order Carnivora; family Procyonidae; genus Procyon; species Procyon lotor. The sequence goes on along the minus strand of CM053605.1, from coordinate 8,974,713 downwards.
TGACCCTCATGAGCCAAAGGCAGACGCTTAACGACTGAGCCACCCAGGTGCCCCTAAGCTCTGACTTTGTACTTTTCTTTAAGCAATGTAAAAAGTTGCCTACACACTCTGCACCTCAGTTTAACTTACATGACAGTAAAATTGGAACAAATACTCTCTTAAATCTCTTTTAAATGCTGGATCAGTGTCACCTAAATACTACAATTATTAAAGTATAACACTTTTTAAAAAAAGATTTTATTTATTTTTGGGGCGCCTGGGTGGCTCAGTGGGTTAAAGCCTCTGCCTTCGGCTCAGGTCATGGTCTCAGGGTCCTGGGATCAGTCCCACATCAGGCTCTCTGCTCAGCAGGGAGCCTGCTTCCCTCTCTCTCTACCTGCCTCTCTGCCTACTTGTGATCTCTCTCTCTCCGTCAAATAAATAAAGACTTTAAAAAAATAAAAAAAATATTTATTTTTGCAAGAGAGGGAGAGAAAGAGAGAGAGCATGCGCACAAGCACGGTGTTGGGGGAGGGCAGAGGGAGAAGCAGACTGCCTGCTGAGGAGGGGGATCCCCATGCAAGACTCCATCCCAGGACCCTGGAATCACGACCTGAGCTGAACGCAGATGCTTAACCGACTAAGCCACCCAGGCACTCAAAAGTATAACACATTTTTAATTCTATACTTTTTAATTATAACACAATTTTAGTTCTAAGCCTGAGTTGGAGTTAGACCAGGAAGGTGGAGGAAACCTATCATGCACAAAAGTCTTGATGGAGTTGAGGAAGGAAAAGGGGAGAGGGGGAGTTTAAAATGAGACCAAAACGCTGAGCAAGGCAGCAGAGCCTTGGAATCAGGGTAAACTTTATGCTGAAATGGCTTAGAACTCATTAAGAGAAGAGACATGTCATCTGCACAACATTAATGTGCAACCAGAGTATTTTATTTTTATTTTTAAACTTTTTGCTTTGATACGCTTGCGGATTCTCATGCACATGTAGGCAACGATAGAGAGAGAGCTTATACATCTGTGATTCGGTTTCTCCCAGTGACACTAACTTGCAAAGCTAGAGTACAATGTCAAAACCAGGATATTTGACATCAGTGCGGTCAAGATACAGAACATCTCTATTATCACAAAGATTCCTGAAGTTGTCCCCCTGGAACGACAGCCCCTTCCTTCCTGCCACACCGACTCTGAAACTGCTGGCAACCACTCCTGTGGTAAAATAAATAAATAAATAAATTAATTAATTAATAAAAATAAAATAAAACTTTTATTTTTATCTTAAGTTTTAGAACTTTGTCATTTCAAGAAGGATGTAGAAATGAAATCATATAGCATGTAACCTTTTGGGCTTTTATCACTAATATCAATCTCGGGATGGTTGTTTAGGTTGTAACATTTATCCGTAGTTTGTTCCTTTGTACTTTGGAGTTAGTATTCCACAGTATTGATCTACCAAATTGTGTCATTCGCTCATTGAAGGACCTCTGAGGCTTGGAGTATTATTAACGGGGCCGTTATAAGCATTTATGTATAGGTTTTGTGTGTCTATAAACCCTCATTTCTTTGGGAAACTGCATATGAGAGCAATTTCTAGGTCTTTGGGTGACTGCATATTTAGTTTTTAAGAAAATGCCCATTTTTTTTCTTATAGTGGCTGAACCACTTTATATTCTTACCCTCAATGTATAAGCAATGTAGATTCTTCAGATCCTCATATCATTGGGTTTTAGAACTTTTTTTTTTTTTTTAGTAATTCTGATAGATTGTTAACTTTCATTCGTATTTTCCCAATGACTAATGATGTTGGATAACTTTGCCTGAGCTTACTTGCCATCTGTCTATGTTCCTCAGTGAAATATCTCCTCAGGTTCTTTGCTCATGTTCCAATTGGATTGGACTAAAAGAAAATCCAGGGAACTTGCTACCGTGTTGTTTCTCTGGTCCAAAGGTCTCTAGAAAGTCTGCTCTCTCTTCTTTTAGAGTCTTCTTATGCTTACTCTATGTAAGCATGTAATGTCCAGGGTTTATAGCTATACTTAGTGGAAAAGTAGATCCACACCACTTTCCTGAAAGCAGAAACCAAAGCTATCTTTTTAAAATATGAATTTACGTCCACCTTAATTCACCAAGGATTTGAAACAGATTGCAGAATGCCGAGAGCCAGACTGACATTTTTGACAGCATAAATTTCGGTGGATTGTGTTTTGTGCAATTTTCAAAAAATATAACTCAAGTTTCACTGCTTCTATGGCCTCTTTTCCTATATTCTCATCCTTTAGGAATGTCCCTTATTCTAACAGGGGACACCACTTGGGGAATTTAGTATTTGTTATTATGTAAATAATTGAAAATATAGGGAAAATAGAAGTGTTTGTAGGAGTTTTCTTTTTCCTTTTGTTAGGATGTAGTCACCAAGAACTGAGCTTCCCTCAAAGAGTAAACCTAACACTCAGGTGTTTAGAGATGAAAATATCCCATGTATTGAACACATCAGTCCTGATGATGTCATGCCAGAAAAGGCCCCTCAGTTTTCCTTAGTGTGCTAAACAAATGTTATTTCCCCTGTGCTACAATGTGTAAATGTTTGGAAACCCCTGCCCTTTTACAGTGGCCTGGAAAACGTACCCAAATGTTCTCCAGTAGTAGTTACTACAAAATACTTTTCTAAAGTGACTGTGTACATTTTTTCTCTTGCCAGCAATCTATTAAGGTTCTGGGTTCTTTCACACCCTCATGAACACTTGTTATTAGTGTTTTAATTGTGGTTATTCTGGTGCTCATATGTCAGTCTCCCATTATGGCCTCAATTTTCATTTCCCAAATTTCCAGCCAGTTTGAAACCTTTTCAGGCATTTCTGCTCAATGTGGCTGTCCTCTTTGTCTAAGTGCTTACTTATCTTTAAAAAATATTTTTTATTGGTACGTCTTTCTTGTTCTAATTAACTTTAAGTGTTCTTTATATATATCAGATAAAACCATCTTCCTGCTCTTTTTCTTTTTCCTTGTTTCTTGATATGGGTTCTCATAAAATTCATTTTCAGCCTTTCTTCTTTTCAAAAGTGCATGTATTTAAGCATGCACTTTTTTTCATTTTTCCCCAAATATGTTTATTTTTTCAGTGTTACAAGATTTATTGTTCATGCACCACACCCAGTGCCCCATGCAATATGTGCCTTCACTTTTATAAGCATGCTTATAGCTCTCAAAAGCTATAAGCTTTTGTTAAACCATTAGCTACATCTAACAAGTTTTGATAGGTAGTGTTTAAATTATCATTTAGTTCAAAATATTTTTTATTTTTATCTTAATTTCTTTTTCCCCCATGGATTAATTAAAAATGTGTTACTTAATTTCCAAACATTTGATTATTTACTAGATTTTGGTTGTTTTATTTCTAAACTAACATCTATTGGAATCAGAGACTGTACTCTGCATGATTTCAGTCCTTTCATTTTTGCTGAGCTTGCTTTATGGTTTAGTATATGGTCTTTTCCTAGATCCGCTTGATCCTCTTTCTAGATAGATTGTTATATTCATTTCTTTATTAGATTATTTAATAATTTCTCTGGGGACTAACGATGTAATGGCAAACATAAAGCAAATATCATTTTAAAGTTCAGACCGAAACATGAAGATAAGCAGGATGGGGTTCTGTGTGTGTGTGTGTGTGTGTGTGTGTGTGTGTATCTCACAAAGAATATGATGTATTCGTGTTGTGTTTGTGTCTGTATGTGTATATATATATATAGTTCACAAATAATTTGACTCAATTTCCTTAATAGTTTTGAATATATTGCTTCTGTTTTTTAAATTGATAACCCCAATTCTCTATCTTTAGCTTGATAAAAGAGACATTAGTTTTAATTAATTTATTTTTTGGTGTCTGTCATAAGAGACAGACAAGATCATTTTATTCTCTACTATATAAAGGGTTAGACGTGTCAAGTGTTATTTATTATTGCCATCTTACAAATGACAAAAGGAGATTCAGAAACTTCTCTGAGGGATGTAAATCCTGCCTGTCGATGTTATAAGGTCAGTGTCAAGATTAAATGGAACAACATGGTGAGAGTGTTTTTGAAATTACAGGCTTTGTGGATGCGAATGTTGTGTAGAACACTTAGAAAGACTTCTTTAAAAAAAGAGCTCAGTTACTATAAAAAACAGTAATTCTCATTACCAGCATCCCTCCTTTTGGAGTTAAGTCTAATATGTAGATATACCACTCCTTACTGACAACTCTTTTTCCAAACGTGTAATCAGTGAGAAATTTTGAGAATGTTTAAGCTTAACTAAAAAGTAGTTATTTCCATGATTTATTTCCCTAAAGACTTTGAAGAGTTAATGTTTGGGTTTTCAGTCTAAATTTGCCATGAAGTTCCCTTCATACTTTGTAGAGGAAGAAGCCAAAGATTCCAAATCATCCTTTGTGGAATTATATTTAAAAAAAACTCAACCAATCAAACAACAACAACAACAACAACAAGAACCCTAGAACTTAGATTTAAAGGCCTTTTTGGGTGGAGACTGTGGTGGTTGTAGCTTTAATCTTGACTTAAACTTCCTCTTCTTTTAAAAATAAACTCTAAGCGTTGTTTCTTGGATATAATTGTAAGTGATCTTTCCAGAAAAAGAACGACTCTGTTTTGAAAGAATCTAGTAAGTACCACTGAAACCAATGTGATGGAAGGTTGGTTAGACTCTAAATGACTGAAACCGGAAATTCCACAAGACCATAACATTCTTTAATTGTAGCCAAGTGGTACGCACCAAGGGAAGAATCCTTTCTAGTTCGAAACCATTTGGACTAAGCTATTTCATAGAATTTAGGTTTTCTTTGAAATGAGTTTAGTAAAACTCTTATTTTAAGAATTGGCATGCAAGTTAGTGCCATTGTAAACATAGGACTTGTGTTGTTTTTTCTCCAAAAATGATGTATTCATTTGAGCATAACTGGAAAACTCGGAATGAGCCCCTATTAATTTCATGGCATTCAGCTCCTCTAAGCAGGCAAATGTGAAATGAAATGCTTGGTCCCTCATCTCTAATGTGGTGGACATGTCCTGGAATTTAAAGAACCTTTGTTTACAAGGAGAAAATAATGGCCTCGGCACCCTATAATTGATTTTCAGGGCCCAATACTGAAACAAGTAGTACAGTATCCCATTACAACAGCCAGTTTCGCGAATCAATCTAAATAAATGTGTTTGCTTTGCAGACTTGAATCAATACAAACAAATTTGCAGAGTTCTTACATGTTGGGGGAGAAAAGTGCCAGCAATTATATGAGTTTGTGAAGGGTTTTTGTTGTTCTGAAATATCTGTTTAAAAAACGTTCCCAGATCTTGAATTTTTAAAGCAAAATCCTGAGACTACATTCCTTTACTAAATAACATTATATGCTGAATGCTTTTGATCATTATATATATATATATATATATATATATATAATTTATCTAAAGTGTTTTCCACTATTGTAATTCAAAGTTGTCTTACTTTTGTAAAATGTAGTGCTTTAAATTAAAACATGTAAAGGGGCAAAAATAAAATAAGACACGCAAAGACATGCAAGTATTTAGGTTTAGCTAAATACAAAGTTCTTGACAACTAGATTAGAAAGAATCTTTCTTCTAGTTATCTTTGCCTATGTCTACAAACCATGAAGTATGTACAAGAGTTCTTAACATCAGTATCAGGATATTTGTGTATGCCTACCTACCTGTTTATCTTTCTCCTATAAATACTTTTTGACAGGTTATCCAAGGCCAGACAATTTGCTAAAAGCTGGCGATATAAAGGTAAGTGAAATAGGCTTCTGTTAGAGCCCATGAAAAAGTGTGCGTGTGTCTTAGTTCAGGCTGCTTATAAAGAACAGAACATATTTCTCATAATTTTCAGAGAAGCCAAGATCAAGGCATTGGTAGATTTAGTGTCTCGTGAGGTCTCACTTCTGGTTCATAGATAGCTTCTCACTGTGTCCTTACACAGAGGTGGGGGGAAGAAATGCTCTGAGGCTGTTTCATAAGAGCAGAGTCTCAATCATCTCCTAAAAGGCCCTACCTCCAAATACCATCATAGTGGGAATGAGGTCTCCACATATGAATTGTAGAGAGGCTACATACCCACAGTCTATAGCAACATGTAAGCAAAAACATTCCAATAGGTTATGTTATACAGAGTTTAATCAAAGTACTGCTGATTGCTATTGGATAGAATAAGAATCAGAAACGACTTCACAGAGGAGGCATAATTTAAGCAGGGTATTGAAGAAAACTTAGACAAAACGAAGAGAATTCTTGTAAATATTAAGAGCACATGCTAATTCTTAATTCAGAACAATAAACCAAGTAAAATTTTGACGGGCATTAGAATCAACTATGAGGTTCTTTCAAATGTCATTTACCCCTCTTCCTCTTCTCTCTAAAACTATCTTAGGCTGGACAATCCTTGTTCAAGGGTTACCGCAGAAAGGGATGTAAGAGTATTATGACTTTCAGGGGCATGGGAGACAGAAGAATTTAGAACCACTGGTTAGTACCTGAATGAACTGCTTAAACTTTAAGAGTCAACTAGTTCGGCAGGAAGATTCTATATGCAATGACTAATGAATGGCAAGTGTACCTGCCCCAGGAATGGAGATAGTCACACAAAATTTCTTTAAGGGGTGGCTTAGCTGGTGGCTTAGCTGGTTAAGTGTCTGGCTCTTGGTTTTGGCTTAGGTAGTGATCTATGCTGGGCTTTGCACTCAGTGAGGAGTCTGCCTAAGATTCTCTCCTGCTCCCTCTTTCCTTTCATGCTCTCTCTCTCTCTCTCTCTCTCTCTCTCTCTCTATTTCTCTCAAATAAATAAATAAATCTTTAAAAGAAAAAAAAGGTAATAGGTTGAGGTAAAAATAAGCCTGATACAGTGGTCTTAGTGCTACCACTGAAAGTCTCTGGACCTCCATGTCTTTGTCTTTAAATCTAGTAATTAACCATTGAACTAGATGGTTTTTAAATCACTCCATTATTCATGGTTTCATCCAGACCATGAATATTTCTCTAGTACCTTCTGTGTGTTAAACACTGCTGTATGGAGACCATAAACAAAATGTTTTCTGGGAGAATCTTGCTTCAAACACTGTGTTCAGTTATGAGATGAAAGGTACTAGCATGTGGGTGCTCTACATTGGACTACAACTTTCAGGAAGGCTATTCTTCTCAGTAAGGCTATTTTTCTTTTCTGAGTAAGCTTTGAGAATTAAATTTTCTCTATGCTGAAAGCTCTGTCTAGGCAGATTTACAATAATTGCCCTTTGGTGCTTTGGGGAACTCTTACTCTCAGAGAGCCTTAATGGATACAAGAGGGTTTATTACTCAATTCTTGAGGGCACAGTGGTCAATTCCTTGAATTAATTTTTAGTATAGTGCAGACAGTTAGAAAGCAAAATTCCCTTTTGGGATTTAGAATGAGGAACTTTTAGACAGATAGTAAACGTTCAGGGAATCAAGGAGAATATATTATCATAGAAGTCCATGGAATTCTGACGATAAGGTGGATTATGTATTAAGATTTTTCAGGGACTGAGTAGACATTTTCTTGATTCAGTAAGTAAATATTTAGTTCTTTCTTCCAGGGTCAACTGCCTACAGTGACATTTTGGATGATCGTGGAATGTCATGAAGGGATTTGTGTGCCATGAAATAAAGCTAAGTACATTTCTAAAAATCAAAATAATAAAAGGTACATTATAGAAGTCTTCATTCAATAATAGAACTTGTAGTAAATAGTTGTTATGTTTTAGTTATGGTTTGTTTTATTCTTTAGCCACAAGATCTCAAGAAGCATTAACTTAGTCAATCACAACTGGTGTTACAAGAGGATCAAACAAAACATATTGAGAATAGAAGATGAAAAGTGCTTTTTGCTTAAAGGAAAGTTCATTTCATGGTTAGGTCCCACAAAGATCTTTTCTGTTTATACTTTCATTAAAAAATGGAGCTTCATTTTCAACAGAGGCTTTTGTTCAACCACAGAACATGAGGTTCTTTGATGGTATTTGTTTAACTTTCTTCTCCCACATCCCATGCCATTACTTTTTCTCCTGCCATTTGAAAACTTTGCAGAATTCTGCCATTCACTCCAGTTTCTTGATCGTGAGCGCTCACCATTCTCATCTTACTTTTGTTCCATAATTTCTGCACCCCTTTGGTCTTTGCTCCTATGGCTTCAACTCTCATTTCTATGCTGACACTGAATCCTGAGGCAACAAATTCAACTCTCTTAGAGAATCTTCTCTTGTTTTTTCCTACCCTTGGAACTCCCTATCACCCAGAAGAGGTCATCTCAAATCTCTGTCTGTAGTAAAGCTCTTGCTCACCTCCTCAAGGCCAACTGATGACTTCTTTCTCTGAGCTGTGTCGGTCCTTTCTACAAAGCTTCACCCATATATCACAATTCAGGGTGCATCTTCCTTTCTCCTGCCCCAGATGACGAGGATAGCATTCATCTGTCATTAAGTGTGTCATGCATAGTAAACAAATAAAGGATTGTACTATAAAGATTGAATTAAGACTCAGTTTGTACAAAATGGTAGTATTGGCAAAGGCAAGCCTCTAATTCTACCAAAAAGCTAATGAAAATGCTGGAAAAAGACAGAAAAAATGGATTTTGTGACTCCAAATGTACACAAAAGGAGAAGACAGTATAATTTCATGAGCTGGTAGATACTGAGGTGATTTATCCAGGAATTGAAATGTTAAGAGTCTCTTAGCGCTGGAAGCTGAAATTTCAACCTGCATGAAAGGAAAAGAGATATTATCTTGACTTTAGGCAAGGTGAGGAACTAGAACTGGGAAGCTCTTCTTGAAATAGAATCTCAAAAGGACGGCTCCTACTGAGCAGCTAAGTCTGCACCATGAGTTGCCATGGAGATTAAATTTACATTAAAGGCTTTAGGAATTGTCAAGTATGTTTTGGATTGCTAAAATCCATGGATGTTCCTCAGAAATAAACACAATACCATTTGTTAGAGATAATTGCACAATTCTGATTGTGTGGGACTGCCATGGATAAATCAGTTACTCTTAAAATAATTTCAGTAACACAAAAGATGAGGCAATTATCCACCATGAACACAAGCTAGCAGACAAAACATATAGAAGGAGTACAAAGTGTAAAGATAAAATCATATGAAAGATTTATAAAATAAAGTACTTACAATTATTAAAGAATGTAAATAAAGAATAGAAAACATTAAAATTTTAGAACAAAATGGGGCACTTGGCTGGCTCAGTTGGAAAAGCATGTGGGTCTTGAGCTCAGTGTTGTGAGTTTGAGCCCTATGTTGAGTGTAGAGATTACTTAAAAATGAAATCTTAAAGAAAAGAAAAGAAAAAGAACCAAATATACCCTAAGCAAATGAAAAAGAAAGTAATTAAATCAGAATTTCAGAGGACAGGGGCGCCTGGGTGTCTCAGTCTGTTAAGTGTTTGCTTTCAGCTCAGGTCATGATCCCAGAGTCTTGGGATCGAGTTCCACTGATGTGGCTCCCTGTTCAGTGGAGAGTCTGCTTCTCTCCCTACCCCTGCCCTCTGCTCTCTCTCTGCTGTGCTCTCTCACTCTCTCTCTCTCCCTCTCTCTCTCTCTGTCAAATAAATAAATAAAATCTTTAAAAAAAAATTTCGGAAGACAAGTTTGACAGGTCAAGACTTGGTTGCTGTCAGAATCTGTGACCTTGAAATGGTATATCAGAGGGACATCAGAGAAAAATAAAGACAAAAAGACTTGAACCTAGCATCCAAAAGGATAGCCACAGGAAGAGAGAGCATGATGAGAAAGCTAGATTTAGAAATATACGGAACAAGAATGTTTAGAATCAATGAAAAACTTGTTTACTTAGAATGCAGAAGCATAGCAAAGCTTGAATATAGTAAAATAAGGCCATGGCATAGTGTTACAGCAAAACCCTAAATCAAAGGAAAATAATGCTTAAAATTACTAAAGAAAAAGACTGACTTAGATATAAAAACTGACAACTAGACAGACAATAATTTTCATTACTTTAGGTGGGATCAGAAGGCGATTTAATTATAAAAATAAAAAGCAAACGAGTAGGAAAAGGCAAATTACACCATGCATATCTTAACTGAAAGCAAATTGTCACTGCAGATATTGCTATCAAAAAGAACATCCTTCAGGGTGCCTGGGTGGCTCAGTCAGTTAAGCATCTGCCTTCAGCTCAGGTCATGGTCTCAGAGTCCTGGGATCATGCCCTGCATTGGGCTCCCTACTCAGTGGAGAATCTGCCTGTCCCGTTCCCACTGCCCCCTCAGACCCCTGCCAACATGTCCCTCTCTCTGTCTTTCAAAAAAAAAAAAAAATCTTAAAAAAAAAAAGAGCATCCTTCAAGGCCAAAATCCATGAGGAGACAAAGAGGATAAATACATAAAATAAAAGGAACAATTTAATAGGAAATTTGCAATCCTAAACTCTATTCTTCCAGTGATAGAGAACAAAATACATAAAACAATAATTAACTGGAAGATGAAAATGGCAAATCCATAATTGTATTAGAAAAATATTAGAGGATTTAAAAATATTTATTTCAGAAAAAGACAGACCTATTAGACAAAGAATTAAGGAAGATGAAGATTTGAACAAAAATCTTAATAAGCTGGACCTAGTACACACACACACACACACACACACACACAAAATAAGCTCATTAGAAAATTAGGGAAAATTAGGTTATACATATTATTTTCACAGAAACATGGCACATTTCTAAAAATTAATTGTATTATTCTATACTTCAAAAGAAGTACTAAATAAGATGATCACAACCTCTGTAAAAAAATATAACATTAGACGCCAGTAAGAGAATAACCTAAAAGTACATTTTAAAATTTAGAAAAAAACTTTTTAGGCAATCTAAAATAATTAACATGAATCAGAAATCGTAATAAGTATAAAGTAATAAGAGCTGAGTGACACTGAACTACCTTTTCAGAAGGTAAGACATAGCAAAGACCAGTGCTTACAGGGAGATTTTACCAATTAAATCTGTATGAATGAAAAAAGATTGAAAATTACCTTTAAGAACTTAGGAAAAAGGGGCACCTGGGCAGCTCAGTGGGTTAAGCCTCTGCCTTCGGCTTGGGTCATGATCTCCGGGTCCTGGGATGGAGCCCCGCTCTCCGCTCAGCGGGGAGCCTGCTTCTCCCTCTCTCTCTGCCTGCCTCTCTGTCTGCTTGCGATCTCTCTCTCTCTGTCAAATAAATAAATATAAAATCTTTAAAAAAAAAAAAAGAACTTAGGAAAAGAACACAGGCTAAACCCAAAGAAAGTAGGAGAAAAGAAGGAATAAAAAAAAATACCTCGACAATGGAATATTAAACAAAGAAACCCAAAAGATATTAGAGATTAACCAAATAGACAATCCTTTGCCCATATTGGTTCAGTACCATAGAGAAGGCACAGAAATAAGTGGGAATAATGACATATAGATACAGAACACTGTAGATTTGTACAATAAATTTGAAACCTTAGATGACATGAAGAAAGATGAGGGAAAATATTTTACTATAAGTAACTAAAAAGGTTTATAGAAAACCTTAAAAAACTATTCTTTCAGTCTACATAAATAAAAATACTACAGACTGAGTGTTTTTTAAAATATTTTATGTATTGACTTGAGAGAGTGTGTGAGCAGGGGCAGCAGGAGAGGGAGAGACAGGGAGACAAACGGACTCCCCGCTGAGTGTAAAGCCTGACCCCGGCCTCAGTCTCAGGACCCTGAGATAGTTACCTGAGCTGATACCCAGAGTCAGAAGCTCAACTGAAGTGCTCCAGACGGGTGATTTTTAAACAACAGAAATTTATTTCTGACAGTGCCGGAAGCTGGGAAATCCAAGATCAAAGCATCTGCAGATACCATGTCTGATGAGGGTCCCCTTTCTGGTTCGTAGACAGCGGTCTTCTGGCTCTGTCCTCCTCACATGGGCCTCTTTTATGAAGGCAATAATCTCATTCCTAAGGACTGCAACCTCACCTAATCACGGGCCAGATGTTCTACCTCTAAATACTATTATGTTGGAGAATAAGTTTTGACCCATTAATTTTGTGGGAACACAAACCTTCAGTGTATAACACTGATCAACTCTGTTTCCACTGGAAATAACATGTGATTCTCACCCCACACAGACATACACATTTAAGACGGTTTAATTAATGGCTTAACTATGAAAAGCAGAATTTTTAAGTGATAGAAGGAAATAGAGATAATCTTTTTTAAGATAACAGTTGTTGAAGTAATAGACTGAGGGGCTCTAAATCCTTGGGAGCCAACACAGGCAGACGGAAACCAAGGCCAGACTCAACACACGTGATCAGAGAAAAGGAAACCTAAGAACTACTAATCACAACCACCAGCTAGGTTTTCCCAAATAAGGCAACTGTTTAAGCTTTAGCCAATCAAATGATTTCCTGTTTTGCTTTCCTGTCTTCTCTATGAAAACTTTTCTAGAACTCCTGTTGGTGGATCACTTCTAACCATCTTTGGTTTGGCAGTGCCCTATTCAAATTGATGTATATTAAAAAAAAAAAAAACTCTTGAAAATTGTAACGTGCCTCACTTTACCTTTCAACATAATGTATAAAAAGAGTTACTAACACTCCAAATGTATAAATCATTCAGAAAAAGATGTCCACATCATTTGTATGTGTTCTGACAGTACTTATGAAATATTTTTCTCAACCTAGAAGGCAGTATCGACTAACTAGGGAAGGGGTTGCTTAAAAAAATTTGGCAATCTTCAACTTCTGCTGATCATGGGCCCCAGGGTTGCTCTTTGTAGAGTAGATTCCAAAATAGAACTGTTTCTCAAGGGCTAAGAGTTTGAGTCACAATCTTAATTTGGGGTGGAGTTTACTCTATGCTCTGTAGACATTTGGGAATGGGGGTGGGCAAGCATTTTCTGCAGTCCCTAGATTTGGGGTGAGTGCGGCTCCCAGCATTTAGTAAACAGGCACCAGGAGTGCTAAGTGCAAGGCATGGGACAGTTACAGAACAAAAATGAAATGTCTTGCACCACTAAGTAACAACTCAGCTTCCTTTGAATGAGTTTGCCATTCCTGAGCATGTTCTTATATAGAAACGTGGGACCACTACTCATAACAGAGTGCCTGGGTGTTCAGCCTGAAATCCAAGGCTGGGAGAAGGCAAACAAGGGGCGGGGGAGTTGGGAATTGGGAGCTTTGGCAGCGGCACATGGGTGGAGAGCTCTACTACTGAGCAGACTGAGAAAAGGTCATGAAGATTGTGGGGTGCTCAGCAGTTAGATCTGCTAGTTCTAGATTTCAATAGGAATATCTTTTCAGGGGTAGCTCAGTAGGTTAAGCATCTGCCTGTAGCTCAGGTCACAATCTCAGGCTCCTGGGATCAAGGCTGGGGTGGACTTCCTGCTCTGTGGGAAGCCTGCTCCTCCCCCTGTTCGTGTCCTCGTTCTCCCTCTCTCTCTCACACTCTCTCTCCAATAAATAAATAAATAAATCTTAAAAGGAAAAAAAAAAAAGAATATCCTTTCAAGGAGGCTGTTAGTATCAATGTGGCGTTAGAAATGTCAAGGTTGTAGCAATAGACAAGCGGAGGGGAGGGCTAGAAGTTGTGTGCCAGACCTCGTGTTAGAGGCTTGTCTCATCACCACTACAGGAAATAGACGTGAGAAGGAGGCCAAGAGAGGCCAACACCAGGGTTCAGTGGAGCCTTTCTGACTGCAAAACTCGTGTTCTTTACTTTCCAAGATTGTTTTGAAATAGGTGTGATTATGCTCATTTATGTGTTGAAGAAGCTAACAGGCAGGGAGCTTAGGTAACATTGGTGACTGCTTGAATCACAACCTGGAGTTTTCTTTTTATATTCCAATATTCCAAAGACTGGTCTTTTTTACCTTTTACTTCAGTTTGTGCTGTGAGTATGTGTGTGAGAAAGAAAGAGACAGAGACACAGAGAGAAGAAAAAAAAGGAAACATTTGCATCTTGGCATCTTTCGGGTTTAGAATTTTTTATAACCTTTTTTTTTTTAGTTGGAAGAGTTACTAGAATATTATTCTGCTTTTCCTACACAGTAAGTTTTAACTGAAGTGAAAATGAGTAAAAGCTATCCATACATCACAATGTCAGAAAAACAAGTTGCCTTTTCTTCAGCTGATTGCTTTATGAGCCATGGTGAGGGCTGTAGACTCACCGCCAACCACTCTTTCCCATCCAATTGCAAAAATACATGAAGGAATCAGGGTCACTGCACTAGGTCTTACCCTTTAGTCCCTAAACCCAAAGATCACTGATCAGCTCTTGCCGTTTTCATTTTACTATAGAGTGAAGGCCTACAGCTCCTCAGTGCATCAAATGCTCATCTTAGTTCTTCCCAATTTTTATTTTTTTAATTTGAAAACTCTGCAACTGTGGTTCAGGGTGATTTCTCTGCTAACACTGTTTTCTTTGGATTCCAATGGAGTGACCCAGAAGACATTTGGATCCTTCCCTGAAAGCAATGTTAGTAAACGGCATCCCTGTTAATATGAGAGCCTCTTCAACAACAGACCAGATAATTTGGCTTATCTTGTGATCTAGTCCTTGCCTGGAATGAGATAATACTTTTAGAATAACATGGATTTCTCCAGGTTTGCGGTGTAGCTGAAAATCACGTTCCCGTAATTTTATATTTTGACTGGCTGGCTTCATGATGAAGTCAGGTTAAAAAAACGATGGAAAACTGTGGGTGTTTTCCTTCTAACACATTCTTAGAATGGTCAACTGTTCAATTCCTCCCATGACAGTGACATGTTTCTTTTCATGTGGTGATTTCTTCCTATTATAAATCCAGAGTTTGATTTGAGGGCTTTTGCACATTGTTTTTCTCTTGGTTAAAATCTTTTTGTTCTGAATATGTGATTGAAGAGAAGGAGAGTAAACTGAATGAGTAGGGATTTTTTTTTTAATTGTAAATTTCCTAAATGATTTCAAGGTCACTGTTTCTTATTCATTGTATGTAATGAAAATGTTCCTGGCAATCACTCATCCTTTGGTCTCCTATTATTGGATGCCTTAAGAGCTAGTCCTGATACTCAAAGGTCCTATTTATCTATTTCCCAAACGGTTGGCTTCTGATGAGCTTCATGACAATGTATCTAACAAACTTAAATGTCCTAAGCTTTGGATTTCTTTAATCAATATTTAATTTCCTTTTGCTTCATGTTTTATTTATGAAACACTTGCAAGAATTAGCATGGGTTATTATTTTCTACTTCATGATCCTACAAGGTATTTCTTTCTGCAGGCTTTGCTTACAAATTAGAATTGTCAAAAATAGAAGTAATTATAAAAATGGGTTAAAATGGGGGCGCCTGGGTGGCTCAGTCGTTAAGCGTCTGCCTTCGGCCCAGGTCAGATCCCAGGGGCCTGGGATCGAGCCCCGCATCAGGCTCCTTGCTCAGCGGGAAGCCTGCTTCTCCCGCTACCATTCCCTCTGCTTGTGTTCCCTCTCTCGCTGTGTTTCTCTCTGTCAAATAAATAAAAATCTTTAAAAAAAAAAAATGGGTTAAAATGTTTAAGTTTAGAATTAAAACTCTCTACCTTTAAGTTAACTGACATTGGATATTTGCAATACCTAAAGTAACAATTTGTCTTTTTCTGTGTCATAGCTTAATGTTAAACAGGTGCCTGGAAGGCTCACCTGCTGTGGTGGAAACTGTTTGGTGCCTTGGAACGTCTAGGCTTATTTTACTTCCTCCGTAATACTCCTGACAATGGTTGAACCCTCACTGCCTGAAATGCAAACATAATTCAGCATTCCTTACATGCTAGATGTGGCATGTGAAAAATTTACAGGCATGAGATAGAGCTGTGATAATTTTGGTGGGACATTTTTCAAATGGAGGAACAATCCCTTTCTTTGCTCCTCTTTCTGTCCTTTGGTTTGGATTACACATGTGATAGCTGGAACTCTGACAAGCATTTTGGACCATGAAGAAAAAAACAAGCTGGTTGTCCATGGTGTTGGAAGGTATCCAGGCTATACTGACATCAGGTACCTCACTTCCAGACTTCTTTTAGAAGAGAGGGAAATAAAGTTCCTCTTAATTAAGATAGTCATTTTATTTTTTAAAGTTGTATGAATACAAGCCTAATCTTAACTGAAAAAAAAATCATCCCTATAGTAAGTAATGTTAGTTATAATGACAGTTATAATAATAACTAACATTTATGCAGTGTTTACTATGCCAAACAATGTGCTAAACACTTTACATTAGTTAGTTTGATCTTCACAATAATCTTAGAAGATAGAATATATTATGATTTCCTTTTATAAAATTTTTTGTTTTTTATTTTTTATTAACATATAATGTATTATTTGCCCCAGGGTACATGTCTGTGAATCGTCAGGCTTACACATTTCACAGCACTTACCATAGCACATACCCTTCCCAATGTCCACAGCCCAGCCACCCTATCTCTACCCCCACACCTCCCAGCCACCCTTAGTTTGTTTCGTGAATCTAGGAGTCTCTTATGGTTTGTCTCCCTCCCCATCCCATCTTGTTTTATTTCTCTCCCCCACGTCCCCCGACCCCCCGCCCTGCCTGTCAGGTTCTTCATATCAGAGAGATCATGTGATAATCGTCTTTCTCTGACTGACTTATTTTGCTTAGCATAATACCCTCCAGTTCCATCCATGTTGTTGCAAATGGCAAGATTTCATTTCTCTTGATGGCTGCATAGTATTCCATTGTATATATATATACCACATCTTCTTTATCCATTCATCTGTTGATGGACATCTAGGTTCTTTCCATAGTTTGGCTTTTGTGGACATTGCTGCTATAAACATTCAGGTGCACGTGCCCCTTCGGATCACAACGTTTATATCTTAGGGTAAATACCCAGTAGTGCGATGGCTGGGTCATAGGGTAGCTCTATTTTCAACTTTTTGAGGAACCTCCATACTGTTCTCCAGAGTGGCTGTACCAGCTTGCATTCCCACCAACAGCATAAGAGGATTCACCTTTCTCTTCATTCTTGCCAACATCTGCTGGTTCCTGAGTTGCTAATTTTAGCCATTCTGACTGGTGTGAGGTGGTTTCTCACTGTGATTTTGATTTGTATTTCTCTGATTCTGAGTGATGTTGAGCACTTTTTCATGTGCCTGTTGGCCATTTGGATGTCCTCTTTGCATAAATGTCTGTTCATATCTTCTGCCCATTTCTTTATTGGATTATTTGTTCTTTGGGCTGAGTTTGAGAAGTTCTTTATAGATTTTGGATACTAGCCCTTTATCTGATATGTCATTTGCAAATATCTTCTCCCATTCTGTCAGTTGTCTTATGATTTCCTTTTTAATAGATGAGAAACTGAAGGTCAGAAGATTAGAATAACAGATAGAATCCAAGCTCAAAGTAGGTAATCTGACTCTAGAGCATTGGTTCCTACCACTGGGCCATGCGACCCCCTTGAAAAATCAGTACTGGTCACTTGGTAGTTGGCGTTCAGATTTTCCACACACATCACATCATCCCATGGTCCCTTGCCATCCCCCACAGCACCTGTGACACTTAGATGTATATGCAGACTGAGGAAAATAAACATTTATTGATTAACTACTGTGTCCCATTATGTGATAGATGTTTACTCTATCTAAATTTACTTTATTCTCAATTTTAACCATTGTTCTGTGGGGAAACACAATGAAGCATAAGAATTAAGAGTATAATTTTTGGAGACACAGTGACTAACCGCAGGACTCCTACTTACCACGTTTGTGACATTTTTCAAATTTGATAATTTCTGTGCTTCAGGCTCCTCTCCTGTGTAAAGGGGGAGGATAATAGTGCATCAGAATATTTTTAGGAAAAAAAAGATTTTTAGGAATTAAAATAATTCCTGAAAAATGCTTAGAAAAGAGATTGCCACCTAGTAATCGCTCATGCAATTGAGTTATCAATACCCTCCTTCTATTACAGATGAGGGACCTGGGACCCAGAGAAGATGATGAATAAGCTCTAATGGATAGTGCTCTTGGAAACAGACTCCAAGACAGAGGTTGGTCAGAAAGTATATTGGGGAGTTCTTTCAGCAGTAATACCTGGGGGTGGGGGAGAATGAGGATGACAGGTATGGTGGCAGGTGGGGGGGATGTTAATCTGTGATGCAAATACAGTTCTACCATTATCCTCTGCTGATGTCACAGGAAACTCTGAACAGGGCTGAACCTTTAGAGCTGTCTCCATCTGAGATGGATCTAGGCTTTGTACCTGCTCTTGGACTAGTCCGGACACGAAGGATTCCAGTAACCAGGCGTTCCATAGGGCAAGACAGCACCCTCTGCTGGAGAGTGATTTCCAGGGAGCCCTCATCATACAGCCTCCAGGAGCCCACATTAGTCGTGCATGCATCAGTCCTGGGGATTGCATCTGGGCAGCACACAACTGTGCCCAGTGCACGAGCACAAGACCCCAAAGTCGTAAGTGATAGAGCTCTGTACAAAGCCACATCCATACAGCCTGCCTGCTGTCTCTTTGTGCTGTGTTACAATCCCTTTCCTACAACTTACGAAAGAACAATGTATGTTAAGAAGGAACCACAGAATGACATTGGAAGGAACCCACATGAAACAGCCCCCCTAGATTGTAACTAGCTAACAGAAAAAAATGATAAAACTTAGGTCATCATTGGCATTATTTAACTTTTTTCTCCTTGTTTCTGGATGGAGCTTCAATCTTAGACTGCATTCCCTAGAGATGCCTGAGGAATAAAGGAAGACTGTAAGCTACCAAAATGAATGGGAAAATTAATTAATTAATTGTGTAACTCCTGGCAGATGTTTCACAGTTTATTCTTTCCCAAGCCAACTCTTCATTATCGGTCCCATAAATTGAGTCTAAAGCAAATAAACCACTAGTGTCTGCATAGAGTATTGCCTAAGATTTCACCAAGTCAGCTGTGGAAGTGGGGTCTGGGGACAAGGAGCCTACTGCATGTGTCACTACATTGTCTTCTGTCATCTCTACAGCACCGCTGTGCCTGAGGACGTACTTCTGCACAAGCTCTAGGGGATCAACCCCTTCTGAGCATTTCCCTGCTTAAGAAAGTTATGTCTGGGATGCCGTGGTTTCTCAGTCATTTAAGCATCTACGTTCAGCTTAGGTCATTATTCCAGTTCCTTGGGATCGAGTCCTACATGGCCTTCCTTGCTCCATGGAGAGCCGGCTTCTCCCTCAGTCTCTGCCTCTCTCTCTCTCTCTCATAAATAAATAAAATCTAAAAAAATAGTCATTGTTTAGAGATTGACTCTGTACATGCCAAGATTTGGTAAAGAATCTTATTAATTTTGTTTCAACCAACTTTTCTGGGACTTATCTTACCATTTCATCTTTTCTTAGATCAGCATCCTAAAGAATGCATGCAGGGAAAGGCTACTCTCTGCTCACCTTCTATGTGTGGCCTTCTCCATTCTTGTTTCATTTTGTCTTAGTGTCTCTTAGCAGTGGCATGGGTGGTGTTGGGTCCCAGGTCCATCTGGTTTCCACCTCCATCATTATGGGTTCAGAAGAGCCCCAGCAGCTCCAGCTATGTGGTGACCCAAATTCACAAAGACGATCGTCCTACTAATGATATGATGGACAGTGACCAAGATGCCAATGGCACCTTGTTTATTTGCTCCCCTCTCTTACAGTGTTGTCTCTGAAGTTGGGGATTCTGCCTTGATTTTTGTTCCCTACAATGCCCCCCCACATATTCCACTGCCACCCTGAAACTTAACTTTGCTTGATTATTTCCCTGACTCCCAGCTGAGCTCCTCTCTGTCTTCTTCCTTGGGAAGCCAATACCAGCAACATGCATGGACTACCTTCTCTCCTACAGTTGAGTCCATATAGTTATCTTCCTCTTGGTCCCTCCAGGAGTCTCACTTAGATCACCCTACAGGAGCACCTTGTAGTGCACTTGCCTGAGCCATGTTTGACTTATGCTGGACCACCTAGATCCCCTCTTCAGAAGTGGAGTAGACAACAGTAGACTACTATATGGATTTCCGGTAGCCTTTTCCTGAAGCAAGACCAGGGGATTAAAAAGGAGCTGTACCTTTAGCTAGAACTACTTTCAGCTTCCTTTTATCCTTTTTTGCTCTACTTTATACCTGTCCCGGCATGCCTCAGACCAGAGCTTCTCCCCCTTACTGGGGAGCTAGATGGACAATTCAAGAAGAGGTCATTTCACTGACATTTGGGCCATTTTTACTTAATCTGGCCTTAATCCATCATGATGGTGGAAAGTGGTAAGTCACTCTGATACTGATAGGGGAGCCAATACTAGACATTTTACTAGCACTGCTACATATAAGGACAGTGAAGGACCCTGGAGATACAAAGAAGAACAAGACAATGCCCAGCCTCCATAGCCTTTGATCTAGCTGGAAAGACAGTACATTATATAGAGTGATCTGTGCTGATAAAATAAAGTACTGCTATGAGGCTGGGTATTGTGGTCAATAATATCTGTAGTCAGAGGAAGGGTGCACATTACCTCTGCTTTAATTTGGGAAGACTGCATGGTAGAGGAAAGCTACAAATTTGGCTTTGAAAGTATAGGAAACTGGCAGTGAGATCCATGCTACGGGGCTATTTTTGAGTGACGGTTTCTAGGGGCTAGTTTTGGGCTTTGGAGGGATTGAAAAATAGAACAAAGTCCTTGGTTTCAGGAACTTACAATGTAATTACAGAAATAGAACTAACACATGTGTAATATTAATAGATGATAAATGCAAGGGGAATGTGTGGCACAAATTACGAGTACTGCAGATGTAGAGGGATAAGGAAATAGAAGGGGGCTAGAGAAGTCCTGAAAGTATTATTGAGACTGTGGGAATGAAGCTATGTCTTAAAATATGGGTAGTATTTGAGTAGCGAAAGGGTATCCAGAGGGGTGAATAATGGGCTAAGAAAGAAAAACTCACCCCCCGGCAGCCACCTGCCTTGGCTGGTCTGGAGGTTGTAACTTCATTATTAATAGCACTGAATTTTGCCCTCCAATATGTCTCCATTTGGATGATAAATTAGGTTGTCACTGACTTTTGAGGGACTTCTCTACAACTCGTTTCAATGAACGTTTCATTAATGTATCTACTAGAGAGCTCTATTAATACATCTCTATTTGAAGATGCTTATCTTTTCTGGGTTTCTGTTGTAAGCATTTTAAAAGTTGGCTCATTTTGTGGCATTTCTAATGTAACTTTTTTTAAAAATGTGGTTTTTCATTTTTTTCTTTTTTTTAAGATTTTATTTAAGAGAGAGAAAGAGAGAGAGAGAGAGAGAAATTGGTAGAACGAGTGGGAAGAGAGGCAGAGGAAGAAGCAGACTCCCCGCGGAGCAGGAAGACCAATGAAGGACTAAATCCCAAGACCCCAGGATCATGACCTGAACCAAAGGCAGATACCCAACCGACTGAGCCACTCAGGCACCCTCTAATATAACTTTTTGAGTGAAAATTGAATAGCACATGCTATTTGTCTCTGGCCAGTAAAGACTCCATTACATGCATTATATATACCTTGTTTTCCTTTGGAGAGTGATAGAGAAGAGGAAGTTGGTTTTTGTGGTTCTGATTTCACTCTTTCCCCCTATGGATTCATTATATTACATGATAGCAAAGAGCTCCCATTTCCCTGACATGGAGTTCTACACTCCAAAAATATGCTTGCAGAAAAAAGGTGTTCATTAGAAAAAATAGTGAAAGTGACTTCAGAAGATGTTTCTTTCTTACAAAATAGGTTTCTTTTTTTATTATTATTATTAGTTTCAGAGGTAGAATTTAGTGATTCATCAGGTGCCTATAACACCCAGTGCTCATTACATCAAGTGCCCTCCTTAATGCCCATCATCCTATTATCCCTTCCCCCCACCTGCCTCCCCTCCAGCAACCCTCAAAAATATGTTTCTTTGTTGCACAACAAACCTGTTAAGCTGTATATCTGTGTATCTGCTAAAACGTGATAGGGATTAATAACTGTTAATGGACCAAAAGGGTAGATATTTTGTACCCCTTTGGGGAGTTAAATCTTTTTAGAAATATGTGGTTTTTACAGTTATGGGAAACCTACAACTTTAATCTCTGTTTTTGTTTCAGGGGCACAATAAGTAGGTAATGATACTTAAGAAAATAAGCAATTTAAAAATTATGTGGAATGTAATGTGTTATATTCCAAGCCTCATGACTTACAGGAAACTAAAATAACAGTTATGTCTTCTGGAAGGAAAAAAAATATTTTTTCCAGATCCTTGAAAATCTTTGAATTTCTCATCTTATTTTTTATGCATGTATATTCCCCACTCCCAAACTCCAAAAATATCTATTTGCTCTACAGTGAGATTACCACCCAGTTCGAACCTTAGATCAATATAGAAAAAAAATTTAGAGCTAGCTAAACAAGACATTTATTAATATTATTTTTTGACACTTATTAATATTATTCTGTCTGATTCTTTTTGTCCCTCTCTCCTTTCTCATCTGGTAAACTTGGCTGTGGATCTCATGAGTGCTGGCTACTTCATGAACTATCTGGCACTCACATCATCATTTCCACTCCCAGCTGGGAATCCTGAGAAACCAGCCTTCCTGTGACCCTCTGGGTTTTAAACTCAGCCAGAACTTTAGACTGAAAAATAAAGAGAAAAGCTTGGACAACCTTGGGTAGGAAATATTGTTTGGTTTCTAAATTGGTGGTAGATCATTCAATCCTTAAGCCAGATAAACTGCAGAAATATTGAGAACTGCCACTGTATTTGGCCCTTCTGAAACTTACACTTCTGTGTGTTTGAGAAAGGAAAGCAGGAAGAGTCTTTCAAATGCATAATCTATAACCCTGCTGTCCAATATGGCCACTCTTACCCACATGTGTCCATTTAAATATGAGCCAATAAAATGAAATAAAACCAGCCACATTTCAAGTGTTCAATAGCCACACATGGGTACTGACTACCACACTGGGCAAAAAAGAATTTGAACTAAAACATTTTTATTACTACAGAGTGTTCTTAGGATAATACTGACCTTTATGATCTCCAATTAAAATGTATAATAAAATTTACATTATATTCAGAGTGACTACAACACCTTCACTTAGCAAAAAGGATACCATGAAGGAGTGTGGCTAATGGAGTGGTAATTTGGGAAAAGGAAAGTTTTTGGCAGGAAAAAGAAAAGTGGAACCATATGGCAAGGAGAGAAAGTTTTGTTACTGCTACCACCTTGGTTATACTAAGAAGACTTTAACTCATTTCTTGCTATGAATTTTACAAACATCTTGCCCCAAGATTAATAAAAAATCAAACATTTTCAATTCAATTCCAGAAAAATTTAAAATTATAAAGTGCTAAATCTGGATGACTTAGGAAGCCTTTCATTTATATAAGCGTTATTATACTTAAATAATAAATAATAGTTAAGGATACTAGTCTCTATTAATAGACCAGAATGCACAAAACTTCCAAAAAAGTCAAAAGTACATAGGTGTGATTCCTATCTCCCTTCCTGATTTTATTTGTAACTTCTAGCAATTTATCTTTCTTCAGTTCATTTTCACCACACCAAAATTTCTAATAACTCCTATTAGAGGAATTTTGTGAGAATAAGCATTAAGGCAAAGATGACTAGCAGTTTGTCCCATTTATATTCATATGGAACTAATGTGAATGTAAATTTACATGGTACTAATTTAGACAACAATATGGACATAATGCATGTAACAGAACAAAGTTTTATTTTTTTCAAGATTTTATTTATTTATTTATTTATTTATTTATTTATTTTTGAGAGAGAGAGCACAAGCAGAGGGAGCAGCAGGCAGAGGGAGAGGGAGCATGCTTCCCACTGAGCAAAGAGCCCAACAATGGGCTTCATCCCAGGACCTGGGGATCATGATCTGAGCCAAAGGCAGATGCTTAACCAACTGAGCCACCCAGGAACCCCCAGTGCAAAGTTTTATTAATTGAAGCAAACCTAAATTCAAAATCAAATAAGTCAGGTGCATTGAAATCAGAATGTTTCTTCCATGTTCTGTAATAACCTTATACCTTATACTAATTAATTAATATTAATTTAGAGAGAGAGAGTTTGAACAGGTGGAATGCAGCAGAAGGAGAGAGAATCTTAAGCTGGCTCCACACCGAGGACAGAGCCTGATACGGGGCTCAATTTCATGACCTGGAGATCATGACCTGAGCCAAAATCAAGAATCAGATACTTAACCGACAGAGCCAGCCAGGAACCCCTACCCTATCCCTTAAATATCATGATTGATATCATGTGGATATAAGATGTCTAAAAACTCTTTTCAAAAATTTGTCCAAAAATTTTTTAAAACATGAGTTATGAATTCTATTGAATATCAACGCTTATGTTTTTTTAATTTAATAATTCATTTTAAACAGATATATTAGGCTATGGTCTTGGTCTTGGTGCTATACTAGGTTTCAGGGGTAGAGCTGTGAATGAGGGACACCAGGTCCCTGCACATCCCGACCTTGTGTCATGTACTCTAGAGATGAAAACAGGCAATAAACATGTAAATTCAATAATAATAAATGGGATGAAGACAAAAAATAATACAATAGAAAATACGTGGAGTGGATATAGACAGCAGTGCACGGAGTATTCAGGGAAATCTTTCTACTGATTAACAAGATTTCAGATGGAGGAATCTAGTGTAAGACAACTTCAGAGAGAATTTTACATGTGCTGACTCTAAAGTATGTCTGTTCACAGCTTTATCCAAATGTCATTATATCTGGCAGATGAAAGAAAACAATTAAAAAATAGGTCACAACTGAGGACAAAATCCTAATGGCTTTTTAAAAATGTATTCAATAACTATTTGTCTAATCCTTATAATGTTTCCTGCTGTGGTCTAGTGGTTGGAAACATAATTTTAACCAAAACAGCCTTCAATGCTACCTCAGACCAGCCTTTGGAGATTACTGACCCTCCAGAATGGAGAGCATGGTTCAGTGATGAGTACCATCTTTGGGAAAAAAAAAAAAA
>CM053605.1:8929508-8949152 GCA_028646535.1 Procyon lotor | reverse complement strand
ATAGCTTCCAAGCTATTCTGTCTCACTTCAAAGAACTTCTATGCTAGCCCCAAGTCACATTTTTGGTGCACAGACAAGGAATGTGCCTGTCAAAAGCAGCCATCATTACCACTCACCATCCTGGTTACTCTTTTTAAAAAGCCAAAGACACTCCAGCAAGTTCTCTGAACAATGCCTAAAAACAACTTCTAAGAAAAATGAATCTAATCAGTCCATTTATTTGGATATCTATCTTAATTTTTTTTAAAGATTTTATTTATTTATTTGACATAGAGATCACAAGTAGGCAGAGAGGCAGGCAGAGAGAGAGAGAGAGGAGGAAGCAGGCTCCCCGCTGAGCAGAGAGCCAGACGAGGGGCTTGATCCCAAAACCCTGGGATCATGACCTGAGCCGAAGGCAGAGGCTTTAACCCACTGAGCCACCCAGGTGCCCCTCTATCTTTATTTTTAAAGATTTTATTTATTTATTTGAGAGAGAGAGAGAGTAAATGAGAGAAAAAGACTTAGTGAGCAAGCTCAAGTGGGGAGAGGAGCTGAGGGAGAGGGAGAAGCAGACTCCCCACTGAGCAGGGAGCCTGATGGAGGGCTGGATCCAGGGACTCTGGAATCATGACCTGAGAGAAAGGCAGATGCTTAACTGACTGAGCCACCCAGGTACCCCTGATATCTATCCTTAAAAAGCATCTGGGGAGGGGCACCTTGGTGGCTCAGTGGGTTAGAGCCTCTGCCTTCCGCTCAGGTCATGATCTCAAGGTCCTGGGATCAAGCCTCACATCGGGCTCTCTGCTCAGCGGGGAGCCTGCTTCCTCCCTGTCTCTCTCTCTCTGCCTGCCTCTCTGCCTATTTGTGATCTCTCTCTCTGTCAAATAAATAAATAAAAATCTTAAAAAAAAAAAAAAAGCATCTGGGGATAGGGTCCTATACTTGAAAGAGAGATGCAAATGAAGAAGAGGTGATCTTTCTTCTCAAAGAATCTTCAACTTCTCAAAGTAGTGTGAGAGCCAAGAGATCAGAAGCTAAGAGTGAGAACTCATAGTAGATACTGATGGCAAAATGAAGTGATTCCATTCTTGAGGGGTGCAATGCCATGTGATTCCACATCTACTATACTGAGCCCATAGAGGAGGTCTAAAATCACAGATTGTGTAAAATAAAATGTCCATAATGATAGTGGCAACCAATTCTGATATATAGTAATTTTTGTGCCAGATACTTTTCTAAGCTCTTCACATATGCTAACACATTTAATCTTCCTTCCCACTTTCTTGAAGGGAAAACTGAGGCAAAGAGAGTTTAAGTAACTCATGCAAGATCCTAGTGAGTGGGTGGTGGAGCAGGGCTTCAATCTTGCCTACTTGGGCTTTGGAGATCACACTCGGCATCTCAGCAAAGTTGCCTTTCATAGAGAAGCATTGAAAAAGTATGCTGCCCCAAAATGTCTGTTACATTTTGCTGTCGTTTAAAGTATCACCTCTTAAGCTTCTTTTTCTTATTTTTTTTTCAATTTGTCTTATACAGTCCAGTTTTCCAGAATAAATTCAGTCTTTTTATCAAATGTCACCTTTTTATCAATACTTTTTCACTAAATTAACAAAACTGCAAAAAAAAAAAATAAATTTGTGCAACAACAAAAAAAGAAAATGTATGCTCTCTGTAGACTAGGCACTATTTGTATAAATATTCATTCATTCATTCATTCTTTCATTCATCCTATCATGCCATTCATTCTGTCAATAATGAACTGAATATCTGATATTTCTATGGAGCTTTCTACAATATACACCCCTTGATTAAAAGAAACAAACAAAAGCTATGGCAAAGGTGTATTTACATGAAAACATACAATGATTGCTCATAATTGTCTACAGGGATGTGGGTGTCAAATAGGAATTACTAGAGTAACCTCCAAATCAGCAAAAAGCAGGGACCACTTTCCCCAGCATGGCTTTCTCCTAAGCATTTTGCAAGGTTCCTGTAAGCTAAATACATATTTCCTAAAGAAAGAAACAATCCCAATTTGAAATGTTCTAAGAATGAAAGGCCTTCGTGAATGTAGTTCACATGTACATTGAGCTGGAATAGAGGACCTGTTATAGACTGAATGTGCCCCTCCTACCCCTCACCCCAACTGCATATGTTGAAGTCTTAACCCCCAATGTGGTGGTAGTAGGATATGGCCAATGAAAAGCAATTAGGTTTGATGAAGTAAGGGGAGTAGCCCTCTATGACATTAGTGCCTTTATAAAAAGAGAAAGAGAAAACAGAGCTTCTGCTCTCTGCTGTGTGAGGATACTGACAAGGTGGCTGTCCCCAAGCCAAGAAGAGGACTTTCATTGGGAACCTAATTGATCCACACTTGGATCTCGGACTTCCCAGTCTCCAAAATTGTGAAAAACAAATTGTTTTTTTATTTGGCTATTGTTTAAGCCACCCAGTCTATGGTATTCTGCTATGACAGCCCAAGCAGACTAAGACACAACTCATGGACCCAAGAGAGTCATTGCTCTGCAAGGACAGAAATGCATTGGCATCATCACGAGATGAAACCAGAGAACAAGACCAAGTATATTAGTTTCTTGTGGTTGCCCTAAGAGATGACCACAAACTGGGTGGCTGAGAACAAGAGGAATTTGTTCTCACAGTTCTGGAGGCCAGAAGTCCACATTCCCAGTGTTGGCAGGGCCGCACTCCCTCTGGAGTCTCTAGGGAAGAATCTATCCTTTGCCTCTTCCAGTTTTTGGTGGTTGTTGGCACTCCTTGACTTGCAGCTGAATCACTCTGATCTCTGTCTGTGGTCACATTGCCTCCTTCCTTCTCTCTATGTCTTCTCCTTTGTGTCTGACTCAAATCTCTCTCTCTCTTTCTTTTAAGGACACTGGTAATTTGTTTTAAGACTACTGAGGTAATCCAGAATGATATCCTCATCTCAAGATCCTTAACTCAAGATTCTTTCCACACCTGCAAAAACATTTTTCCAAATAAGATCACATTCACAGGCTCCTACAATTAGGACATGGGCCTTTCTTTTTGGGAGGGGGCACCATTTAACCCGCTACACCAAGTAAAAATAAGATCAGCCAAAGGGGATGGTCTCTGGGGAAATTCTTCTGGTGAAGCTGCTGTGAAGGAGTATTTGTTAGATTATGAATGCACGCACATAGCATTAAAGTGGTATACCTGGGGGCGCCTGAGTGGCTCAGTGGGTAAAAGCCTCTGCCTTCAGCTCAGGTCATGATCTTAGGGTCCTGAGATCGAGCCCCGCATCAGGCTCTCTGCTCAGCAGGGAGCCTGCTTCCACCTCTCTCTCTCTGCCTGCCTCTCTGCCTACTTGTGATCTCTCCCTGTCAAATAAATAAATAAAATCTTTAAAAAAAAAAAAAGTGGTATACCTGGTTTGCCGGAACCAGTAAGTCCTTAAATTGCAACATAATGTGAATTACAGTCAGAGCAACTTTCCCTGGTTAGTCTTACAGTAAACCCATGCAAAGTGTTGGTGAATGAAGATAAATTAAAAATGGCTGCTGTCCATTAATAGCATGTTAATCATGTCCGTTAACATGATTAACATGTTAAATGGGAATGTGGTGTTGGATTAACTCAGGGTGAATGCACTGAAGGTTTGACATTTTACATTTGATACTCTTGTCTGTTAAAGTATTTCTTGTTCTTCAGCTTATGAGTCCCGTGTCTTTGTTAGTTCTGTATCATCATTAGTGTCTACCACAGACCTGGAAGTATTCATTTAAAGGCAAGTTTGTTGTGTGAATGAAAGACTGTTTGCCACAACAGTGTCCTTCTCAGGAATCAGTAGTGGCTAATCCATCAACTCAGAACACAACTCAGAGCCTGGGTGGCTCAGTCGGTTGAACGTCCGATTCTTTATTTCATCTCAGGTCATGATCTCAGGGTCATGGGATTGAAGCCTGCAGCAGGCTCTGTGCTCTGTGTGGAATCTTCTTGTCTCTCTCCCTCTGCTTCTCCCCATTCCCTCTCTCTCTTTCTCTTTCTCAAATAAATAAAAATCTTTAAAAAAAAAAACCACAACTCAGAATGAAATATTTCATTGAAAACAGTCTCCCAACATCTAAGTGAGATGCTATATTTGAGTGTTCCTATTTCTCTAACTGCCTGTGACTAGGCATGCTCCCCAAATTCTATTAATTTCTAGTCTTTTTAAGAAATTCTCAGGATAAATAGGGAATTATTTTTTCAACTTTATTGAATTATAATTGGAAAATGAAGTTTTGGTATTTAAAGTGTACATGGTGTTGTTTGATGTAAGCATATGTAGTGGAAGACTTTCCCCTCAACTAGTCAATTAACAAATCCATCACCGTGTGTGTGTGTGTGTGTGTGTGTGTGTGTGTGTATAGAGAGATTGACATTTAAGTCCTCTTCTTAGCAAATATCAATTATACAATACAGTATTACCAACTACAGTCACCATATTATACATTAGAGCCTCAGACCTTACTTATCTTACAGCTAGAAGTTTGCCCTTTTTTACCAACTCTCTATATTCCACCCTCCAGCCCATGGTAACCACTTTTCTGCTGTTTTATGAGTCTGACTTTTTTTTTTTAAGACTTCACATGTAAGTGATACCAGGCAGGATTTGTCTTTTTTTAACTTATTTTCTTAGTGTAATACCTTTGGTGTCCATCCATGTCATCACCAACTGCAGGATTCCTTTCTTTCTCAACGCTGAATAATATTCCATATAGTCCACATTTCACATATATCTCATATATATTGAATACATCATATTGTATTCATATATATACATATATACATTCATATATATACATACATACATATATATATGTATACATACACACACATTATCTATCATATCTTCCTTATCCATTAATTGTTGATGGACATTTGAATGGTTTTCACATCTTGGTTATTATAAACAGTGCTGCAGTGAACATGGGAGTGCAGATATCTCTTTGATATCTTGTTTTCCTTCCCTGTGGCGATGTGCCCAGAAGTGATATTGCTGTAATAGCTATGGGAATTCTATCTTTAATTTTTTTGGAGAACCACCTATTATTTTCCATAATGGCTGTACCAATTCATATTTCTGCCAACAGTGCACAAAGGTTCCCTTTTCTTTACATCCTCAATATTACTTGTTATTCATTGTCTTAGTGCTAACAGCCATTCGAGAAGGTCTGATTGTATCTCATTGTGGTTTTGATTTGCATTATCCCGATGATTAGTGATGTTGAGCATTTTTTCATGTACTTGTTAGCCATTTGTATGTCTTTTAGTTACTCTAGAAGTATTCTAGAATTCTAGTAGTCTACTTATTCCATGTTTGCATGGAATTCTAATACTTCTGATTTAAGTTTAAGAAAGCAAATTAGAAATGGACACATGGACAATAACACAGAACAATAGATATAAGCTTTGTAGAAAATGATTAGAATGAGAATTTGTACTCTGCATGATGTTTGCTAAAGATTTGGTTGTTTCACAAGTGCCACATTTGTATAACAAGATTTATTTACTTATCTGTGTATCTGATTATTTAATAAACTCCTATTAAGGTTTGGCAGATGGACCCTGAAAAGTGCACTCTGGCTGACCACTGATAAGAAATGTATTGTTTTTCATCTGAAAAGAATTGAGGTACCCAATGTCATACATATTTATCAGTTATGGCAGCTCACATTTATCAAACACACTGTGCTTTATGAAATCATTTCATATTTCATTCTCACAGGAGTCATGTCTTAAGTGAATCAGGTGTGATCATCTCCATTATACAGATGAGGAAGCTGAGAGGTAGGGGAAGTAAGTGATTTGCCTGAGGTCACACAGCTGGGGAATGATCGAGATGGATTCTAACTTGGGGGTATGATGCAACACCCACCCTTCTGGTACTCACCCTTTATATACTCATTGTTCTTTGATCTTCCACATCATCTCTGGTGTGTACCTAGCATTTTCCTTCCTCCATCACTGGAGGTACTGAGATGGCTTTGCTCCCCATCTGAACCCCAAACACAATCTTGTTCTCTGGTCATCAACTGCCCCGATTTTTTTCATGTTCCTCTCTCTTGCACCTCCCCTTCATTCCTTTTTACTTTGGACAGTTTGCATTCCCTCCTCTCGGAAGCATACTCCTTTCTTTCTGATCAAGGTTGCTTGTATGTTGACACAACAACATGCCCCAGTATATTGTGGAGCAAAGACACTGGGGTGACAGAGTAAGAACAGGGAATCGGAGTCCCTGAAGAGCTGAGGAACCATGGTTCCAGAAACAGTGTTGTTTGTGTTATCTCAGTTTGGGGACAGATATATTTGGGGACTTGTAAGCACATAGAATTTAAAGTCAGAAAACTCAGATTCCAGATCTGACTCTCAACTGATGTCTCTGTTTTTGTGGACAAGCCCCTTTGACTTTAAGAACTTTGAACTTTCATTTATAGAATGATAATGTTATCAACACATGCTGCTTTTGAGACAGTGCAGGTGAAAAATATAAGAATATTGTAAGATTGCAAGGGCATGTCAGCCATTTCTCTGTATATTCCAAGCACCACTTTGGGTTAATAAATCCTGTCTCTGATCATAATTTCGTCTGGTAGCAGAGTATGTTTTGACGGGCTGACAAGCCATCTGTACCTGATGATGTATGTCTTCAGGTAATGCAGACTTCCATTAGCCGTGGTACAAGAATCCAAACCAGATTAACGTGCCAGAAGGAGGTACTATCCTCTGTATCATTCTGTGTCTGCTCCTTCTACCTTTAATTGCTTAGTTCCTGCACAGCCAGTTGCTTTTGAAGAGATGTCACGAGGGCTCTGATGTGGTTTACTTCCAGGCTTCCAGGAGAGACATCCATTGCCTTTGCTTTTTCTTTTTTATTTGTTTTATTTAAATTCAAGTTAGTTAACATACAGTGTATTATTGATCTCGGTGTGGACTTACGTGATTCATAAGTTGTGTATAACACCCAGTGCTTATTACATCAGTTCCCTGCTTCACGCCCATCACCCAGTTACCCCATCCCCCCACATACCTCCCCTCCAGCAACCCTCAGTTTTTTCCCTAGAGTTAAGAGTCTCTTATGGTTTGTTTCCTCTCTGTTTTTATCTTATTTTATTTTTTCCTTTCTTTCCCCTATGTTCATCAGTTTTGTTTCTTAAATTCCACTTATGTGTGAAATCACCCTTTGCTTTTCCAAGACAGTTGATTGACTCATGTCCTAACAATCATCCCCTAGTTTATGCTGTTTATAAATTTCTGCTGTTTATTTTATGTATTGGTTCACATTTACTTTACCTGTTTTGTTTTTTTTTAATTCTACCTACCTTATGAAATAGATTTTGAGGCAATCCATATATACTTTTGGGGAAACAGAAGCAAAACAATTTCTAATGTGAACCACGTCTGAGTATAATGCTATTATAGCCCCGGCTTATTAATCTTCGGGACATAAAACAAAACCCACCTTATTAATTGCCCTGCCAAGATGAAGAGGCAGTATGAAATATACTGTATTATATTGCCATCAGTTTGACTAAATATTTTAATGAATGACTTCATTGTGTTTTATACCCTGAGGCTTTTTAAATTTAAGGCTAGATTAAAAAAATAGAAAGAAAAGTAATCCTGTGAATGTGATTACCACCCATGGGTGGGGGAAGTTAACCATCACAAAGGTTGCCCTTACTGGGAAAGGTGGGATCCCTCCAGGCTTGAGCACAGCCAACCTATGTCACAGGGCTAATCTGAAATTCCAAGACCATCCCACTGCTCATTCTTTAGAGAAGTTTGTTATATACAATCACATCAAAGATCCTCTTGCTTTTGAGTATCTTTGAGAGTTTCCAGAAGATTAACATTCTCTATCATATCAACTCTTCTTCCTTCCCTTTTTCTCGCCTCTCTCCTTCTTTCTTTCCATTCCTCCCTCCCTCCTTCCCTCTTTATTCCTTCCTTTCAGAAGAATAAGTAAGTGACATGCACTATGCTCACTATCTAGTATTTCTACTCTATTTAGGATAACCAAACCTTCTATTCTTAATTTTCTAGAAGGACAGAAATAAATTCATACACATGGAAGCAGTATCACTTATACGACAACATAAGAATTTTTCTGGGGGTGGTGGATAGTGCACAATAAACAATAACATGGTAAACACTTGAGTGAATTCAGTCAATGCCAATATTACAGTGGAGTTTGAAAAACGACAGATTCAGGAGCAAATCTGAGCTGAAGACATATTTTATTTGAACTTTATGGAGTTTTATAAATCTGAACTAGAACTTTGAAATTTAGAGATTAAATGTTTGGATCAAATATTTCAGCTTCTTATGAAAACATTAGAGAAAGTAGTGCTCAGCCTACATTCTGGCATAGCTAAAATTATTTCTGCTCTCCAAATTTGACTATAGTCTGTGATACTCATGACACATAGGCATAAGATCTTAGTCATGGTCACTTTGCTCATCAGTGATGCATGAAATAATGTATGTTTTCATTGCTGTTATTCTTTTGTAGGGCACTCATAACATGGGATCATAGGTAAGATAATGCCTAAAGGAAACTCTGTTCCCATTATAAATGAGTCTTGTAGGGCACTCATAACATGAGATCATAGGTAAGATAATGCCTAAAGGAAACTCTGTTCCCATTATAAATGAGTCTTGTATTTAGCTCTAAGGAAGCATAAGGCAGAAATTTCCTTTCCCAGTACTTGGTACAATTGACCAGCTTACCATCATCATTAACTGAGCAGGGTTGTTGGATTGTTGAAAACCAAAACTGATCTCATAATCAGTGGTCTTCTTTGGTTTTCTTTAGTAAAGCTTAGAGCATAATTTATAACTTACACTGTGGTGTCCATTTTCGGGTGGTTTATCCCTTACATCTAGTGGAAGTGTTCCTTTGTAAGCTCACTGACTCCAGCATTAGTGAATGTTCATTGTGAAACCTCAAAGAGTATCTAGAGCCTTAACTTGACATCACCAAGTACTTTATTACTAGGTTATATACAACTGGCTGCCAAATCAATCCCCAGGAAACCATAATGTCTTTAGATGATTGGAGGGGTGAGCTTCTAGCCATTTAGGGCATATTATATATTCTTTATATAAGTGCATTCCCCATCATTTTATATCAGTCATTGTTTTTTCGTTCTCTTTTGATCCTCAGTGGTCTTAATATACCTCATCCATAGTTTTTTCCAGTTAATTTTCCTGCAATATTTCCTTAATAATCCCAGTCTACTGTGATGCTTACAGAACACTTAATAATGCCCAATTCCATCAGTCTTAAATTTCCTAATGATCTCTACATTCTTTTATTTTCATTTGTCATTCATTTTCTTTAATACTCAGATCTTAAGGGTCTTGTGGAATGAGGTTTGTAACTATTACTTAAAGCAAAATAGCATGCTGTTTTTCCTTGTCTTGCTACCCTTCAGTATAAATCCATCCAAAATCATTTGTTTTAACTTATCAAGATTTAGTCGAGATAGACTGAGCTACATATACTAAAAGTGTCAAATTTGTTAATTTGTTAACCTATATGTTTAACATATAGGTTAGAAATAAATAAATGATCACCATAATCCAGATGAGACAGTAGTAGAGGATTCATCAGCTGAGAGCACATGTGATATTGTAATATCTGTAGCCCAGAAAGTATAATACAAATATTAAAACCTATATAAAAATAGAAGAAGATGCATAAGAATATATAATATGCATGGCCCCTAGAGCTTTCAATGGCTGAAGGCTTAGGATAGTCCACACATCCATTTCTATATACTTATATACATACACATAAAGACAGACACACACAAACACATGAGCACATATATATGTGTGTATTAAAATGCAACATGATGGGATATAAGTGTTTTTAAGAAAAAGCTTTAAAAGACATTTCAAAGCAATATTTCCTAGACCAGCTTTAAAGGGGTATATTTATATTGACTATGATATGTAGGTAATATTCTTGGTTAAGTTTGACCAGGAAATTCATATGCTTATCAAAATTTGCCTTCCTAACTCTTTTACCACAGACACATTGATTGTCATCAAAAACACAAATAACTGCGAAGTACTCTGCTTAGGTGGAACATGAAAGTGCATAGAAAGTAAACAAGGAGATACTTTGAATAGAAAAGAGGGAAAATACTGGGGATTTCTTGGGTTCAAAAAGGAAAAATATACCAGTTAACACGGAAGGGGAAGTCTGCTGGGAAAAAAAGCCTGGAGGAACCAGTTTGATTTTTCAAATAAATGTTTATAATTCATCCATTATGATCTAAAAAGAGCACTTTCTGCCATTTGTAATTTTTCATATTTATTTTACTTGACTCTTCTTACAATGGAAACCAAATTTCCTTATAGAAGAACTTAATTCCAGAACTTACTCACTTAAGTAAGATGAGTAGTTTCTTCAGATACATCCACCAAAATGATGGGACTATCTCTTCCCACTGTTAAAGATTCCCAGAAAAAAAAATAGTAAAGAAAGTGTTAAAAAAAATAGTAAAGAATCTTTCACGATATGTTTTTTTAGTTCCTGGAGCTATTTTAGTACCTCCTTATCTATTTGCCAAAAAAATATAAAATGATTTTTTTTTTTGTTTTTACTGGCAGTTGAAAAAAGTACTTTAAATGCCCCCCAATGTGAACAGTTTACAATGACTCATTTTAAGTAGCTATTCTGAGGCACATACTTCCTTATTAGCATAATACAGGCTAGCACTTTGAGACAAAAGACACTACACATATTCTACAATATTCAAATATTCTGCTTTGTGTGTGATTTCTTTTTCTTTTTCTCTCTCTTTAAAAAGGAATGGAGGAAGCCAAACTAGACAGATGCACATATGCATGGTTTGAAACTTTGGGCTTGGCCATAAATCTCTATGGCCCATAATAATAAAACTGAAAGAAATTTAGTAGAAATAAATTCTCTTTTTAGGTGAAAGAGTCTAATAGTGATACCTATTATGTTAGTAATTAAAGGTGTGAGTCTTAGCAAGTGGATGTGTTTCAAAAATATGAATACATTTTTAAGATATAAATTATTTTCATATGTATATCTAAGGTCTATTTTTAAAAGAACACTTTTGCTTTCTTTCTCTTTTTTTCCTTTAAAAGACCTTATTTATTTATTTGACAGAGAGAAAGAGATCATAAGTAGGCAGAGAGGCAGGTAGAGGGAGAGGGGGAAGCAGGCTCCCTGCTGAGTATAGAGTCCTATGTGGGGCTTGATGTGGGGCTTGATCCCAGGACCCTGAGATCATGACCTGAGCTGAAGGCAGAGGCTTAACCCAGTGATCCATCCAGGTGCCCCTTTCTTTCTTTCCTTCTTTCTTTCTATCTTTTCTTTCTTTCTTTTTTCCTTCCTTTCTCTCTCTCTCTTTCTTTCTTTCTTTCTTTCTTTCTTTCTTTCTTTCTTTCTTTCTTTCTTTCTTTCTCTCTCTCTCTCTTCCTTCCTTCCTTCCTTCCTTCCTTCCTTCCTTCCTTCCTTCCTTCCTTCCTTCCTTCCTTCCTTCCTTCCATTAGTCAATTAGTTTTATTTGAGTATAATTGACACACAATGTTACATTAATTTCAAGTATACAACATAGTGATTCAACAATTCTATAGCTACACTATTCCCTCCTCAATGTAGCAACCATCTGTCACCATACAACACTATTATAATATCACTGGCTGTATTTCCAATTCTATAGCTTTTATTCCCATGACTCATTGGACCATAAAGAAATACACCTTAACAAAAAAAGAAATACACCAAAATTTATTGCTTTAAGAACCAATTTACAATTTTTCCCTTAAAATCACTAAGCTTTAAATAGGTGAAATTCAAAATGAAATAGGCACAGACTTTATAAGAATTACAGACATCCCATGGGTTTGTAAACATAGAATTTTGTGGTTTAAATATTGAATTTTTTATTTAGACAGCCTATTAAGAGTTTGTCCCTTCGTTCATTAGAGTATTTCAAAAATCATTCCATTTTCCCTTTCTGTCCTTGAACTTAGCACCTTTCTTTAAATAGAGGTCAGTAGATGTTAAAACACTCAGTTAAAGACAAAGTAACATGCGATTATGTCTTTCTTCGAAGGATTCATAAATGAAAGTACTGTGAAGAGAAGCATAACTACTCATTAACATCAGCTTGAATAGAAAACAAACTTGATTTGTCTACTTGAGCAGCAGCTTATTAGGGCTTTCTCTTCCTCACAAGGGGACAGATACCCTTTAGTACTATGTCAATATGTAGTAGATGTAATCACTTCCTTTAAAGTTCCATTTTTGATTTTTTTTAAATAAACCTTTAATTTTAATTTAGTTTTAGATTTACAGGAAAATTGTGAAGACTCAGAGAGTTCCCATATAGCTGACATCCAGTTTTCTCTGTCAACATCTTACATTATCACAGTACATTCATCACAACTAAGGAACCATTATTAATGCTTAACACATTAACCATTATTAATATATTATTATCATATTATAATTATATAATATATAATATAATAAAATATAAAATATATTTAATATAATTTATATAATAATATTATATAAATATATTTATAATAATATAGGATACTATCTAGGATACCACATTACTTGTAATACTCATGGCTCCTTAAGCCCTTTTTAACTGTGAGCATTTCTAAGATTTTTCTTGTTTTAATTACCAAAATAAAGGTCATGTAGATTTTTCACATGCATTTTTTAGATGTTTTATATTTTTGCATCTTACATTCAGATCTATGATCAATTTTGAATTAATTTTATTTAAAGACTCTGTTTAGGATTGCTTCTCCCCTTCCTCCTCTCCCCTTTCTTCTCTTTTCCTTTCCTATGGATGTCCAACAGTTCCAGCACAATTTATTGAAAAGAGCATACTTTCTCAATTAAATTGTATTTGCAGCTTTTTCAGGATCAATAGACTATAAGTGCAAGTCTATCTCTGGGCTTTCTATTCCATTTCATTGATCTTTGTTTCTATTTTATCACCAGTACTATACTTCTTGAGGTACCTTAATAGTTGAGAGAAGGAGAGAGAGAGGAAGTTGGCAAGTCCCAAGATCTACAGGGTGAGTAAGAAAGTTGGAACCAATGGTCTAGTTCCAATTTGAGTCTGAAGACTTGCAAATCAAAAGAGCCAAAGATGTAGTTCCTGTTTGGACTCTGGTAGGATCAAAACCTAAGAAGAACCAATGTTTCAGTTCAAATCAGAGGACAGGAAAAAACCAGTGTCCCAATTTGAAAGCTATCAGGCAAGGAGAATAAACTGAGGGGAAGGTCAGCATTTTTCTTCTATTCAGGCTTTCAACTCTTTGGATGAAGCCCACTCACATTATAGAGGGTAATCTGTTTAACTTAGTCTACTAATTTAAATCTTAACCTAATCAAAACACACACAGAAACCAGCAAAATAATGTTTGACCATATATCTGCACTTTGCATGCCTCAGATGAGTTAACATGTGAAATTAGCCATCACACATTTACTTCCTTTTCTTGTCTTATTGCACTATCAAGACTTCCCAATACAATACAATGATGAATACATGAGAAAGAGGGCATCTTTTCCCTGTTCTTCCTCATAGGGAGAAAGTGGCCAGTCATATTATTAAGTATGATATCAGCTATAGGGTATTTGTAGACGCTCTTTACCATCTGAGAATGCTCCCTTCTTTTTTTTTTTTTTTTTAAAGATCTTGTTTATTGGACAGAGAGAAACACAGCGAGAGAGGGAACCCAAGCAGAGGGAATGGAAGCGGGAGAAGCAGGCTTCCTGCCAAGCAAGGAGCCCGATGCGGGGCTCGATCCCAGGACCCTGGGATCATGACCTGGGCCGAAGGCAGACGCTCAACGACTGAGCCACCCAGGCGCCCCGAGAATGCTCCCTTCTATTCCTAGTTTACTAAGCCAGTTTTTTGTTGTTGTTTGTCATGAATGGGTATTATATTGTGTTGAATTCTTTTTCTGCATCTACTAATATGATCATATGATTTTTATTTTTTAGCATGTTGATGTAATGAATTACATTGGTAGGTTGTTGAATGTTGAATCTGTCTTGCATACCTGTACACCACTTACTTGTGGTGGATAATTCTTTTTGCTCTACTTGCTAATTTCTGTTGAGGATTTCGCATCTTCATTCAAAAGAGATATTGGCCTGTAGTTTTTTTTTTGTAATTTCTTTGGTTTTGATGTTATAGATTTTGTCATTTTTTACCCCATGTGTTTTGACTCTCTTTTGTTAAGTACATACACATTTAGGATTATATGTCTTACTGGACAATTGAACACTTTATTATTATGTTATGTATCTCTTTATCCCTGATAATTTTTCTTGTTTAGAAATTTACTTTGTTTAAAGTTAACATAGCAATTCTAGCTTCATTTTCATAGTTTTATCATGCTATAGCTCTATTCTTTTACAAATAACCCATCTGTATCTTTATACTTAGAGTGGGTTTCTTATAGGTAACAACGTTGTATCTTGTTAATTAATTTCCAGAGAATTTTTTTAAAATTTTAAAACAACTTAACAACATGTAAACTAATAAATTTTTCACCTTTTAAGATAATACTTAATGGAAAGTAGTTGCAGCCAAAAATCAGGTAAGAATTACTTTGGTTATTAGAATATGTTTAGAAGTGCT
This sequence comes from Procyon lotor, assembly GCA_028646535.1. Taxonomy (NCBI): domain Eukaryota; kingdom Metazoa; phylum Chordata; class Mammalia; order Carnivora; family Procyonidae; genus Procyon; species Procyon lotor. The sequence continues at coordinate 8,934,483 of CM053605.1, read as the reverse complement.
GAAAGACTCCTTTGATCTTTTATGGTTCAAGTATATATTGTCTGATGTTTAATTCCTCACATACTACTCAATTTTTCATACTTAGTGTTTAATATACTTCCAAGGATATTTAGGGGTAAAATCAGAATTATAATTGCTTCTAGCTGACATCAAGTTAAAAGAATTTATTGAAATACTTCTTTTGAGGCTATATTAGAAATGTAACTAGAACTATAGTCCATAATTTCATCAACTGTTTTCTACTGCAGATGATCAGATGTCTTTATAGCTGATCAGATGTTGGTATAATTTAATAGGTACTAGCAATGGGTTTGTAATTGAGTAGGCAAAGTATCAATTCTTACTAATTCAAATACCAGATATGACTATGGACACATTATGCAAACTTTCTGAATTGTGAATATCAACTAATATAGGATTTAAAAACATAAACTGGATTCTAAGGAATGTAATTTCTTGACTACACCATTTATTAACTATGTAAAGTAGATTCAGTTACTTAATTTCACTGAGTCTATTTTCTCATCTATTAAATGGGATAGTATAACTTAGTTACAGTGATGTTTTTTGAAAATTAAACAAATTGTATACTACATTTATTAATAAAATTCAAATTAGAAGTCTAAAAGGTGTTAACAACTACATTGTTCTTAAAACATTATAATTCCTAAATAAATCATAAAAATATTCTTAATTCTAGAATTAAAAACCATTAAGTTTAGCATATTTTTGTGTTTTCTCAGCTTTTTATAGTTTTCTTGTCTTTCTTTACATTTGAGATTTCATCCACTAACATTTCACTGGAAATCTTGTTCTTTGACTTGCTATGAACTAGGAAATGAAATATAGGTGTTCATTGATAAATGAAAACACACACACACACACATATATATAGACATATATATATATCGAGAGAGAGAGAGAAAATATTACTCAGTCATAAAAAATGAAATCTTCCAATTCGTGACAACATGGATGGACTTGGAGGGTGTTATGCTAAGTGAAATAAGTCAAACAGAAAGACAATGCCATATAATTTCACCTGAATGTAGGATCTAAATTAAAACAACTAAACAAATGAACAACAACAAAATAGAGACAGACTCATAAATGCACAGAGAAAACTGGGTTGCCACAGGGAAGGAGAGTGGGGGGATGGGTGAAATAGGTGAAGGGGATTAAAAGGTAGAAATTTTAAATTATAAAATAAATGTCACGGAGATGAAAAGGACAGTATAGGAGATAGTCAATAATATTGTAATAACTTTCTATGGTGACTGATGGTGACTACATTTATCATGGTGAGCATCTTGTACATAATTGCTGAACCATTATGATGTGCACTTGAAACTAATATAATTTTGTGTGTCAACTATACCTTAATAAAACCTAAGTATATTAGGTAAATTAGTAAAGAATACAAAAGATGCTTTGAATGGGGAACTGAAAAGCTCTGATTAAGCTGAGTATAGGTACTGTCACATGAGAATTGTGTGACTCTTGCAATGTATGATCTGCTATTTAGAGACCTATAAAAACATTTTGCTTCTTGACCATGTTCTATACAAAGCTATTTGTCAAAGATCTAACTTTCCTGTAGCTGGGCTATTCTAGTAAATGGTGAGGTGGAACTAAACATCTGCAGTGATGGACGATGGCATGAAGATGTGACTTCCAAGCCTACCCTGCTAACTTTCCTGTCTCCATGTCTATGTCAAATTTTCTATTTTTCTTTGTTTTCATTTATTATACTCTCCATCTTGGGATCTCAGGAATCTGTATCTTATTTTATTTTTTAAAATATTTTATTTATTCATTTGTCAGAGAGAGAGGGAGAGAGAGAGAGAGAGTACAAGCAGTGGAGGCAGCAGGCAGAGGGAGAAGTAGGCTCTCTGTTGAGCAAGGAGCCTGATGTGGGACTCGATCCCAGGACTCTGGGATCACAACCTGAGCCGAAGGCAGACACTGAACCAACTGAGCCACTTAAGTGTCCTGGGAATCTGTATTATATTTATTTATTTATTTTTAAAGATTTTATTTATTTATTTGACAGAGAGAGAGCACAAGTAGGCAGAGAGGCAGGCAGGGAGAGGGGGGGTAGCAGGCTCCCTGCTGAGCAGAGAGCCCGATGTGGGGCTCGATCCCAGCACCCTGAGATCATGACCTGAGCCGAAGGCAGATGCTTAACCGACTGAGCCACCCAGGCGTCCCTCAGGAATCTGTATTTTAAAGACTTACATAGTACTTTCACTTCTGCTTGTGAAGGAATAACTGCTATGGGCATTATCCTTCTACACAAGCAAATATAAACTAAAGAGAATACAAGAAGTGACAGTTTTCAGACATTACTAAGAGGATAGTACAGAATTGTGATAACTACGAGAAGGAAAAAATAAGAAGAGCCTATAATGGTTTCAGTTTATAACCTGAAAATAGTTTCCAGGCCACAGTGCAGGGTGGGCTAACCAAACAGGGCCTGGTGGTCTTAATGTGCTGAGAAGACAGACAGCAGAGTTTTCAAGGGAAAAAGTGGCTAGTTTTTTGAGGCAGAATATGTAAGAAGAGCTACTCACAGAAAATGAGAGAGCTCTGGCTCTTTGTCTGAGAAGCAATCTGTGCACAGATGGGAAGAAAAGTACAACTGTCTAAGGAAAGAACCATCAAAGAGAAGTAGCCCTAAAACCCTCCCACAGCTCACGCAGGCCTGGGAATACCTGATGCTTCTTCCAGACAAAGTAGAAACTGTCCTCATAATACACAGGACATTAGGCAGAGTACTCAGAAGCATCTTGCCCTAGTAGTGTTGGTCGCAAAATAAAGTTTTCTCTGGGACTCTAATAAAAATTAGTCTCAAAAGGATCAAACTGATTCATAGTTATTTAATGAAACACCAGAACAAAATCCAACATCCTTCAAAGAAACAATTTAAAAAAATGCCTCAGCAATCAACAGTGTAATTAAAAGACAATCAAGAGTCAAGAAAATATGGTCCATAGCTAGGGGAAATTGAATAAGAAGAAACGGAAACCAAAAAAACTGAGAATTAGTAGATAAGAAGTTTTAAAAGTTATTATGAATGTTAGAAGTATACTCAAGGGTATAAAGAAAAATTAATTTGATGAAGAGAAATGGATTACATTTTCAAAAGCTCCAAATGGAACACCTAAAGATGAATAACATGATATCTGAAGTTAAAAATACACTAAATATTATTAATTGAAGACGAGTCGTTGCAGAATAAAAAAATTAGTGAATCTAAAAAAATGCAGAAATTAAAACTTTTCAAATGAAGCACAAAAGAGGACTTAAAACATTGAAACAACAATAGCAATAAAAAGAATAGAGCCTCAAAAGTCTATAGGGAAATATCAAATGGTTAAAACACATGTAATTTGAGTTCCTAAAAAAAGGATAAGAAGGATTTGTCAGGAAAAAAAGTATCTGAAAATATAATGGCTGAAAGTTTTCTACTTTTATGAAAATTTAAAACATCTGTAATAACAGTAAGCTTGATAAACACCAAGCAGAGTAAACACAAAGAAAACCATAACAAGGTCTATAATAATTAAATTGTTGAAAATCAGTGACAAAAAGAGAATCTTAAAAGCTGTCAGAGAAAAAAAGCACATTATATTAAGAAAAGCAAAGATAAGAAGGATGGCTGATCTCTCGTCAGAAACCATAGAGGCTAGGAAATATTAAATCATTTATAAAGGACATAAAAACATCTATTCACCAGAATCTATACCTAGAAAGAGATATATTCCAAAAATAAAGGGGGAAAATTATCTCAGAACACAAATAGCTGAGATAATTCCTCACCCGCAGATCTGTTACTAAGGAAATATTTAAGGTTCCTTAGGTTGTTTAGATCTACAAAGAGAATAAAGAATGGCAGTAATGGTGAATATGTGGATAAACATAATAGAATTTATTTCTAATTTTTTTTTATTGAAAATGTTTTTGAAAAAAAAATATGAGGTAATATAGCCAATTTAGGGCAGTGAGTACACTGTTGTGTTTTTCCTTGTACTCATTGTAATCTTATTTTTTTTTATTAATTATTATTTTTTCTTTTCAGTGTAGTTGACTACTACATTAGTTTTAGGTGTGTGACATGGTGGTTCAACATCTTTGCACATTATGCTATGCCTACCACAGGTAGAGCTGCCATCTGTCACCAGATCATGCTGCTACAATATCACTGGACTATATTCTCTATACTATGTCTTTCATTCCCATGACTTATTCATTCCATAACAGGAAGACTGTATCTCCCATTTCCCCTCACTTATTTTCCTATCCCTCTAATTCCCTGCCATTCTGGCAACCATCAGTTTGTTTTCTATAATGATAGGTCTGATTCTGCATTTTGTTTTGTTTATTAATTTGTTGTTGTTGTTTTTTTAGATTCCTCAAGTGAGTGAAATTATATATTTGTCTTTCTTAATTTATTTCACTTAGCACAAAACCCTCTGGATCCATCCGTGTTTGCTTTTCATTATTTCATCTTTTGAAAGATAATTACTAAAAGCAAATATAATACAAATAAATGTCTTATGGATTTTATAATATTTTGAAGGGGAAGGAGGAATTTGAAGTATACTATTGTAAGGTTTTATATATTAAAAGACATTCTATTATTTAAGCATAAGCTTGTAAATTAAATATCTATACAGTAAGCCTAAAGCAACCACAAAATAATGAAACAAACAATACTGATGATAAAGTTAAAGCAGAGATAAAAATCACAGGTAATCAATTCATATAAAAAGCAGAGATAGAAGAAAAATAACAAGCAATGAATGGAACAAATAGAAAGCATAGATATCATATTGGTAATTACAATAAATGTAAATAGTTTAAATACTCCAATGAAAAGGCAGAGGTTGTTCACATTGGATAAAGCAGCAGGATACAATTTCATGCTAAGTGAAAGAAGCCAGACATGAAATGTTATAAAACCTGTGATTTA
>CM053605.1:8915444-8929008 GCA_028646535.1 Procyon lotor | reverse complement strand
CAAATATCTTTTCCCATTCAGTAGGTTATCTTTTAGTTTTGTTGATTGTTTATTTTGCTCTGCAGAAGCTTTTTATTCTGATGTAGTCCCAGTAGTTCGTATGCTTTTGTTTCTCTGCCTTAGAAAGCTTATCCAGAAAAAGGTTGTTATGGCTAATGTCAGAGTAACTATTGCCTGTACTCTTTTCTAGGATTTTTATGATTCTAGATCTTACATTTAGGTCTTTAATCCATTTGAATTTATTTTTGTGTATGGTGTAAGAAAGTCGTTCAGTTTCATTATTTTGCATGTAGCAGTCTTGTTTTCCCATAACCATTTTTTGAAGAGACTATTGTTTCCAATTGAATATTCTTGCCTCCTTTGTCATAGAGTAGTTGACTACATAATCATAGTTTATATCTGGTGTCTGTATTTCTGATGTTTCTATTTCATGGGCATAACTTTTAACTCCCTTAAAAGTTAACTACCCATAGCCTGCTATTGATCATCAGCCAGCTCAATAGCATAAGTAATTGATTAACATGTATTTTGTATGTCATATGTATTATAAACTGTATTCTTACAATAAAGTATAAGAAAAGAAAATATTAAGAAAATCATAAAGAAGATTCTTCTTTTTGTTTGCTTATTCATCCCTTTTGTTTTTCAGATTGCACATATGAGTTAAATCCTATGATATTTGTCTTTCTCAGCCTCACTTTAACATAATACCAAGAAAAGAAGTACATTTCATTTACAGTAATGCACTCTATGTATCAAAAAAACAAAACAAAACTGTAAGTTGTTAAGTGGACCCATTCAAACTCATATTGTTCCAGAATCAACTGTACTTTTTTTTTATTTTCTTCTTTTAATTAAAACATGGAAGACTAGTATAGGGAAGTGTGCTTTAAAATTAATCATAACATTAACCTATAAGATGGATGTCCTACTCACCAATTTATAAAAGAAGAAATAAAGCTAGAAAGATGAAAAACAACTTCCTCATTTCTGAATGTAGTAAATACTAGGTCTGTATATAAATTTAAGTCTTTTTGTGTCTTGCTTTAGTTTATTTGTTAGCTTCTAAAATTTTACTCAGTATCTCATTTGTAAGTTGGAGATAAATATAATTTGTGCATGTGTAAGATGAGGTGGCCATCTTAGCCAAAATTGCTTAAATAAAAATGCTCAAATTTGGAGTGTATACCTTTTAAACAGCCTTATTTTGATAATGAGTTTATTTTATGTATTTTTTTTTACTTAAAAACGTTCTGAATTTATTATTGAATGATACAGAACTGTGACAGAGGTTGTAGTGAAGAGGATGGATGGGTACAAATGAAACAAGAGGGGACAAAATTAGAGTCCTTACCTTTGGAGTTTCCCCCAGAAATAGGTACTAAAGCAAATAATTGCATCCAGGTCATGGACTTGGGAAGAGATTCCAAAAGGCACTAGTAAGAAAGTGTTGGGGGGGTGAAACCAGGCAAATAAAGAACCCAATATCCAGTGCATCAGTGGCTTCTGGGTAACTGTGGTTCAACCCTTCAGTTGACCCTTTGAGTAGTAGTGAGAAACAGCTTTAAAAGTGTCTCAACAAAGATGGAGATAGTCTAAAACATTTGCTACAAAATCCTCTACCTTTACAGTTGGAAGTTGCTCCCAGGGGCATTAATTCCTCTCTCTAGTCCTCCAGTTCTAGGTTGTGACTGTGTTTGACTGAGTGGCCTTTCAAGACAGAAAGCAAAAGAGAGAGAAAGACTGCCTTAACAGAAAGCTACGAAGTGCAGGGAACTATCCACCTCCACTGTGCTGAAATCAAGTGGGCAGAAGGAATATGGTTTAGGACATCACAAACATCAGCTTCAGTCTTAGCACCTAACAGTGCTAAGTCAGGCTTTGGTTAGAATTATGAACCAAATGGAAAAATCTCTGTGGGGTTGTCCCATCTCTTCATTGATAAACTCTCTTCTGCCTTCTCCCCCATCCACTATCCTACACAAACTTCACACAAGCCCTACTTGCATCTTGCCATCATTAAACATATTATGTGCATCAACAAAAATATTAAAGTGGTGTTAACTGATAAGCTATATTTCATAGGCACAATTAAATTTTAATCACATGTCTTTAAAGAAGAGAAAGATTCATGGAACTGAAGAAATGTGTTACACAGCAGCTGGATAGTGATAGCATTATTTTGAGGCTGGTTTTTATTCTACCCAATTGTAATGGGGACCTTGACAATGAAAAAGAAAAATAAATATGTTCAGAGAAAATTTATTCAATTAGCTCATTCACATTTTTATTTATTCAATACTGATTTATAAAGAGCCTTATATGTATCAGGCACGGTTTAGGTTTAGGTTATTACAGACATTAAAAATTACAGCTTAGAACAAGGTGGAAAAAGTCACAGGTCACAAAACTCACAAGTAACTTTGGCTGAGAGAAGAGATATAATGAATATGTAACAAATCAATCAATGGGACAATTGCTTATTCCAATAACTATTATGAAGGAAAACAACACAATGATGAAATAAAGAGATACTGGATAGGACACGATGGGTGGAAGGGGTTTAGATATGGTTGGGAGAAAAGACGTCTTTGACAGTGTAATATAGATGCTATTCCATAAAATGGAAAAACAGCCTGCCAAGTTCTAAAACTTCAGGGAAACCAGTCACATCACAGTCTAACTTAGGGCTGTCTGTGAAGTTGTGCCGTATGCAGTGCATAGTCGTATGTGATAGAACTGGTGGAAAAGAAGAAGATTTGGAAAGGAGCATTCTAGGCCAAACAAATAGCAAACATAAGTGTTCTGACTTAGACTTATTAGTTCAATTCTGGAGACTAATATGTGTATAGAAAAAAATGGGAGACAATGGTTAAAAGAAAGACAAGAGCCAATCATGCAGAATCTTGTTGACCATGAGAAAGTGGTATGATGAAGATAGGAACAAAGGAAAAGAACAGGAGGTGAAGAGAGAGGGAAAGGAGGAAATATAAATGTGGGAGAAAATCAAATAAGTAAAAACAATATACAGAACTACAAACTGGTAATGCTGCAAAGGGACAAAATTGAGGAGCCCAGTGATTTAGAAGAAATGATAAAGACACAGAAAGCAGACGTGGTAGAACATGTTAGTATCTTAGATAAGAGAACACCCCAAAAACCTCAGAGGTGTAATAAATGCACTTTTGGGTGTGTAAAGAAGTATAACCCGGAAGGGAAAACTGATGAAGAGATAGGAAATGTTTATTCTGCCTCATTGAGATTTTAAAGTCATGCTCATTCAGTCATCTTTATGGAGACAAGTACGGACAGACAGTCTTATAAGATCTGTGAAATATATATATATATATATATATATATATATATATATATATATCTCCAAATCTCCTGTGTTATATTTTATTTATACTTTAGCAATCCCAGGAGACAGATTTTCCCAGCATGTTCTTGTGTTGACTTAATTTCAAATGTGTCGAAAAGAAAAAACTGAAGCAGTTACATTTGACAGGCATAAACAGGTTTTGCTCTGCTACCCACATATTCTGTAAGATTGTCATTCTTTTTGTCTTTCTACTTGGCATTCACAATGTACAGCACCAATTATTTAGTTGTAGAGAAATTCTTGTGTTGTTTTGAAATGAGTTATGATCAGTTATAAAATTTGACATGCATGTAATGTGATGTCCAAAGACATTAGAGCTCCCGGATAGGTTTTCTATTTGTAGTGGTGATAGGGACAAGATGAAGATTTAATTTGCTACTTCTCATGCATCTGAGAGGGGCAACCTTTGTTCTTCTTTCTTAAATGTCTCTGTGGAGAGATATGATAAAGTGCTTTGTTACCTCATTGTGTGTCTTGTGTCTGATTCAGTGGACAGAATATTAGATGGAGGCAGTGCCCAGCACTGTGTGCATAAAAACACAACAGTCAAAATCTGATCCAGCCCAGAGTGGCTGGGGTGACAGGTGGCCGGACTGCTTAAAGAGAGTTTAACATCTCAGATCAAGTGTCTAGTATGTAAAAAATTAGAAGAGGGCTGCTTGACCGCATGGATGCCATTTGTGTGGACAGAGTGGCTAATGGGGCCCCGTGCCTTGTAGATACTTGGTGCTCTCGCATGGTCAGAGTTAGAGATCCGACTCTTCTTTCTGGAGGAGCACTGCATGTCAGCTTAAAAATGGAAAACTGAGGGTTTTGGAGGTGAGGGGGGTGGAGGGTTGGGTGAGCCTTGTGGTAGGTATTGAGGAGGGCACATATTGCGTGGAGCACTGGGTGTGGTGCATGAACAATGAATCTTGGAACACTGAAAAAATAAAATAAAACTAAAAAAAAAAAATGGAAAACGTGTTGGTGTTAAATTCTATTATTGTTTAGCTGCACCAGAAAGTAAAGCCCCAAATTCTAGAGAATCCCATGTCCACATTAGCATATATTTCTTTTTCATTCATTCTATTCAATTGTTTATTCAACAAATATTTATTAGGCACATGTTTTGTATCAGGTGGTGTGAGGAGGATGCAGACAAGTGGAATTCCCTAAGATCCCCTTTGAACAGTGTGGTGCTCAATCAAATTAGCCTGTTCCAGAGACTTCCCCCGTGTTATTTCGGATCTTTAAAAGTATCATATCCTAGGGATCTCATGAGAGGGTTGAGTGGGATTTCTCACTCCTCCTAATATCAAGAAATAAAATATACAAAAACTCATGAGACCAAATCGTCTATGAAGCCTGAACACTTGTAGTTAGATGTTGTGACTCTCTAGTTTGTGAACAAGAAAACTTTAGATACTAAGTAGAAAAGCTTAGGCATTGTTGGCAAGGTGCTTTGGTTCACTGGACAGCTCTGATGTGTTAACTGTTTGATATGAATTCCCTAGTTGGAAATTAATGGTCTTTGAATACGGAATGATCTCTGTGATGATGCCTTGGGAAATAACGGGTGATTTGGTCACTTGTTTTTAAGTATGAAACACGTAGTGTCTCCACCTAGAAGTGAGCTGTGTAGAGACAGAACTCTATAGGAGATGCTACTTATCTAGTGTGCCAGAGTTCAAATTTCATCCAATACTCAGGGTTGAACATCCTTGCACTATTACTGATATACTCATTAACTATAGGTATGCCTATATATTTATCAGTTTTAATAACTGTACATATATTCACAATAGGATGAATTATAAACTTGGGAGTTCACATAAAATGTGCTTATTGAAAAAAAATGTGTGTGTGTGTGTGTGTAAATGAACATACAAACACATTTACACACACACACACACACACACTGGGACACACCCACACACACACACCATTGGATTAGATGTTGGGTCAGTGGCTCTTTCCCAAGGTTTTTGACCTCAGCTTTTAGACTCCTTCATATCCCTACCTCTTCCCACATTATGTAAGACTTAACCCTTATAATAACTTAATAATTCTTATGATACCCAGGATGGCTGGGTTTGCGATTGAAATTCTGGCAGACAAATAAGTGGGGTGGATGGAGGAATGATAACCTTTATTTTTTTTTTTTAATTACTCGTGTTTATTGTTTTTTTTTTTTTTTTTTAAAGATTTTTTATTTATTTACAGAGAATCACAGCTGGAGAGGGAACACAAGCAGAGGGAATGGTAGCGGGAGAAGCAGGCTCCCTGCAGAGCAAAGAGCCCGATGCGGGGCTCGATCCCAGGACCCTGGGATCATGACCTGAGCCGAAGGCAGACGCTTAAGGACTGAGCCACCCAGGTGCCCCGATAACCTTTATTTTTAAATGGATCACTCTGACTGTTGTTTGGAGGATATGTAAGAAAGAATTGATAGGCCTTGATAAAATATTAAAATACTTTATAAATATCCATTTTCAGATTTCAGAATTTCTTTAAAAGTGTAAAGCTCTGACAATACTGGCCAATAATGAACTAAGTGGTTGTTTCCCCTTAATTGGAACAGAACAGGTGGCTTCTGGTTTTTCACTGTCTCCATTGGTCCTTATTATCTTATACATTTCACATTTTATTCCTTGACAGTATAGCTCTGGTTCCTGTATGTCAGCCTTTTATGCAGTGTTTAATAAACAATACCTTTTTTTTTCTATGATGCTATTATTATTGTTAAGAAGTTTCCTGGAAGAATGGAAAGAATATTGGGCTTTGAGCCAGAATTTCTGAGCACAATTAACGTGTCACTAATTACTCCAGTTACACTGGACCTTTCAGAATCTTATAATTTGTAACAATGAGGATAAAAACATCTGCTCCATCTCCCCACAGAGCTGTTGTGAGGATCTAATGGGGCCAATAACTCTCCTTCTCTGGCTTTAATACTGTGCAGAGCCTACCTCTCACTTTATTCTGCCTTCTATTTTAATTTCTTGTATAGTTTGTATGTTGTTCTTCACCACGAGGTCACTAAGTCCTTGAGGACTATTCACATGTCTGATTCATCTTTGCATCTTTCATGGTTGAGCACAGAGCTTTGAATACAGTGACACTAAGTAAAATGTTAAGTTTGTTAAGCTATGTATATGAGAGATTTTATAAACTGTGAATGGATTCCAACATATAAATGTCTAGCACATTGCCAAGTTAATTTCCTGATTCTCTGACTGCTGGCCTATAATAGGATCATCAGCAGTATGGGTGGGTCCACCATCAACCTGAACTTAAAAGCAGGTCTTGACTGTAGTAATTAATTGATCTTGTTGGCAAATTTCAAGAGATCCAATTCAAAGTGGCTTAAGCTCTGCAGTATTGAGGAGGTCACAGGTAGGAAATGGTCTAGATGTGGCTTTATTAGGGTACTATTTGTTCTTCTCTGATTCTTATGGCTTGGTTCAGCTCTCTATTGCCTCTTTCAGTTTAAGCTGGATTCCCTAGTCATGAAATGACAAGCTGTACCAGTTTTAGGTTTCATATCTGCTGACAACACTGTATAGAAGAGAAAACATTTATGTCCTGAAATTCTCAGTGAATGTCTTGGCATCCATGTTCATTGGACGTACAGGATTAAGCTAAGGAGTAGGCTACCTGAAAATATGGCAAGATGGGCTACATAACCTTGGGTGATACTTATCAGGGGTGCTATAGACTTTTTTGTTTCAACATTTTGTTTCTTTCAACATTTCTTTGTTGAATAGAAACCTGTATATTTTGTTTGTTTGTTTGCTGTCACTCAGTATAGTGGCATGTTTTAGGCACTGAGATAACTAAAAATGTCTCCCTCTGTTTGACTTCAGTGGGCGTGCCTCGCTGGTTGGACTTCCCCTAATGAGGGTTCTTTCCTAAAGCTTGTGTGAAATCAAATGCTGCTACACATGAAGAAATTGTAGATTAGCTACTGAGGACTCAGCTGTAACCTTTGTCATGGACTGAATGTCCCCTTGTTCCACTTCTGCCCAAATGTATGTGCTGAGGTCCTAGCCTCCAGAATGATAGTGTTTGGAGGTGAGAACTTTGGCAAGTCCTAAGAGTTAGGTGAAGTAATGAGGGTGGAGCCCATGATGGGATAGATATTCACAGAAGAAACACCAGAATGCATTCTTCCTGCAGTTAGACGTGACTAAGACAGCATCCAATACAGTGTCAAACAGCCAGAAACCTTGGGGAGACTGGTGGTCACTTCCATTATGTAGCATCACAACACAGAAACCAAGAAATACTTCTCTCCTTCCCATTCCACCAAGAAAAAAATGGCAACCATTTACTGCCATTATGTTAGGGACTTTACGAGCCTTTATCTCAAGTAGTATTCCTAACAACTCTGTAGTCAGATGAGGAAACTGAGGCTCAGAGTGTGTTATACATTTCCTATTACTGCAGCTACTAGGGAGCTATGCCAGGAGAGAGCAAATTGTTTTTTTATAAAGGGACAGATAGTTAATATTTTAGGTTCTAAGGACGGTAGTCTCTGTCACAACTACTCTGTCATGAAAGCAGCCACAAACTGTATGTAAACAAATGGGCATGTGCTTTGTTCCAATAAAACTATTTATAGCCATTACCATTTGAATTTCATGTAATTTTCACATGTCATTAAATATCCTTCTCCTGTTGATTCTTTTAACCACATAAAAATGGAAAAACATTCTTAGATCATGAATATATCAAGACAGCCTGGATTTGGCCTGTGGGTCATATTTGCTGATTCCTGAGGTACACCATGTTGCCATCTAGAAAAGTCTCGCTGGATTCTAGGATGGAACTGGGAGCATTTCTGTGGCCATCTGGTTCTAGAGGCACTGCTCTTAGCTTCATACCCTTTCAGAAAGTGTTCCATGCCTGCATTGTCAGGGACACAGAATCTGTATGTTCATGACTTTTTGCAATTCTTCATGACTCTAAACCACTGGGTCAGCCCATTTACATGGATTCAAGGCTTCATTGGTCACAAGGGCATGTTCTCTGAGAATATCATACATGCTTCAAATCCCACCAATGTTTTCTGTCACCTCTTTGCTGTGCTACTATTGTCTATAACTTTGCATTCATTAAGAAAAGATATTCTTTATAGATTTCGCAATATTATTCAGCCATCAAAAAGAATTAAATCTTGCCACTTGCAACGATACGGATGGAGTTAGAGTGTATAATGCTAAGCAAAATCAATCAGTCAAAGAAAGACAAATACCATATGATTTCGCCCATATGTAGAATTAAAGAAACAAAGCAGATGAACATAGGGGAAGAGAAGGAAAAATAAAATAAGATGAAAACAGAGACAGGCAAATCAGAAGAGATTCTTAAATCTAGGAAACCAACTGAGGGTTGCTTGAGCTGAGTTAGGTAGGGGGAAGGGATAATTGGGTGACGGGCATTAAGGAGGGCACTGATGTAATGAGCACTGGTGTTATGTGCAAAACTGATGAATCACTAAATTCTGCCTCTGAAACTAATAATACAGTATATGTTAGTTAAATTGAATTTAAATAAAGAATTTTTAAAAGGGTGTTCTTTAGCCTGATATTGGCCTGTTAGTTTTTCTAGTATATGCTTTTGTTTTGAACACAAACATTAAAGGTAGATTTTAGGACAAATGTTTGATAGCTCCTTTCTTTCCTTTTTTTTTTTTTTTTCCTTTCTTTCCTTTTTTAAGAATTATCCCACGCCACCAAAGGCAATCAGGAACGGACACCTGTCATTTAGCACCAGCTGGACTTGTTCATCAACGATTCATTCTGGACCAAGTTCAGGACCAGCCTGAGGCAAGTGAGGCAGCTGCCCGGGGGAGAATCAGTACAAACTTGAACAGGTGCCTAGAGGCCTGAATACTTCAAATATTTAAGATGAGAGGCTTGCCCACAAATAATTTTAAACATACACATTTATCTTTTGGTTTTGACTTCAAGTCCATTTTTGTAAAAGTACTTCAGTTTCCTTCTGCAGATTCACTCTTCATTTTTTTTTTTTAGATTCACTCTTCATTTTAGAAAGGTTTCATATATTTTTCTTTTTATTTTTTTTAACATGGTAAGTCAATATATTGTCACTCAGCTTAGTGACCTGTTTTGCACATCCAACTATATCCACATATATGAATAAATAGAAATGCAAATCTCCAAACTAAGAAAAAAAAAGTCTGCTTCCTATAAAATCTTTCATTAAAGTATAAGGTACATACAATTTTGCCTTTAATATTTCATTGTAATTTAGTTCTGAATTTGAGTTGTATGAACCCACTGGCTTCCAGACACAGTCATATGGAGCCATTCATGAGTGTTTGTGTGTCGTGGCTGTGCTGAGCAAGCCTTTGTCTCCTGAATACAATTCAAGGTGCAGTTTAGGTACTTAAGATACCTGGTAATCACATATGGAGATTTCATTCACTTTCATCTCTCTAGACTGAAGTGAGCATCTAAATCACATGGCTCTGAGAGTTAGTTTTCATGTCCATCTGGACAGGATCAATGCTGTTGGAAGAATGTTATTTGGATACCTTGCTTTATGATTTTGGATGTTGTTTGCTATTGCTATCATTGTTCTTTTGTTTTAAAGATTTATTTATTTATTCAATAGAAAGAGAGAGAGAGTGAAGCATGCATGAGTGGAGGGGCATTGAGAGAATCTCCAGCAGACTACCAGCTGAGTATAGAACCTAATGAGATTCTGAAACCAAGAGTTGGAGGCTTAACCAACTGCCCCGGCCAAGGTGCCCTTCCTGTTGTTATTTTTTAGTTTGTTTTTCTTTTATTGATTGGCGGTTCTCATTTCATAACATAATGTAATTCACATTTTTGTCTCTAAGGAAAAAGACACTAATTTGGTACCTCAAAAACTTAAGACTTGTCAAATGCCTTGGAGCCTTTTTTTTTTTTCTTTTGGAAAATTGTGATTTCATATGATGTCTTTCTTTTGGATCATTTATATTGCTATTATTCCTAGGAAATGCTATCATTAATAGCATACTTATTAGTGAAGATACATTTACTCACACATGTTGTTGATGGAAATGTTACAGATAGTAGGAAAATCATTCCCTCATCGTTTTATGACATTGGACTTACTGAATTTTTCCCACATGTTAAGCCCTCTGTGGATGCTGAGGATACAGTTTAAAATAGGTCCGACACATTTGCCCCCGCAGTGAAGCCACTAATCTAATAAGAGAAGTACAAAATAAGTAAGAAATAAAAGGATATGTTTTAGAATATAATGTGGTGTATGAAAATGTCATTAAATACTAATGCTAATAATGTTGAATGGGCTACCCTCCCCAAATATATATATGTGACTGAGTGTGGCAGTACCTGAGAAGGAAAAGTTGCTGGGTCTATCTGCACTGAGAAGATATTCCTAAGGAATAGGACCATCAAAAAATGTTATATGACTACACATAGCAGTCATTGACTGTGGATATGGTTCCAGTTTTCAGCTGAAGAAATTGAGGCTTAGAGAGATTAAGTGCCCAAGTAGGTCTGCCACTAAGTGGTTTGGCCAAGATTTGGAAAGACAGCTTCATTATACATGGTGATGAAGAGCACACATTTCATAGCACTTAGCTCTAGCCTCTGTCGCTTACTGGCTTTGTGATTTTGGCATGTTGCTTTTTTTTTTTTTTTTAAAGATTTTATTTATATGAGAGAGAGAGAGCATGAGCAGAGGAAGGGGCAGAGGGAGAGGGAGAAGCAGACTCCCCGTTGAGCAGGCAGCCTGACTTGGGGTTCAGTCCCAGGACCCTGGGATCATGACCTGAGCTCCAGGCAGATGGTTGACACATTGAGCCACCTAGGCACCCCTGGAATGTTGCTTAATCTCTGTGTGACTCAGTTTCTTTTTCTACAAAATGGGCATAAGGAGTTCCTCCCTCATTTGACTTATTGTAAGGATTAGATTAGATGATATTAACCAAGAGCTTAGAATGTGGCTGGAATACAGCTAGATCCACATAAGTATTTGCCAAACAAAATTAATTTAAAATATGAGTATCAGGTCTGTCTGACTCCAGAATTTATTGTTTTTATCCTGCCTTGTGCTGTCTCTTGGGATACAGCTATGAGTACTATGTTGGTCCCTCTTTCCTTCTCTTTCCCACTAGCGATAGCCCTTTGAGGTCCAAAGAAGAAAGTCAGAGGTAAGGTGGAAGTAAGAAAACATGAATTCTCCATCCTGGCATTATGGTCACTGTACTTACTTTCTCAAAAAAAAAAAAAAAAAAAAGACTAATTTGTGTTTGTTTGTAGAGCAGTTCAGACAAACTTATTGTTGCTCCAGGACTTTCATGGAAAGGAAAAAAAAAAAAAGGAACAAAAAACTCTCCTTTGGTTTAATGCAAGACATTTCATTTGGAGAAAAGATTTCTTCATTCTCCAAATGATGTTTTTAGACAAAACAGTTAAGTTCATACAAACAATCTTAATCTCTTTCCCAGAGGGTGTATTAATCAAGGTATCAGGGCTGGGTAGAACTTAAATCATTTGGCAACTTTCAGACAAAAATTGAATAAGCCCATGGTTATTTATTTTATTTTTACAATATCTATTTAATTTAAAATAAAAATATTTATTTTATTTTAATCAGTACAAAATTTCTAACCATTAGGGGCAAAGCAAATGTTGTTGTAATGGCTTTGGAAATGCCCAGAATTATGTTACACCATAGGGCACAATTATATATTTGGTTTATGAAAATTCTGGTGGAGAATAGTCTCATTTTATCAACTAGACAAGAGAACTTCAAATAAATATCAGTTTGATCTGCTTAGTTATTTATAACCCCTAGTAAAATAGATAAATCAGCTTAGCCAGTATCTCCTTGAAGTCCAGAAATGTTTCCTAGACTAAAAAAAAAAAAAAGTTTGCTTATCAACACTCCAGAGAACAAATAAATCTTATGATTAATTCTTAATAAATAGTCTGACTCATAATATTCCCTGGGCACAAAGTAAATCAAGCTGTAAAAATATCTGATTTTCAATAAACAGATTGATGTCTTATCAAATGATGCTAAATATTTAAGAACTGGAAAAGTAACTTAGACTGCATATATTTTATTTTAGTCCTTTTAAGGGTGTAACACATCATTAAGATAGAGTTACCATTGTAAATCCAATCATTTATAGTAAATTGTTTTCTAAAATCTATTTATGCACTGGCCTCAATAAAACCATAAAATGTTTAATGAAAAATTTTAAAAGATATGTGAGCATGTGCCTTTCAGGGAATGACCCAAGCGTCTGGATTCACCTTTATAAATGAATTAAATCAACTTTAAATTTCATCATTTCTCTGTTATTTGTCATCTTCTGGAAAAGCTTAATTTCTCTAGCCCTTCCCCTGTCCGACTCCTTCGTTGGGAATACCAAACCTTATAATTACAAATCTTTGAATGTTAATTTAAACTTCTCTTGCAATGGAGAATAACTGTACATATTTTATGGTGTTGTGAGAATTAAATAAAATTCTACACTGAAAGCTCTTGAGAAAGTACTTGGAAAATATTAAACAAAGAAATAGTGATTATTGTTGAAATTAAAGTAAAAAATGTATATTAAAGCATCTGCCTAGGCACAAAGTGAGCTCTTGAGAAATATTTTTTTTCCTTTCCTTTTTTAAATATTTATTTACTTACTGGTAAAGTAATTTTTTATTTGTAAACTCTATTCCAAGAGGGTATTATGCTTAAAAAAATTCAGTACATAAATGTAAGACCCGTAAAGGAAATGAAGTTGATTAATTGATGTATACATTCAACAAATATACTAGTGAACCTCTCCGTGACAAAGACTATGTTCATGTTCAGAATATACAAAAAGAGATAATGCATGTACTATACCTCTTAGTCTGAGAACCTCACTTCTTAACGGGAAATAGTGTGCAAAATGATATTACAACTTTGCCATTCATGGGTGAAGTGTTATAATGGGAGTATTAGATGAGTTTGGTAGAACTGAGAACTCAGTGAATTCTAAAACCAGTGACAAATGTTTCTAAAGCCCATTACCAATATCATTTAATTACTATCTGTGTATTGGTTGCTTACTTATATCCACTTTTTTAAGAATTGCGGGTGGGGGGGGTTGGTTCCTTGTAGTCCTAACAATTTAATTATTGAAAGAAAGGCTCACAGACAGTAAAA
>CM053605.1:8899906-8915344 GCA_028646535.1 Procyon lotor | reverse complement strand
AAAAAATTCTTTTTTTTCCCCAAATACGTTTATCTTATTTTTTCAGTGTTACAAAATTAATTATTCATGCACTACATCCAGTGCTCCATGCAATGTGTGCCCTCCTCAATACCCACCACCAGGCTCACCTAACCCCCCACCCTCTCCCCTCCAAAACCCTTGGTTTGTTGCTCAGAGTCCATAGCCTCTCATGGTTCTTACAGGCTATATTTGGGAGGCTTTCTAGGCTTGTGTAAAGTTTTTAGGTTCACGAGGGTACAGATATGAGAAAGTACAAATGGAGAGTACTTGGCAGGTACTGCTTTTTGGCCACACAAAGGACAGTTTTATGAGAGTCAAGAGACAGCATATGGATTTTGAGGTTCCTTGATTACAATGTAAGGCAATTATCATCTGTAAGCATGGGAGAGACTTAGAGTACCCTGCACATATTGGGTAATCAATGAATAATTCAAAATAAAAGTATGTGTACATGTTTGTATTCATGCTTTCAAAAATTGCATTTTGAAAACAGGAGGTAAATAAATTAGAAACCCAGTTAAGAATTTAGCTAATAATGCAACAAGAAACAACTAAAAGTACTTAATGTATATGGGGTTGAAAAAGTCGGACTCGATAGCTTTATTCTAATAGCCAACAGTAATTCAAAATAGCAAAATTACAGAGGACAGGTTTCAAAGTATCAGCACAATGAGTACAGGTAACCACTGGTCCTTTGTCTCAGATCTCAGACAAGTACCGTGGAAGCAGGATGAACACCTAAGACCTAGGAGCACAGGTCCTGAGGTTCTAATAGCTACATACAGTTTGCTAATAGCATTATGACAATATGTCCATTAGGCACTGATTTTGCCCCAATTCTCACTATTATAATATCCAACTGCTTTGCTTTCTTCCATCTCCCTTGGTCTTTATCCTGTGCAAATCTCTTTTTAAAATCTTGGTCATTTTGGGGCGCCTTGGTGGCTCAGTCATTAAGCTTCTGCCTTTGGCTCAGATCATGATCCCAGGGTTCTGGGATCGAGTCCCGCATCAGGCTCCTTGCTCTGCGGGAAGCCTGCTTCTCCTGCTACCATTCCCTCTGCTTGTGTTCCCTCTCTTGCTGTGTTTCTCTCTGTCAAATAAATAAAATCTTTAAAAAAAATAAAATATTGGTCATTTGGTAGTCTTGGTAGTCTTTATTTTCACAAACTCTATTGTATAGATTTTCATGTTGCTACAGCATTCATAATTACAATTATAGCAGGTACCTGATATTTTTTGTCTTAATGACCTGTAATTTACTATCTTTCTATTGTTGGGTCCTTAGGTTGTTTCTTTTTTTTTCCTTTTTACTGGTAGGGTTAATGCTGTAATTAATAATTGTATGCATACAGTTGTCTTCCTTTTTTGAATTATTTCCTTAGGATAAATTCTCAGGAGAGATATTACTGGGTCAAAGGTATAAAGGTTTTTATAGCTTTTCAGACAGGTTGCCAAATTGCTTTCCAAAAGGATTTTACTCCATCAATTTATAATACCCCAGGTGCCTCTCCTGATAATAATGCATGTATTTCCACTCACTATCCCATGCTATCCATTACAGGATTGTCTATGAGTATCCAAGCTGTGGATCATGTGGATTATCCTTATTTCATCTCTCTTCTCCCAAAGATAATCATGTCTTCTTTTGTGGCTTTAATACCATGAAGAAATTCCTGTGCCCACATATGGTACCCTGCAGAATCACTGACATCTAGGATTTTCCTTACAGCAGGCAGAGGATAATTGGGACTTTTGCCTCATTCAGAGAAATTTTTGAAAAGACTTTGCAGGGGGAAGAATAATGGATTAAGGCAGAATCAGTGACACTGGGTATTTGTTGAACTAACTAGGCTTTCTCGGCCTCCCCAGGATGTTAGAATCCAATCTCATATTTTACCTTTTTGATAAATTATTTATAAACCTGTGATTACTTACGATTTTGTCCAGACCCTCAAGTTCAAGACAGCATTATCATTGCAGCATTTCCCCCTCAAATGCATTAAAGCACAAGGATTATATTATAAGAGGGCTCAACTGACTCAAGGCCCAGCCTCAGATTCTGATGTCACAGTGTACAAACATTAAGGCTATAGAAAGTAATACGAATTCTCTGACCCTCGAATTCTTCATTCATTAAGTGACGGTGGTATTAACTCCTACTTTTTTCTTCCTGAAAAGACTGAATGAGATAGCTCATGTAGAGTGTTCCGTGGAATTCTCAGAACACGGTTCACCCCCAACAAATATTAACTCTTAGAAGATGGCAGCACAGATTAAATACGTTTTCCCCATTAAAGTAGTGGAGATAGAACAAGCCCAGTGGTACACCAGTCTAACATACCGTTTCAAATATCCTGCGAGTATTTCTGAAACATTTTTGAGCCATGGGTGTATGAGAACATTTGTTGGAAGTTATCAATCTTCCTTCCCCAGAAAAAAACAAACTCTGTATCTAGACTCTCTAAACTGACTCCACTAATCTCAGATTAAAGTTCTTATTTATATGTATCTAATTACAAATGTAGAGAAACTAAACTTTTGATAATTTATGTAGTCTACTCAATATTGCATAATTATCTAAAATCACAAAGCAGATCAAAATGCCTGTTACTGTTCTTAAAAGTTTATATTCAGAAATGTTTATATTCAGAAAATATATACATATAAAAGTTTATATTCAGAAAAGTTTACATTCAGAAATGCCCAGTGAAAGCTGAGCTTCTTAATTGTTACCCCCCCATGATGACAACTTTTTTTCCATATAGAAAAAACTGTAAAACAAAAGGTCATTTTTATGAAAACAGAATTTTCAGTCATTTTGACTGCTTTGGCTGCTTTCCTGTCAATACCAACGTTTATATTTGCTAGACAATGTAGCCATTTTACTTCATTTTCTAATTCACATTTTTTAGTGTATCATTCCTACCTGGCCTGTGTTATAGACCAGGAAGTATCAACACCTTAGGTTATATTGTATCAACCTCCAGGATTATTGACTCCGAGAGAAGTCACAGTCACAAAAGAAAATCATTTTTCCCTGAGGTTTAGTTCTCTATAGTGTCTAACTACATATAAAGTTCTCTACATCCTAATGTTTTCCGTTCAAAGGAAAAAATACACCCAGTCTTTCCTTAAAATCAGGGGGAGAGATCTATAGTTAAAGGAAAATACCTTATCTGCAAGTATTTAGGAGGTGATAAATCAGTAAATTTACAGAAATAGTAAGCTGTGTACTTAAGACACTTCTTCCTTTATCCAAAAATCTACTTTTCTGTTATGTGGCAAATAAATAATTGGTAAAGAATAGAGAATCTGGAAATAGACCCCAGAACACCTGTTGGATATGTCAATATAATTTGATATATGATAAATATGATATTTTACTTGGACTTGGTGACATTATTTTATAGGAGTGTAGATATGACTAGCTGCCTATATAATTTAATACATATGAGTATAACTTAATGTTATAAATGTGTTATTTTTTTGATGACATTATTCCATAATGGCACAGGTTAAGACTGGCTGCCTATTTGGCTAGAATATAAGATTGGATCCTGTAGTGGATGCTATGATGTGCTTCCAAATTCCCCTCCTCACCCCAGTTCCTGAGAGTGTTCTTTATAGACAGTCTTGCCAATCTTCTTTGGAATTGGCCAGTAGAAAAAAACTACTTAGCCCAAGTTATACCACCTCCCCAAAGCAGCCTTGACCAATACCTGGACCAGCCTCCTTGATGGAACTTAAAAAAAATCCCATTTTTGGAGCCTCCATGGATTTCAATGGACTCCTCACTGAGACATTATGGTGATCCAACTACTCCCTTGGCCAATCCTACTTTCACAGGTACCAGCTCCAAGAGCACACTTAGATAAAATTTGTGCTCAATAAATCTTCATCTTAGAGTTAACTTAACAGGGAACCTACTTGTGACGGATTCCAATCTTAAATTGTATTTATCAATTCCATATGTAAAACCAAATAAACAATACAAACAAAAATACAGTAAGAAAATCTGGAAGACTATATTTACCTACCTAGTGATGGGAGAAACCTTCTTAATCAGGAGTAGAAAATCAAGGGATTGAAAAAAAATGGACCTATATCAATAAAATTAAAATTCTTCTGTATAAAAACTATTTTTGTTTACTCCCTTTTTTCCTTTCATTCTTTTTAAAATCTTTTGCAGGTGGGATTTTATCACATCACATACCAACTACTTGATAAATATGTGTTTAATTAATGAATAAGTAAATGGAAAAAATAGCAAAATAAATTCTAGAGATAAATACTTGTTTTTGAAAAAAAAGGCAATTTTGATTTTCAGAACTCAATTTAAAATATCCAAAAGCCCCTAATATTTTACTAAAAATAAATATTACAATAGACATGTGTAAATGAAGAAGAACAAAAAAGCAAACAAGCATGTCACAGGCAGATGAAAAAAAATGCTAAAGCTCAATAAAATTCAAGGAAATGTAAATCCTAATGAAATGAAGTATTTATATCCATCACAATAATTTAAACAAAAGAGAGAGAGAGTGGGAGAGAGCATCTTTCATGGTGAAAATTTGGAACTGTTAGAGCTTTTCCAAGATTATTCTTGAAATATCTATAGAATTAAATACATATTCTTTTGGAACAAGAAATTTTATCTTGAAACTTTTCTTGACAGATAAAAAGTACAAGAGCCTTGGAACATAAGAATTCAAAATAATAAAGTAACTATGGAAAACAAAACAAAACAAAAAGTGAATGTCCTTCAATAAGAAAATAATTTGATGCATTGTGAGTTATGAGACACATATGCATATCCTGGACTATTTTACATCTATTGATGATAATGAATTAGAGTTACATGTCCACTGTGGTATACTAAATAGATATGGGAGATGTGGTGGAAACAACTCATCTAGATGAAAGCAATAGGGGGTTCATTGTCTGCAATCAATACACCCAACTAGAAGTCACTCTGCTTTTTAGTACTGTAATATCCTGGTAATTCTAATAACGTTAATAATATATTCAGCCCCACCAGCCAAGATCCCTCTCTCCACTCCCCTGCTCTTGCTATCCCATTGTGTGACTTGGGGAGAATTCTGAGAAGTACTATGTTGAGTGGCAAAATAAAAATACAAAATGTGTATATCATGTATTCTATTTTCCTTAAAATAAAGGTCAAAAATTATCTACGTGCATATTTATGTGAATATACATTATATATATAATGCATCTGCTTAAATATTCCTACATGATTAAAATGATTATCTGAGCATGAGAAGAAAGATGGAAGGCCACCTCCTAGACTGTGAAGATGGGCTCTGAGGGACTGGGAGAGGATAGTGGAGAGGAAGGGAAAAGGAATAGGATAAGCAAAAAATGTTTTTTTAAACTATTGCATTAAAAGTTTATGAACGATTTGACCACATCTATACATTCACACACACATATGAGGGTATAAATATGAAATAATTTTAATAATTACAAAAGCAAGCAGAATATAAGAAATTTTCATACTTTTAAGCTGAAACTTTGAGATCCAGATTTTGAAACTCCATACTGTGTAAAGATACAAGGATCTGAAGTCCTATGTGAAAATCTTTGTTGATAGACCAGGCTCGGAAGAGAGTTGATGAACTCACATGCACCCCTAAAATCCAAGGTTCACTTCATCAGGGGGATCCCACTATTTGCTTACCTTGCACATTGAGAGAACCAACTCATTTAGCGCAGTGTGAATGCATACCTAGGATACTCACCTACCATTCTAGTGCAAATTAGTATTCAGAATGAAGAAAAACTTTCCAACATCATTTTGTTCAGGATGAACATAATCAAATGGTTAACAGAGAGTTCTGATCATTTTGACTTACTCATTTCCTGGCTTGTTCGCTTATTTGTTTGGTTTTCCAGAAAACTGTGACATAAAAGACTTAAATTTTTACCATAAGCTTTCTAAACACAAGAGCTAAACCTTTACGAATTCTAAGAAAGCAGAGCTGGGGCAAGGTTGGGGGTGATAGTTTGTACCTGACACAAAGCAAACATTTTAATTATATCTAATCAGAAACAGATTTTGTTTTGAATTCCGATGTCAAATCCAACAGTCTGCATTGAGGAATCTGCACAGAGGCACAAAAGATTTCTCCATTAGTCATTTAGGCTGCTTTGTTCATGTCACTGTGACCTTGCAGAGAACGCAGTATCCTTAGAGACTTTAAAATCATGTTCTAGGTGAACCTCATAAAGTACATTAAGGCTATAATTCTACCCCATGTAAAAGACTGCAAATTTACTGAAAGATTAAAAAAAAGTCTTATTATTATTTTTTTTTAATCTGGATTAGGGGGCATGTAAACATTTGGGGGTTTTACCGTTTTCATCAAAGTCACTGGATTCGTCGCATCAACAACTTACTGCAAACACGTAGGAAGAGTTCAGTATTTTTGAAATAATTCTTTTAATTATAGGCAGAAAGACAGCATGGAGACTCAAACAGGATGTTGGCAAGTCCAACCTTTCATTTCCACGTCTACCTTAGTGAATAGGTAGTGTTGAATTCTTTCTAACAAAGAAAAACAGATACCATTTTTTTTTTTAAATAAAGAGCTTCATTTTGAATCTCTGTAATAGGCTTATGGCCACACATTGCTTCAATTAAATACTTAAGTCCATGTCATGAGAATACTTCCAAGGTTTTTGAGATTATCAAGCTGCCAAACTCATATGACTGCCACAAGATTGGATCTTTTTTTTTTTTACTTTTTTTTTTTTTTTTTTTTACTTGTGAGAGAGACAGAGAGAGAAGGGGGAGAAGCAGAGGGAGAGACATAAGCAGACTCCACGCTGAGCGTGGAAGCCCATGCAAGGCTCAATCCCACTTTCCTGAGATCATGACCTGAGCTGAAATCAAGAGTTGGGAGTTCAACCAATTGAGCCACCAAGGTGCCCATCATGGTTGTATTCCAATTTCTACACCTTAAATAGAATTACATCAAGGTCTATCTTATTTTTAGAAAAATTAAACATACATTGCACAGACATGGAAGTTTGATTAAGAATTTGGATCTGTTTACTTTGGCATAGTACATGTCACTTTGGAGTCTAATTTCTTATATATGTGAGAAAATGGATCATCCAACCCAAGCCAACATTCTGACCAGGCATTATTCTCTCCAAGACTCTTAAATTAGATGGCAAGAAATAAAGGCAATTAAATATTTCCTCACATTGTAAGCAAATAGCCTGAAACTTGCAATGACTAATTGACAAAGAATTTTGGCTTGTAGTTCTTCTTACCAAGCTGCTCAAGAAAATATTAAATTCTCTGACTTGAGATCAATTTAGTTTATTTTTGTTTCATCTTTTTTTTTTTATTCAATACTTGTGGCCTGAGTTTAAGGAACAAAAGGTCAACATGACTTATTTTTAACTCTCACATCCATTTCCCTTAATAGTTACATTATTAATCGCTGAGTTTTGTAAGGATTTATTTACTTACTTTAGAGAGCAAGCATGCGTGTGTGAGCTAGCTTGGGGAGGGGCAGGGGGGAAGAGAAAGGGAATCTCAAGTAGGACTCCCCACTGAATGTGGCGCCCCACTCCATCCCAGGACCCTGAGATCATGACTTGAGCCAAAACCAAGAGTCGGTCACTCAACAAACTGAGCCACCTAGATGCCCCCTGAGTTTTTTACATTAGATATGGATATAGGAAAAATAAGATAGGTCTAAAAGAGCTTTTGGAAACACTAAGTTTTAGAGATGAAATATAATGCCTGGATATGTTTGAGGAAAAAGAAGAGTACTTCTGTTCAGTTTGATACTATAAATTTTCAACTTATAAAAGATACTGAAAACTTCAGCACTGACCTTAAATGCAACATTAAAAAAAATTAGATAGAAATTTATTTAGATGAACAAATACTAACAATCTTTTGGAAAATAGTCGAATATAGTTTTTTTCCTTCCTAGTCAGCTAAACACAGTTTGCCTACTCATAACAATGAACTTTTACTGCAGGTCTTAGTTTATGGTGGAAACTCTATTAAGCTCTGTATATGCATTATTTCATTTAATCCCCTCAACTACCCTATGTACTATGCATTTGTATTATAAGAAAGGTGAAGGCTATAACAATTAAATCCTATCATTTCAGTTTCTTTATTAAAAGGCCATTTTTTTCTCACTCATAAAATTCAATTAATCATAGTTTGGAGAATGAGAAAGTATCTTTTCCACACAGTCATTCAACAACTCAGGCTGAAGGACGCAATACCACATACAAAATAAGTGACTCCTGATAATCACCATGGGCAACACAATCTACCAATCAAATGGAGGAAAAGACCTTTGGAAGATCACACGGGATGATTTTATTGGAAAGCCTTGCGAGTGGCACACACACAGGACTCAGTCATCTGGTCACATGTTACCATGAAGAGGACTGGGAAATGTTGCCTAGCTCTGTGTCCTAAAGGAATGGGATGCTAGTGGATTTGGTGAGTAGCTAGTCAGTCTCAACCACAGCACAGGTGTATTTTCTACTGTACTGCTAAAGAAGTCAAGGCTTTATTAAGTTTCAGTGCTAGCATATGATGGATTATAAGACATACCTATTTAATGTTCTTTATTTGGAAATAGCACAGTTTATTACCTGAATAAAGCATTTACATTCTGTGTTTATGTGCTGAATTAAAAAAAAAAATCTATACTGGGATGCCTGGGTGGCTCAGTTGGTTGAGCAGCTGCCTTCGGCTCAGGTCATGATGCCAGAGTCCTGGAATCGAGTCTCACATCAGGCTCCTTGCTCAGCAGGGAGCCTGCTTCACCCTCTGCCTCTGCCTGCCTCTCTGCCTACTTGTGATCTCTCTCTCTGACAAATAAATAAATAAAATCTTTAAAAAAATCTATTTTTTTTTCTATGCTAAACACCTGGTTTACATATAATAGATGTTCAATAAAAAGATTGGTTAAAATTTTTCCAAGTAAACTTGAATTTTATCTGGCAGTGATTTAAATCCTTGTAGGTTTTCAATAGCCAGACATGTAAAGAATTAAGTGTGTGACTAGTCAAAACAATCTTGATTAAATAATGACTCTATTTGGCAAGTTTAAAGTAATTGAGAATCAGAGATCAACAAAATGGCAGCTTCGTGTAGTTAAAAGAAGTGCAGGATGTGTCCAGAGCCTACATACTGCTTTCTTGCCATTGAATGCAGGCTGAAGGGACCACAGTAAAGGTGCCCAAGAGTCCAACAGATTCTGTATAACTGAATAACCCAGTTCACCATACTCTCTTTCCTGGGCATCTGAATTATTACCTAAGAAACTCAGTGATGAAGAAAAAATGGATTAAATGGATTCTTCTAAAAATTGAACCCCTTAAGAGATTGTCCATTAATCTGTACTACCTGGATCTTAGGTGAAGAACCTGTATGATCACCAACAGAGATGTTCTGATTCTCTGGATATGCTTCATGTGAAGGACTCCAATGCTCTCCAACATTTTCATTATTGGTGAATGAATGCAACAAATCATAGATTTCTTTTCCCCAAGGAAAATATCTCCACCTCACCATTAATGAAGAGAAAGACAAGAGTGAGTGAAATGATTGGAAAAGTTTTTGTATTTAATTAAAGATAATACAGCATGATTTTTTTTTAAGTATGTCCAATAAGTGTAATATCTGGCTGTTGTTCAAGGAGATTGTTTTATCAGCCCCAATGACCCAGTGCCAATGAGAAGAAGCACATAGAGCCAATGATGTACTGGCCATCACTTGCTTTCTGTCTGCCATCTATATAATGAACTGAACTTTTTCTGGTGGCAAGATTCATTCTAAATTCCATTGAGCTTTTAGAGCCTTAAACGTCACAAGACAATCTTATTCACTCTTGTTCAGAATATAAATATTCTGAGCTAAGGAAGGCAGGAAAGGCACATTAATAAAAAAAAACATTTTATGTATTTATTTCAGAGAGAGACTGAGAGAAAGAACATGAGAGGGGAGAAGGTCAGTGGGAGAAACAGACTGCTGGTGGAGCTGGGAGCCTGATGTGGAACTTGATCCCGGGACTCTGGGATCATGACCTGAGCGGAAGGCAGTTGCTTAACCAACTGAGCCACCCAGGTGCCCAGGAAAGGCACATTTTTATGAGATCTTGGGAACAAACTCTAAAGAGACTTTTGTTAATTTAAAACCTCTGGGCCTTGTATTCTAATTTTATAATTAATTTAGATTTTTGCATTCATCCTTATAAACTGTCCATGTTTGTTGTTTATTGTTATTGTTCTTACTATTTCTACATGACTTTGGACAATGCTTCTGTCCTAGAACATGTATATTGCCTACCATTTGGTACTGAGAAGTCCTAGCACATTGCCATGTTCTCCTGAGGGCGCTGATGGCATGTTTGTGAAGCAAGCCCCAAGGTCGTCACCCATGATAGAACCTTTAAGTTTTCACTTCTGGGGATAGATCATTACCATTAACTCTTCACTATCATCAGTTGTGCCCCTATCACATTTGAGCTGTATTTTCAGCACATCTACATGCTTCAATCTGATACACAGACCAGATCTCACTTAGAGATCACTAGACATCACTGGTCACTCAGGAGCCCTCTGATATCTATCTTATTCATCTGTATTTACCAAACAAATACCAGTTTGGTATTTGGTATAAATATTTGGAATAAAATATGCTCTGGGGGCACCTGGGTGGTTCAGTCGGTTAAGCATCTTCCTTTGGCTCAGGTCATGATCTCAGAGTCCTGGGTTCAAGTCCTGCATCAGGCTCCTTGCTCAGCAGGGGGTCTGCTTCTCCCTCTGTCTCTACCCATCCCCCTTACTCATGCTCTTTCTCTGTCTCTCAAATAAATAAATAAAATCTTTAAAAAATAAAATAAAATATGCTCTCCCTATATATATAATGAATGAATAAATACAAGAATTAAAGGGCAAGGGAGGTAGATGTTACATATATGGAGTATGTTGTTATATGAATGGATGGATCTCTAGAGATGAAAACTATTTATGCACCACAATATCTTTGTGAAGAAACTTCCTACCACATATATTAAATACAGATGATCTTGACGTTTGACAAGAGACAAACAACTTTAATAATGCTGGTGTTTCCAAGTCTCTGGAAAATCAAATTTCTGTATTTTCATCACAAAAGATGAGGTATATTTGTGGGTGGCATCTCTTTCCTTGGGTTATACCATCCATCCAAGCTTTTCTACAATCTAGTAAATAAAACCATAGTGATACTCTTTAATGTTAAATTTTAATTGTCTTAATTTTCTTTAATTTTAATCTATATTGCACTTTTCTTAAAGATTTTCAAGGGGTTTCCAGGTTAGTGTAAAATCCAAAGTTCTTACTAGCTATACACAATTTGGCCACTTGTTACTTTGATTCTAATTCCTTCCAATCTTCTTCTGCTCATAGCTCAGCCATATAAGCTCCTTGGGCTTCATTGAACATGCCAATCCCTCTCTAATCTCAGAGTATTGATGTCCGCTTTGCCTAGAACAATGTCTCAGATAGCCTCATGACTAATGTCTTTACTTACTTCAGGTCCTGGAAACTTACTAGAAGCTTCCCTTGATCACAATGGATAAAGCTCTGCTGCCCATTCCTCATCATTAATGGCCCCTTGCCTTGTTGTCACCACTTGACACATCGCCTGCAGATTAAATTTCTTATTTTATGTACCCCTTCCCAATTATAATAGAAGGCTCATGGGAATGGAAATTGCTTTATTCACTGGTGAATTTCCATCACTTAAAATAGTACTGGCAGATGAGGCAATTAATAACATTTGTTGAATTAATGAATTAGTATTTTTGTAAAATTTAAGTCATGAAAATTTACAACTACTTAAACTTTTCATTTTAAAATTATAATAGAAAAAAGTTGTGAAAGTAGTACAGAGAGATCTCACATGCTCTTACCTATTCTCTCCCTATCAAATATTGCATCTTAAATAATTATAATACATGATCAAAAACAGGGTATTGACATTCATATAGTATGTGTGCATAGTTCTGTATCATTTTATCAAATATATATATTCTCTGCAATCATCCCAATCAACATATGGGATTTAATTCAACAACAAAGACTTATGTTTCCTTTAATAGTTGACACATTCCTCCACCTCTCTTTATTCCTAACCCCCAGCAAACAGTAATCTGCTTTGCATCTGCATAGTTTTTATAATTTTGAGAAGATTATGGAAATAAAATCATAGATCATGTGATACTTTGATATTGGCCTTTTTCACTGAGCATAATGTCCATGAGAACCATCCAAGTTGTTGTGTATATCAATAGTACATGTCTTTTTTATTGCTAAGTAATAGTCCATCAATATGGATGTACCATCGTTTAATCATTTCCTACTGGGGGACATTTTGGATGTTTCTGGGTTTAGCTATTAATAAAGAAAGGTCATTTTTGAAAATGAGAATACAGATTTTTGTTCCGGCATAAGCTTTTGGTTTTTGGATAAAAGTCCAGGAGTGCAATAGCTAAGTTTACTGTATTTTTATTCTTACCAGCAATGAATGAATATAGATTCAGTTTTTATGTATTATACTCAGTATTTGTCTGGTGAAAATTGTGTATTGTCAACAGAATCTATATATTGTGTTTTAATAGTTGTGTGATATCTCTTTTCCTTAATGATTAGTGAGGTTGAACATATTTTCATATAATTATTTGTCATTTTGTTAATTATTTTCTAATTGGATGTTTGTTTGGTTTTTTTTTTTTCTAATTGGATGTTTTTGTTGTTTTCTTTCTAACTGTTGGATTTGGGGAGTTCTTTACATATTTTAGATATGAGTCCTTTCCCATCTATGTGGTTGACAAATATTTTCTTCCCAGTTTGTCTTTTAATTCAGGTAACAAGATTTTTTCACAGTTATGATAGTCTAATTGATATTTTTTTTCTTTTATGGATTTAGCTTTTGGTGACAGGTCCAAGAACCTTTCATTATGCCTTAAGGTCTGGAAATTTCCTTCTATATAACTTCTTTAAGTGTTATAATTTTATATTTTACATTGAAGTCTATAATACATTTTAAATTAATTTTGTATGAGATGTGAATTTAGGCTTTGTATAAAAGTTTGAGGTCCACTTTTTGTTTGCTTGTTTATAGAAGCTCAGTTTTTCCAGCACTACTTGTTGGAAAGGCTATCCATCTTTTCTGATGAATTATCTTTGCTCTACCCTAAAAAACTTATTGGGTATATTTGTATGAATCTGATTCTGGATGCTCTCTTCTGTTCCATTGATCTACATATCCATCCCTTCAAAAATGGCACACAGTTTGGTAATCATAGCTCCAAAATAAGTATTGAATTCAAGTAGAAAATTCCTCCCACTTTATTCTTCTTTTTCAGAATTATTTTAGTTGTTCTAGTTACTTTGCCTTTCTAAACAATTAAAAAAATTCTCATTGATATTTACAAAAACTTTATGGAAATTTGATAAGCACTGCATCAAACATGCATATCAATTTGGAGAGATTGGCTATATTCAGCCTTCCAAACCATGGAAACGAAATGTCCCTCATTTATCTGGACTTTATTTGATTTTTTCCATCAGTATGTTGTTGTCAGCAGCATAAAAATCCTGTACACATTTTATTAGATTTATACTTAGACATTTCAGTTTTTGAACTATTATAAATGGTAGTATGTTTTTTTTAATTTGGGTTTCTATGTATTTGCTGCTGTGATATAGAAATGTAGCTGATTTTTCTGTTTATATTGTTTTTTGTGAACTTTCTGAACTCACTTAGTCCTGGAATTATTTATAGATTCTTTAGGATGTTCTACATAAACTATCAAATCCTTTGCATATACAGAGAGAACTTATTTATTTCTTTGTTTGTTTATTTATTTATTTTCCTAACTGTGTGACTTGCATGCTCTGTTGTTGTTTTGGCTTTTTAATTTGCTGGCCAGAACTGGTACAATAGTGAATAGCAATGGTGAGAGAAGATATACTTGTCTTGTTCCTGATTTTATGGAGAACATTCATCAATTAAGTGTGGTATGACCTGTAGGTATTTTTTGAGTAGTATTTATCAAGTTGAGGAAATATTCCAGTTAATATCATACTGGAAGCCATGAGCTAAAAATCTATACTTATTTGAAAGGAAAACAAGCAGATTTGAAGGGAAGGAATAAAACTGCTTTTATTCACCAAGGGAAAAAAATGTGTATGTAGAAAACTCCAATGAATTCATGTAAATACTCCTTGAATTAATGAATTAATAACAAAGCTGCAGGATAAAGGACACTATACAAAAGTCCATTGCTTTCCTGTATATAGGTTTTGAACAAATGAAATTTGAAGTAAAAAAAATTAGAATAATGACAAAATTGAAATACTTAGGTATAAATATATCAAAATTTATATATGATATATTTGCATAAATTACAAAACACTGATAAAGCTATGATAGATGATGTCTATAAATGGAGAAATATTCCATATTCATGGAATGGAGGAGTTAAAATTGATAAAATGTCAATTCTTCCTACTTCGATCCATAGACTAAGTGAAGTCTCAAAGAAAATCCCTGCAAGCTATTTTGGATATATAAACAAACTGAATCTGAAATTAAATGGAAAGGCAAAGAACCCAGAACAGCAAGCACAATGCTGGAAAGAAAAACAAAGTTAGAGGACTTATGGTAATCAATATCAAGACATACTACGAAACTACAGTAATCAAGACAGAGTGAAAATGTTGAAATAATATACACTTAAGTTAATGAAATCTAACAAACAGACCAAAACAAATATATTCAAATGATTTTTTACAGAGGTAGCAAAGGCAATTCAGTGGAGAAAAGATAGTCACTTTATTTTTCTTCTTTTTTTTAAATTTTCTTTAGGATTATTAACCAAATATGGCATGTTTAATTCAGTGGTTTCTAACCTTCAGGTGTTAGGGTACTAACG
Organism: Procyon lotor; assembly: GCA_028646535.1. Lineage (NCBI taxonomy): Eukaryota > Metazoa > Chordata > Mammalia > Carnivora > Procyonidae > Procyon > Procyon lotor. The sequence continues at coordinate 8,900,330 of CM053605.1, read as the reverse complement.
GTTTCAGAAAGAAATTGGAAGCACCGAGAAGGCAAAAGAAAAGTGAAGAGCTACAAGATTCTAAACTTCCACTGAAATGTGCTAAAAGAGCATTGTCCATCAGCAGTGGTTTTCTAGATCCTACACAATCTTAAACAACAGGTGTCAGCTACATGTGGCTCTTGAGCTCTTGATATGTCATTTCATTTTTTCCCCCGAAATATGTTTATTTTATTTTTTTTTTCAGTGTTACAGGATTAATTGTTTATGCACTACACCCAGTGCTCCATGCATTTCACACCCTCCTCAATACCCACCACCAGGCTCACCCAACCCCACACCCACCTCCCCTCCAAAACCCTCAGTTTGTCGCTCAGAGTCCACAATCTCTCATGGTTCATATCCCCCTCTGATTTCCCCCCATTCCCCCTTCCCTTCCTTCTCA
>CM053605.1:8875790-8899406 GCA_028646535.1 Procyon lotor | reverse complement strand
TTTGAGAAGTTCTTTATAGATTTTGGATACTAGCCCTTTATCTGATATGTCATTGGCGAATATCTTCTCCCATTCTGTCAGTTGTCTTTTGGTTTTGTTGACTGTTTCCTTTGCTGTGCAAAAGCTTTTGATCTTGATGAAGTCCCAATAGTTCATTTTTGCCCTTGCTTCCCTTGCCTTTGGGGATGTTTCTAGGAAGAAGTTGCTGCGGCTAAGGTCGAAGAGATTGCTGCCTGTGTTTTCTTCAAGGATTTTGATGGATTCCTGTCTTACGTTAAGGTCTTTGATCCATTTTGAGTCTATTTTTGTGTGAGGTGTAAGGTAAGAAACTTTTTAAGTTAGCGAAGCTATTTTGTTTGATAATATACCACTGGGCACATGAAACGAGGCTTTTGTCAAAACTTACAGAACTTCACAGCAAAAATAATGAACCTTAATATATGTATATTTAAAATGCCTCTTAGCAGGTTAGGAAATTCCAGAATGAAAGTCACTGTGACAAAAATATGGAATTATATTACAAAAGCATCAAATAACTTCTCTGAAGAGGTTAGGGGAAAAGATACTAAGTGATTTTGGAGATGAATGGAGACTAAAACAAAGACTGAAGAAAATGTATATATAGCACTGAACTTAATTTGGTAAAGTTGTTCCCATGGAGTTATCAGTTAACATTTTTGAAAACATTGTATATATATCCTGGAAATGAACAATTAACTTAATGGAAGTTGAGTGGTGGGAATCAATTTTCTCATGCTAGAGTAGAAGTTACAGATGAGGCAGAGGAGGAAGTTAGAATGAGCCATGTGATAATGAGTTAGAGTTAGAGATATCAGCATTAATCTGTTATCTCAATACAAATAAAGATATATACATATAGAAATATTTATATGACGTGCTCAATTAAGGGCGATTGGCACATCCTTCTATATCCACTCATAGGACAAAAGAATAAATAATTCCTAAATGCCAAAAAAAGAAAAATTTATAGATTTGCCAAGTACATGAAATAGTATAAACACATATATTCCCTTGTTCTTCCAGCTAAAGTGCCTAACAGCAATTATAACCCAGGAGCAATGAACATACCTGGTGCCCACATCTTTGTTTCTAATGCCATTCTCAACAAAAGAAACTGGGAATTTTGAGAAATGGCTAATTTTAGGGCTAAGTCAGAGAATCTACAGGATGAGCTGGGTAATATTGCAGTACCCAAAAATGAGATGTTTAATAAATAATTGAATGAGGATATGTCAAAGGGACGTTAGAGCTAAAGGAAAGAGCTTGCAATGGCCAAAACTGGAACAATTTTAGAAACAAAATAAACAAATTAGTGTTGGATTATAGCCAATGTAAAAATAAATAGCCAGGAGTCTAGACCAATTATTTAATTATATGGAAAAAAATAAATATAAGGGAGGAAATAACTCTCCTATGCGGAAGAATTCTGAATAATTTATGTGGATACTCTGCCCTCAAGAAGACCCCCCTCACTTACTCCCTACTGCTTAAGTATAGGCTTCACATAGTGACTTTTTTCCTAAAGAGTACAGTATAGAAAGGAATAAAAGAGTAACTTTACTGCAGAGAGATCTGACAAACTACGCATCAGTCAGAAGATCAAGATTAACTCAACAAAGATAAGTCAAGTCGCTTTACATACCCCTTGATACGTCATGATGTGAATGGCACTTTATCTTTGTGGTCTTATTCCCCCAAATACTGCAGCCTGATCATGAGAACAACAATGGGGACATCCAATAAAATATCCAACCAGTATTTCTTAAAACTGTCAAGGTCATCAAAATTATGGAGAATCCTAGCATTGTATGATGACCGATGGTAGCTACACTTGTGGCGAACATAGCATGATGTATAGAGAAGCTGAATCACTATTTGTGCCCCTGAAATTAATGTAACACTGTATGTCAACTATATTCAAAGTTAAAAGTATTAAAAATTAAAGTAAGTTAAATTTAAAAAAAACAAGGAAAGTCCTGGAAACTGTCAGAATAAAGGAAAGCATAAGGAGGGATAATCATGATGAACAAACGTGATGAACATTATGTAACAGAAGAGAACATAAAGTAAAATACTAGGGAAATATGAATAAAGTATAGACTTTAGTGAATAACAATGCATCACTATTGGTTCATAATTTATGACCAATATCTAATACTAACGTAATGTGTTAATAATAGGGAAAACTGGGTGTAAAGTATGTGGGAACTCTGTACTCCCCTTGCAAGTTTTACAGAAATCTAAAACTATTCCTCAAAATTATATTTAAAAAAACTAACATTCTCTTCCAAAAATCTTAAATATATGAGGCTAACAAAAAAGTACTTATGTGTCTTTTTTTTTCAATTTTTATTTTTTTACTAATATATAATGTATTATTTGCTCCAGGGGTACAGGTATGTAAATCATCGGGCTTATACATTTCACAGCACTTACCATGGCACATACCCTCCCCAATGTCCATAACCCAGCCACCCTATCACTACCCCCCAACCCCCAGCAACCCTCAGTTTGTTTCGTGAGTTTAGGAGTCTCTTATGGTTTGTCTCCCTCCTGACCCCATCTTGTTTCATTTCCTCCCCCCACAACCCTCTGCTCTGCCTCTCAAATTCTTCAGATCAGAGAGATCATATGATAATTGTCTTTCTCTGATTGACTTATTTTGCTTAGTGTAATACCCTCTAGTTCCATCCACATCGTTGCAAATGGCAAGATTTCATCTCTTGATGGCTGCATAGTATTCCATTGAAAAGTACTTATGTGTCTTGTAGGCAGTGCAATAATTAAGAATTGAACCTTTTATCTTTGAATTGTATCTTACTTTTTTCCATTAACATGTGACTTAGAACTCCCTGTCCACTCAACCAACTAACTCATTTGCTTGTGCAAACCATGTTGTCACCTTCAACTTGTAGTTATAACTAATGGAAAAGTAAATTGAAATGCCTGAGCCAGAAATTTCTAGGAGGAGTAGAAAGAAATAGAAAAAAAATTTATAAATGTTAGGATACCAAACTGTAACCAATTTCCTTAGTGGTGATCGATTTCCAAGGTAGTAATATTTCCCAAGAAGTAAAATTTGAAAATAAAATCTACAATGGTAAAATTTTACTAATTAATGTTAAAAATATTATTAGAAAAAAGATTTTTAAAATATTGATGCTATCAACCATGTTAGATAAGTACAATGAAAGCTATCTTCAACTCTGTTCTCAGTATCCATGCTGTGAGATCACCATATTTGTGAATTGATTGTTAATCAGAACAACCCTGATGTGATCTTTTAGAAGACTATTTTATGCCGGCAGTAATTGAGGATGAATTCACTGCAACAAAGTGCATTGTGCACCATAGTTAAATCCAATTTCTAAGCTTTAATGGTGCATTCATTGATCAGAAGCTGTATGGTAAGTCTCTAAAAATGACAGCACTATGGTCAGTCTGGTGGTTTTAGCCTTCTTAATGCAGTGAAGGCCAAGGTCAAGAAAACGTTGCTCTTAGTTGGAAACCACTAAAAATAAATAGCAAATGGTTAGGATTCACCATCTGCAGGAAGACTTCTCCTTAAGCAGTGATGTGTATATCTGTTGTAAGGAGATGGGGGACAACCAAGTCCAATCTTCATGATGACAGCCTGTAATATAAGGTACATGAAACTCAAGGAAGGTACAACCTAATCCATTCACCCATCACAGCCCAGTTAGGAATTAGGAGGTGTGATTTTTTTTGGACCATGTGGCATTGATGGCATTTGACAATTTTTGATGAAAAAGGGAAAATTTGGGTAGTTCACCCTAATATAGCCAAACTTCAAGAGTGGTGGGCGACCAAAGAATAAGAACATTATAACTAATTTTCTTAAGAAAACACATACTCTGGTTTTTGCTGACTATAGCAGTTATTTCTATAGCAATATTCTTGAAAGGGAGAAGACTGTGCATTAGAATACCACACAACTTCTTGGAACTGTTCTAAAAAATTCCATCTCCTTTGTAATTTGGTGCTCAGTGGTAATATTTGGATCTATAATTTGGCCTCCTCAGGAAACTTGCCCTTTAAAAATGGCTTGAGAAGTTACCAGTTCTGGTTTTTAAACCAGATGTGACTGTTATGTTGAAATGTTAACTTGGGATCCTGGATTATTAACAAGTTCCTTGAGAATTTGTTTACATGGGTCAGTACATCTAAAACTAATCACTTATATGCATGTTGAGTTGCCTGTTTTCAAGAAACTGTTTTGGACATGAAAAATAAAAAAAATGTATTTCATGATGCAGAGAGAGATGAATATGTAAGCAAATAAGTTTAATACAAGTTTAAGAATTATGGGAGTCTAGAAGAGAAGGTGATTAATTCTGAATATTGGACCTGGATACAATTTCCCAGAAGACATGAGAGTTGAGCTGGACTCTAAGCTCATAGAAATTTATCACCTAGAGGATGGCTAATGGAATTCGTAAATTAGAGAATGGGCATAGCAGTAGCACATAACAAGAAAGTACATGATGTGTTTGGGGGAGTGCATGCCTTTGGTGTGAGGCTCTATTAAGACCTATGATCAGAGGATAGGAAGGTGATTTTTAGATAGAGGAAGCAGTGTCTTGAACAGCTTGAACAGCTAATATTTCTGTAGATCTAGTGATCTACCACCCTTTCTCCTCCTAACAGAACCCATGAGTAGCATTTTCTCATCAGTATTATCTGCCTCTCATTATGGACAGTGATCTTCATTGTGGGAAAGAGAAGTTCCTGGGGTGGGGGAAGGGCATCATAACCTGTAATTGCAAAGTGTGTTCTATCACGGTTCAATGAACAAAGTCCCCTAGGAGCACTCCTGGAGCCCAGCAAGGTCAGATTTATTAATTGTGTGGCAGCAGCAGGGAACACGTCCCAGAGCAAACTTGGGGGTCACCATGAAGGGAGTTAAGGATAGACTTTTCATGGGGCTTGGACTTGTGTCCTGTGAGTTTAGGGAGGAGTTTGGGTAGCCATAGTCAGTTCTGAACAGGATGCTGTAAGTAGCAGAGGGTAGTTTGTGACTCAGTATCCCTGAGGTGGGAAGATGGAAGCTGGGTTATAATGGAAAAGAAGCAGTAATCACTACCACTGGTCAGAGATGGGCAATATTTAGTCACGTTTGTGGTATTGGCATGGTCTTGTTGATCCTGGTTCGAGCCTTGCTTGTGCTCTCATGGGAATGTCGCAGTCTGATCTTCCAGAGGCCTATCCTTATTCTTGCTGATTACCAGCAGGACTGGTTTTCACTTTCAGTTCATTGTGTCCCTAGCCACTCACTGTCTTCATTCTTGGTTGAATATCTTCTTAGGGTACCCTACTTGGTGGGGAATCTGCTTTCCCCCTTCTCCATCTGCCCCTTCCTCTGCTCACTCTCTTCCTCTCCCTCTCTCATTTAAATCTATAAATCAATCAATCTTTAAAAAAATGCTATGAAGAAGTACGTGAATAGCTAATGCCACCAAGACTCACATATGAATATACAAATATGAGAAACTAATGGTAGGTAACTAGGAATGTTAGTATAGAGTGACTAGGTGTAGCCGGGTCTTGGGAAAAATGGGTTACGATGCGAGTCCATGCTAAGGAAATGTAACGGTAAATTGTAAGCGACTGGGAGCCATAAGCAAGATCGATGCAATGAGCAAAAGTGGCCCATCATGTACATTAATTTGTGTTTTTATATTGTCAGTAATTAAATGTAAATTGGCCATGGGAAAAATCTATAATAGTCAACCAATTTATAGTTTAACTTACGCAGAGCCACACCTCTAGTCTTCTGGGTTATTAAACTCCGTTTTGTTTTTGTTTGTAAAGACCTCCACTGGAACAGATTACAATCATTTAAAATCTGGTTCCAGTGTTGACAACCTTCATTGCCAGGATCCTTCTTTTTTTTTTTTTTCCTTCCCCTCGTAGAAAGGTAGTGCTGTCTTCTCAGGCTTGCTGGGTCCTGCATCATGCTAATCGTGGAACTCTGATCATTCTTTGCTGAAGCCACAATCATCACCACAATCTCAGTCTCACTGGAGGCAGACAGTTTCATTTTCTTTCAACGAACCAGGAAACTACACTCAGGGAATGCATTCCATGCCACCACAATATTGTGTGCCTTCCATTTTGGTTTTTCTGAATAGCTTCTTGTCAGATTCTTCGTGAATAGACAGATGCTAAATAAGCTCCCTGTGTCTTGGTGTGCTCCCTGTAGAGCTGAAGAAAATTTCCCCTACGGTAGTTTAGAATTGCAATGAAAGGCTGGTAAGTAACAAAGACCAGGTAGGACTCACTGCCCCAGAACAGGGACAGATAAGGGCATGTTAATGATCAAATCCAGATGTGGTCCTCAGCTGGAAGAAATGCCAGTCGCAACTGACATTCACCTAGAAAGGTTATCATGTTCAGAATATTCCAGCAAATGCAGCTCTAGCAGACTTCCATGGTTTCACTCTGTGGCCGAGACCCTCCAGGGGAGGTGTGTAGTCAGTTTCAGTGACTTGTTTTGTGGCGTTTTAACATCTCTTTGTTCTTTCTTTCCCTTTTCCTTCCCACAGCCCTCCCCCCCACACCCACCTTAAGCCCCTCTACTGCCCTGCTGATTCCTGAGACTACACTCTGTCTTTCAGAGGTAATCTAGTTAGAAACCCTCCACTTCCATTCTTAGTCATTCTCATCCGTGTCTATGGAGCTTCTTTTATTCCAGACTGCTGATGTAAAAAGAATCCTTTCTGGTTTTTTTTTTATAATTTTTTAAAGATTTTTTTTTATTTATTTGACAGAGAGAGAGAGATCACAAGTAGACAGAGAGGCAGGCAGAGGATCCTTGCTGAGCAGAGAGCCCCGATGCGGGACTCGATCCCAGCACCCTGAGATCATGACCTGAGCCGAAGGCAGAGGTTTAACCCACTGAGCCACCCAGGTGCCCCAGAAGCCTTTCTAGTTTTTATCTAGTTTTCTATGTAATCACTTTTATTATTTGTCTTATTACTTGTTCTAGAGTCACCTCACTTTTCTACCAAATCTCATTTTAATCTCACAATGTGTTTAGTTTGTACCTTACCTTACATTTTATGAATGCATGTATATTTATATCTATATACAGCATAAATATGTACTAATGTAAATATATAGTTATATGCATAAAGTTAACTTTCCTTATTCAGTGATTCCTCCTTCAAACATTTTAGCATCATGGATTTCAAAGTGAAACAGATCTGAATTTGCAACTCTACTTTGTGTCTGTATGCTGCTCATGTGCCTTTCTGACTCTCAGGTTATGCATCTCTAACACTGTGATAATCTAATAACTATTCTAATTTGTGAAAATTAGTACAGTGTTTTGCATGTAGACGTCCTCAGTAAACATATATTCCCTTTCTGTCATCTTCAAAACACACACACACACACACACACACACACACACACACACACACACACCAGAAAGAGAGAGAAGTAGGAGGTGGTGGAGGGACAGAGGAGAAAAGAATGATCTTATAAGTTAAATATATTTTTGGAACAAAACTGTGAAAGCAGAAGTAAATCACCGTATCCTCAAGAAACAAGTGTAGGGGTGCCTGATTGGCTCAGTCATTTAAGCAACAGCCTTCAGCTCAGGTCATGATCCCAGGGTCCTGGGATCATGCCCTGTGTTGGGCTCCTTGCTCTGCAGAGAGCCTGCTTCTCCCTCTCCCTCTGCCTGCTACTCTGCCTGCTTGTCTTCTCTCTGTGTGTCAAATAAATAAATTAAATTAAATTAAAAAAGAAACAGGTGTAGAAGAAATTTAGGCAAGCAGTGACGGCACTACTAAAAAGAAAATTATCTAGATTAACTTGTACTGCTGTTACCTTCCATCAAGACAGTTCGTCAGGAATTAAGTACACAGTCTCAACACACATCGCCTCCATCACTCCTTTTAGGTCCTGGGAATCTTCATTGACTACCTTGCTCTAGCCACACTTTTGGTCTTCCTCACAGCCCCTCAAACTTTCCAGGTAGACTATTTCTTCAGGAATTTGCATTGTTTACTTCTTTCTAACTGAATTCCCCTCCCTATGTAGTAGACTAATATAATTTCTTATCTGCTTCAGGTCTTTGCTTAACTGTTCTCTTCCTAGCAAGACTCTTCTTGAACACACGGAAATCACAAGGCACCTTCCAACCATTATCATCACTCTTGGAAACCCTCATCATGGGAAGTAGTTTCCCGTAATTCTTATTGCAATCTGACACTACTTATCTATATGCCTACTCCACCCTCTGAACCCCAACTAGAATATCATCTCCATGGGTTCAGTAGGTGAACTACAAAATACTGCTGGAATAAATGAATGAATGTTGTGTTTTTTTTTCTCATCTATGAAAATACTAAATGATCTAAGAGTAAAATCTTGAGAAGTTATAGGCTTGGAAGATATTTATCAGTTTACCTCAGGAAATGACGCCACTGTCCATTATTTCCCCCAGTGGGAGATAGATCCTGGAGATTATTCCCTCTACCAAAATGGATAGACCTAGTATGAAGCTTGATATAATCATCCTTCACTTTCCGTCTTATGGTGACCAACTCATCCCAGGTTGGCAGGGACTTTCTTGGTTTTAGCACCAAAAGTGCTTCATCTAATCTAGCATCAACAAACTCCATCTGTTCCAGGCAAACTGGAATGGTTGGTTATCAGACATCCAACTCAGCACCAAATGTATCAATATGGCTGAGTAAATGCCCCTGAAATCTATACCCCTTTGTCCATCTCTTTGTTTCTATACTAGTTCTACCTATGTTCTTCTATGTCCCACTTAGCCTTCTAACAGTTTAAGTAGAGCCATCCTGAATGTCCTCTGTTTTTCCACTGCCCAGCATAAAACTATTTCCAGTCATACTACTTTTACTGCTTATTATTCTTCAATGTCTCCTAATACTCCTAGAAAGATAGTGGAATACGATATGCCTTACATGATCCAGTCCCTAACTTTTCTGCCAGTCTCATTCTACACTGATTTTTCAACTCCACTAAACAGGGGTTTTCTCAGGCCCTAATCTTTGTCGTGCTCCCTTCCACCATAGAGCTTTAGTATATGCGACGCCCTCCATGTGGACTGTTCTTTTCCCTCTGCTTAGCTTCGTCCCTCCTTCTCATCTTCCAAACCTACTTCAGGCATCCCTAACTCAGGAAAACATGGCAGACTTGCATGAGTTGGCCAGGTCATTCACATATGAAACAATGTTCTTTTTTCTTTATTTATTTGTGTGTGATTATTTGACTAATATCTGTCTCTCCTACTGGTCTGTATGCACCACTGTTGAATCTGTATACTTCATCCATCTCCCCTGACACATAGTAGGTTCTTAAAATATGAGGCACCTGGCTGGCTCAGTTGGTGGAGTATGTGACCCTTGATCTCAGGGTCAGAGTTTGAGCCCCACGTTGGACATAGAGATTACTTTAAAAAAAAAAAAAAAGAAACATTCTTGAATACATAAATGAATTAAGAAATCCAGAATACCAAGGCAATTTGGATAAAATACAAAGCCCCATAATCTGAAAATATACAAAGTATCTCTGAACATAAGAAAGTAGTCCCAGGTATTTAGCAAAAGGTATATTGGCAAAAGTAACATATCTCAACAATAAAATTGATACAGACTTTATTATGATGAATAATGAGTGGGAATGATCTGCAATTAACAAAACTGTATAAGAAAAAATCTGCTGCTCAGTCAGAATTTACAAACTAAGATAAATAGTACCTACACAGTGAAAAAAAGATACAGAGAAAGAAACAGAGAGATAGAGAGACTTTGACTTTCTAGATAGTAAACTACAAACCATTTTCTTAGCCACATCTTATTAACAAATTCACCAGTTCATATGTGAGATGAGAGTAATTTAAAATTATGACACGCACTCTTGTTTAATTTCCTTTCCTTGAGTGTGGACCTGTAACTTGTTTCTAACCAACATAACAGCAAAAGTAAAGAGATTTTGCAGATTTAATTAGGGTTCTTAGTTAGTTAACTTTTAGTCTATCAGAAGGGAGATTACCTTACGTAGGCCTGACCTAATCAGGGAATTCCTTTAAAAAAGGATTTTGAGGTTGGATATGGAAGAAGTCAGAGATTCTCCTGTTAGTTCTGCAGAAACAAAACTAACACATGAAATACCTGTGAGAGGTCATGTGGTGGGCAACCACAGATGACCCTTCGCTGCTGAGAGTCTCAGTCCTATAACCACAAAAAAAATTAAGTAACCCACATAAGGGTTCATTGAGCTCTATGAAATAGCCCTTATTTTATGTATCAGAAATGGTCAAATCCCAGAAATTTCACATGGTTCAACTTATATACACAATGTATTTTAAATAATATGGTTGGTGATCTGTATTAGTTATTTGTTGCTGCATAATTAATTACAACTAAGTTAGTAGCTTAGGTACCCATTTACAATCTCAGGATTTCTGTAGGTCAGAGGTCAAGGAACAACCTAGATGGCTTTCTGAAGCCCATATATTATGGGGCCTGGGTTCCTGATCTGGAGCTCAGGGCTCTCCTCCATCTCCCTTGAATCTTTGTATGATTACTACCACAGTGATTTCTAACATATTATTTTCTTCATGATGAATTACTTTTTTTTTTTTTTAATTTTATTTATTTGCCAGAGAGAAACACAGTGAGAGAGGGAACAGAAGCAGAGGGAATGGTAGCGGTAGAAGCAGGCTTCCTGCCGAGCAGAGAGCCTGATGCAGGGCTCGATCCCAGAACCCTGGGATCATGACCTGGGCCGAAGGCAGACGCTTAACAACTGAGCCACCCAGGCGCCCCATGATGAATTACTTTAAGGAACTAGTTTAGGCAGATGCATGAGTTAGGAGGACTTTATCTGATCATAAGAGATGATATATTATTTAGCCTACATAGGCAAAGTAAATAGTATCCATTAATGAAGACATACTCCAGTAGAAATGAATTATTTGTTATTTACTGACATTAGGTATTCAACAAAGATATTGAGACAATGAACTGGACAATTTCATAAAGTATCTGAATTTCTCTTGGTAAAAGAACTAGCTAAATAGTATTATCTGGAAGACATTCTGATACATAAATCTCAGCAATTTAACTTCTCTCTACATAAAAATTCAAGTTTACCATAGTTTACAGATAGCTAAAAAACTAAATTGAAGGCTACCTGCCTAATGTCATGCTTCATTGATCCTTTATACAGAGGCAATGTGTTTTTATATAGACTTTTATGCAATGAACATAACTAACCTGGAATATATGAGGATAAGGGAATCCATTAAAAAAGGATGTCTTAGCACCTTCTTACACATCTGGCAGAAAAATACGGATGATTATAGTGTTCCAAGTTAATTTACTTTTGGAAATATTCTTTGACATTATATATGAAATACATAAAAAGAAACTGATTGCTTAGTAAGGGTAGCTATACTTCAACTAAAGAGGCAATTTAGTTTTGATTTCTTTTTAGGTGAGTATTCTGAAAGATATTCAAATGTAAAACAAATTTAATTGTTAAAAAAAGCATGGTAAAATACTATAGAAATATGAATCATGAGAGACTGTGGACTCTGAGCAACAAACTGAGGGTTTTGTAGGGGAGGCGGTGGGGGGTTGGGTGAGCCTGGTGGTGGGTATTGACGAGGGCATGTATTGCATGGAGCACTAGGTGTAGTGCATGAACAATTAATCTTGTAACATCGAAAAAATAAAGTAAAAGTATTTGGGGTAAAAAAGGAAATATAGGGATGATTTTCTGTGGAAGCATGAAATTTTCTCTTGTTCCAGCGAGACATATAAAAATAAGAGTTACCATATTCAATCATTTTGTTTCATTTCATTTTCCTTCCTCCCTCTCCCTCTCTTCCCTCCTTCCAAGTACTTATCGAGCCTCTACTCTGTGCTGGTGTGCTGGGGAAATAATGAACAAAACGGAAATAATCCCTGCCCTTATGTAGTATGTATTCAATAGGAGAAAGAGAGACAATTGAAAACAGTAAATATATAATATAGCATTGGCAATAAGTAATATGAACTTAAACAGTTAAGGGGTTTGAGATGCTGGGGGTTGCTCTTTTAGACATGAAAGCAGTACCTGTTGGAACATTTGGGGGATGAAGGGATGGGCACTTTGTTTTTGTTTTCTTTTGTTTTCTAATATACAGAGCTAGAAAGGGTGAGGTCCCTCTCTGGGCTACACCAGGGAGGTTGTCTTCTCTCTTCTCAACTCTTCATGTTTTCCTTTGTACCTTCTCCTGTGGTAAGGAGTCTTGAAGCTCCAGAGATCCAAAAGCAGTACAGCACCATCGGCCAACATAGCTCTAACAATCCCACCAGGACTGGATATGCTGGAGAGAGCAAAACATTAGAAAGGTTCTTCATGGACTGAGGGCACAGGGGAGAATGCAGTGATGGTGCTAAAAGGTGCACCTTGAGACAGCCAAGGAGTGCCTGGTGACAGGGATGGGGGGAAGCCAATTGGAGAAACCATTGGAGGACTCAGGAGAAGAAATCTGAAAGGACCCTTTTCCTTCATTGCACTGGAGCCCACTCGTGACCATAGTTTTTTCAATATCTGAAAGTTGTCACAGGTCACTGGATTCACTACACGTGAAGCCATAAGGTAGTGCATCTGTGCATTCATGTGAATAGCATGTATGCCATTTCCAGGTGCCCACAGTCGCCATATTTTGAAAACCTGACTAACATGGAAAGAACATTAAGTTTTAAGATTTTTTTTATTTATTAATTTAAGAGACAGAGAGAGAGTGAGCAGAAGTGCGGGAGAGGGAGAAGCAGGCTCCCCACCAAGCGGGGAGCCTGATATGGGCCTTGATCCCAGAGTTCTGGGATCGGAGCCAAAGGCAGATGCCCAACCGACTAAGGCACCCAACCACCCCAAGAACACGAGGTTTTAACTACAGGAAATGTGGTTTGATTTCTTGTTCCATAATTCATACACTCTGTGTTCTAGGACAAGTCACATAAACCTCTCATTTTGATTCTATATTACCAGAATATAAATGATCGTGGCTATGTGCTTTTTGTGAGTAACAGCAAACACTTTTCATGACTGCACATTTTCTCTGTCTAATTTCTCTTGTGGCCCTTTTTTTTTTTTTTTTTTCCCACCTTTCTGTGCCTGTTGTGTCTTATTTACTTCATCATTGTTTTTATTTGGGGGCCACTTTGGGCTAGCCATATTTTTTATAAACAGTAATTGAGGGTTTTGCTTTATGATTGAATTTGTGTGTTCTAAACTTTTAACATGAAGTTTAAGCCAAATAGTTACAATATTTTAAAATCTCTGATATGCTTAATCATCTGTTTTTTTCATTCAATTTTTCTTTTGTTTTCTTGTAATTTACTTATTGTCCTTTCCTCTTTTTCTGTTTCTTCATCACTCAATTTCTAACTTTTGCTTCATTACCATGTTGGCTCAGATATAATCTATCTTTTTATCCTTATGTAGTGAGAAGAGTATGATTTTTTATATGAAATATATTATTTTTAAGTTGCATTCTTGTAGAAGTTTTACTTCATACTAAATATATATGTATATGTTTAGGTGTTGTTTCATTCCCAGAAAACCAAAGTGTAATATTGGAAATTTTGAACTTTAATCTTTAAAGATGGATGAGGTATACATTTGGTTGTTTTAAGATGTCATATGTGGCAATCTTTGATTTAAATATGAAAATGAGGATGATAATACAAATTACCATTTTGCCACCTTCTTCTAGAGCTTCTTAAGACACTGCTTCCTTAATAATGCACAAATATTTTTCTCAACTTACTATAATTTTTCATTGTCCTGGGAATTATTAGATGAGGTATCTGTCTTTTTACCCTTCAGAGCTGCCTTATTTTTCATGCACTTCCTCAAAAATGTGTTTTATTTTTCATATGCTTCTCAGACCTGCATTGTTAATTTATATGACCTTTTGGTAATTGCAAAAAGACAACACAAGACAAGCATTAACAAGATGATGAATTAGGTATAAGTTAGTGTGGATATGTTCCTTGCCTCTTAACAGCTCAAAGGCATGAAGACAATTTTCTGAGGCTAAAAAAAATGGGTCCATTTAAAACTGGGGTTGTGTTCATCATTGGTGTCACAGTTGGAAATGAAGTGTGACAGGCGGCTGTTAACTCTGGCAGCATGTCATGTACCAGCTGTTTTGTCACAATTCAAAGGGCCCACAGGCAAATTCTAAGCTGAAACAATTAAATGATAAAGAAATAGAATCATATAAAAATAACGCCAAATACCAAAAGACCTTCAGGTTTCAGGAATCAATAAACAAGGTGAGTCTGCATGGGGATGTCCATCAAGGGAGAAATGGAGATTTGTTTACCTTTAATATCTTCAAGAAACAGAATTAAATGCTGTGATTCTTCATGACAGCCTCTAGACTTTATTTTGACAAATCCTTAGGCTAAAAAATCGATTGTTCTCTTAAAATTCCACTCAGAGTGCTATGATGCGACAAGATTATTGCACGGGTGTTCCTTAAAATAAAATTTCCCCAAAGAAATACCTAAATTATAGCCACAATGTGTAATCTCTATTCTTTAAGGATTTTATTGTTAGCACATCAAAACCCTGGGCAGAACTTCAAGACATCACACTTTCAATGGAATTCATGTTCTAACATGAGTCCTATCACCTCAGAGAATATGGCGACGTTTTTTCTAGTTCTTCACTTTAACTTAAGTGTTGAAACTGATGGAGTCAGCATCATGCAGTGGGATGTTCACCACTAATTGATTCTTAATTCACCTGGTTTTGATTGAAAGATACGCTTAGCAGCTATAGGTAAGAGGGGTTACCTGTCATGGTTACCTGGTAGGTTACCTGTCATGCATGGAATGAATGTCTTAACCTGCAATGGTCTTCCAGGGGCCCTGGGACCACTCTAGTCCCTGTAACACCTTAGTCCTGGTCGGGTCACCAGCACTTCATCAGCATTGTCAGCATAAGATAGCTCTGTTTTTACAGTTGGAGTGGTAGCCTACAGCACAGTAAGCCAGGCTGGGTTCCTTCCTTTGGCAATCCTAAATGCAGAACAGGGTGAGTGTGGGACACACAGAGAAGAAAGAAGCATCAGACCAAGACGTGGAGACAAGACATGGGTGAATGCTCAAGCTCTGGAGCAAGATAAATCTGGGTTTGAATCCTGACTTTTCCACTACCAGCTGTGTGGCCATAGACATGTCACTGAAGCTGTAGCTGTGTTTGTCCCTGAACTGAAGAGACCATACTTTCTTTTAATGTAACTGAGGTTTAAATTGCATGACCTTTCTAAGATAGTTAATAGAATTTGTGATGCCTTAATAAACATTTCTTATTGTTTGGTCTGTTTCTGCTTTTGTTTTGTTTAACATCATCATCATCATCATCATCATCATCATTTTTGTTTTATGGCTTCAAACTTCACAAAATATGCTTCAATTTTTATTTCCTCCAGGAAATATTTTTTTCATCTTTTCTCTTTTTCATGTGAGACCTATTCTACCCTAAAGCCTTTCCATATGTACCTAGGTTTGCCTTATCTGAGACACCCCCAACTCACAGACTATAAAGATTCAATTCATCTGTTTGTATGTCCCTATAATATTAGCATGGTACTTTATATGTATTAAGAGCTCAATATTGTTTGTGAATTTGAATTGGTACCAGATTCTATATAATCCATTACGGAACTTTAGTGTTCCCTCATGTAGTTGCAAAACCACTACTTGAAATTTGAAGTCTTTCATTACAACTTTATAACATTGTTTATGGACCTATCAATGTGTCATTATGACTTAGATTTTGTTTTGGAATCAAGATGGCCAAGCTTACCCTTATGGAATCTCAGAATGCCTAAATATATTTTTTTCCCCTAGAAAACTGAAAACTTTCCTCTGTGAATTGTAGATTGTGTTATTATGAAGTTGAAAATAAGTTCTTGATAAAATAGGCTAGAAAGATACTACAGAGTAATTTTTTAGGCATTCTGTGAGCAAACATATATGCTTTTATTTGGCCAATGTCTGATAACACAGAAATCTATTTGATACTTAGAATGGTGAAGGCTCTAGGAGCTTTGTTTCTCTGTTGATGATCCTGTTTTCAAGGATTTGGAGGGTCTTGACATGACTTCACAAAGAATAAAGCAATTCTCAAGGTTTGAGCATGACCTGTGGGATCCATCTGGACCAATTCTGATTTCCAATTTGGCGTGAAAAATTGGTAAGTGATTCTTTATTTTTACCACATGTTATCAAGTTTTCCAGAATTAAGCCAAACAGTTGAAAAACCTGAATTTTATGGAAAAATAAAGGATTCTAGTAGATCACTCTTCAGGTGCCTAAAGCAAAATGACAATCTTGGGAGTATCAGAAAGAGTTTTGAGCATTTTCTGCTTGAAACCACAAAGTGGGAAACTAGAGAATAAACCATGCACATCTAAAACACTCTTGATGGGGGACAGAAAACCACATGGACCCTACTAGAGGAAGAGGCAGTCTTTGAAGGGCCTGGATCCAGCGACCTTTTAAAATAATGCTTCAAAGACCTCAGTTATATCAGCAGACTTATTTTGTGAGTCCTAAAGGGGTATCTGTAGAGTGTCTATGCCAAAGAGTAAAATTGCAATGTGATGAAATGAGAGCAGTTCTGATTAAAACACTAAGACAAGTGCTGAGTGTACAATCCCAATTAGATACAAATTTATTGCTCTTCTGCTAAGGACTCAAATATGGCACCCAGTGTGGTAGAGACAATGAATCATAGAATGTGAATCTGGATACCATCTAATCTTAATCTTACAAAAAATGTTTTTAAGAACAGGAAGCATCAATTCAGAGTAAGTTGCTTGAAATATTTATTACATATTTCCAAATATTGAAAGCTGAAAACAAATTAGTTGGAAGACAATTAAAATGATCTCAATAACAGAAAACTATCTCAATAACCGAGGGCCATCTTCATGAATAGATTTGTTCAGGAACTCAAACATTGTCACAAGGGATTTGACCATCTAGCCTATCTCAGATCATTTGTCTCCTCCCCAAGTTGGTCTTTAGTCCAAGTTTTAAGTATGAACAAGTTTATGTGGCAAGTTCTGCTTTACTCCTTTGAGGTCTGAGTCTAGTAAGAAATAAACTTACCTTCCACATGACCCTCCCCCTGTGACCTCCACAGAAGCATGGTGCTTTGCTTTAATTAAACAGGCTAGAGAATTAGTCCTTACTTGTAACCTAATCACTGTGGCCAGGAAGATATAAAGCAATAATTGGTTTAGATCTGACATGGAGTGGGTGTTTCATGCAAACTGGTGTATAGCTACTCTGGAAAACAGTGTGGAAGTTCCTCAAAAAGTTAAAAATAGAATTACCCTATGACCCAGGAATTCCACTACCAGGTATTTATCCAAAGGATATAAACATAGTGATTAAAAGGAGCATATGCACTCAAATGTTTATTGCAACACTGTCCACAATAGTCAAAATATAGAAAGAGCCCAGATATCTACTGACAGAAGAAGGGATAAAGAAGAAGAGGTGTATACACAATGGAATATTACTCAGCTATCAAAAAGAATAAATTCTTGCCATTTGTTAAGATGTGGATGCACTAGAAGGTATTATGCTAAGTGAAGTAACTCAGAGAAAGAAAATATATGATTTCACTCATATGTGGAATTTAAGGAAAAAAAATAGATGAACATAGCGGAAAGGAAGGACAAGTAAAATAAGATTTAAACAGAGAGGGAAGCAAACTATAAGAGACTCTTAACTCTAGGAAATAAACAGGGTTGCTGGAGGGGACAAGGTAGAAGGATCAGGTAACTGGGGGATGGCCATTAAGGAGGGCATGTGACGTGATGAGCACTGGGTGTTATATGCAACTGATGAATCACTAAAGTCTGCCTCCAAAACTAGTAATACACTCGATGGTAACTAAACTGAATTTAAATTAAAAAAATAATAATAAATAAATAAATAAATTTTTAAAAAAAACGGAGGTGGGACTCAGATGCCATGGGCTGAAAGTAGAGGAGGAGGGTGCCCCATTAAAAAAGAAAATATTTCCAGGAGAAAGTAAATACAAGCTGAGGCAGTAAGCAACTGTTAAATCAAGAATTAATCCAAATAAATTATCAGGACTGTCACTAAAATATTGCATCTCTTACAGTCTTTATATGAAATACATATATAATCCATGTATGTGGCAGGTTGTATTTATTATTCACCTGCATTTGGTGCTCCTCCCAGTGGGAGGACTGTGCTCTGAGGAAACCTGGATTCTTCTTGTGAACAGAGACAACATGCAACACTTCTGAGTGGGAGCTTCAAGAGCCAGCATATGTTTCAACAAATTTGCTCTTCTGCCAGCACAATCAGCTAGAAGTCTTCTCCATGGGGCGCCTGGGTGGCTCAGTTGGTTACATGTCTGCCTTCAGCTCAGGTCATGGTCCCAGGGTCCTGGGATCAAGCCCCACAGTGGGCTACCTGCTCAGCAGGGAGTGGGTTTCTCCCTCTCCATCCCCTTGCTCATTCTTCCTCTCTTTCTCTCTTTCTCTCTCTCTCTCTCTCTCTCTGTCTCTCAAATGAATAAATAAAATCTTAAAAAAAGTCTTCTCCACTAGCCCCATTCCCAGAAGTGAAGATGAATTGGAGCAGAGCCACAGGCAGCACATAAAGTACACAGAACATGAGAAAGAAATACATTTTCCTTGTTGTAACATATTAAAACTTAAGATTGTTTGTCATCACCATATAACTTAGCCTGACTGAAACAACATCCTAAAAACAATCACCAACTTCACTTCTCCTTTGGCATTTGTAAACCAAAAAGAATCTTCTCTACTGCTATTCTAATTTCATCACTCCCCACCAAAGCTAGGGAAATCATTTTAATTTGCTGTCATGTTATTTTGGCTGTAAAATTAACCATTTTAAATTTTCTCTGTATACAACCTGAAATATCCCACACCCTAGCTGTAGGACCTTGGACAAACTTCTTTACCATTAGACATTTTACTCTTTAACTCTATAGCATGTACTAAAGCTTGTAATTATTATGCATCTTTCTGCTGTTGATTTTTAAAATCTTGATTTCTCCACAGCAGACTATAAGCCCCACGAGGTCAAAGACTATTTCTGTCCTTCTTACCACTGCATACCCAGTGCTTAGCAGAGTGCCTCATACATGGAATGAATCATGTAGTTATTTGTTTTCTTATAAATGTTGTATGTGTCTTTTGGCTTAAATAAAACATTATTTAGATCGATAGCTTTGAACAGGCATTATTTTATATTTGTCTATGCTAAATGTCATCAGTGTCTCGTATCCAGACATAATATATAGCATTTCTTCTATAAACATGTATCTTCATAAAAATCAGAAATATACATCTCCTTTGGTGTTAATAGTAAAAAACAAAAACAAAAACAAAAAACCCACAACTGTACAAATCATCGCAAATCAAAGAAAACTGTTAACCTCACAGGTCTAGCCTACTGTAAATTAATGTATGTGAATGTTTATGAGTTGATATTCAAGAGTAGGCACACAGACTGCTATTTTATTTTAACTCAACTATTTTTTTTAAAACAATATTGATTTCAAGCAAAATACTAATAGTGATTGAATTTTTAAGCAATTCCCCCTTTTGCCTCTAGATGTCTCACCTGGAATTCTCATGGTAGATCTTCTAATGCAATATCCCACTATAGGCTTGGCTGAAATGTCACTTGGGAACTAAAACAGTAAACCATGTGAATTTAACTGCAGTTCGGTCAAAACATTCCATCAGTACTTTTTTTTTTTTTTAACTTTCTGGAAAAATGCAAATAACAGATGGTGGGAGAATAGGCAGATTTATGAGAAAAATGACTTTATATTAGTCATTCTGATGAGCCACATCCCAAGGAGGCCTTGCCTTTTTGGCTATGATGAACAGTTTCCAGGTGTAACCCTTGATGTTGGGAAAGTGATATGTAAGGTAATGGTCATCAGCCCATCTTAGCAGCTTTTTTTCCTACTTCAAAAGTAATTCATACCACCTACATCCCATTAGTGAGGTATGGAATTCAACATGCTAATATATGCCTTGAGGATATGACTTATGGAAAAATAATGATGACTTTAGCTTGGGAAAACTGATTTCCACAAGTTCAATCAGAAGCAAAAGTAACAGTTTAATTTGAGAGGATAAGAAGCATTTTTGCAATAGGCCAAAAGAGTTTATTTATTAGAATTTTTGAACATAGGTAATCAGAAATATGTCTTCTGCAAATATTCCTGTTAGTAAAAATGCTTTCCCAGTAACATATGTTATATAGATTAATATACATTATATTTTCAAACCCTATGATAATATTTAGTATATAAGGGAAATGTGAAAAAGACAGATGACCTAAAATAGTTTAGAAATAATATTACATTTCAGATGATCTTCAAACTATTTCAAAGTAGTTTAGTACAGTAGCAATAGAACATAGTCCCTTGGGTATATTTATATATATGCTCAGGCTCTACCACAAAAGCTAGATTTCTCTAATGTGAGAGAAAGGTATAATCTTCCTGTTTCTGAAATAGACTGGAAGAAGCAGATCATCAATATTTGTTTATTGAAAAAAAAGTAATTAATGAAAAGTGAGCACAATTTGATTATTTTCTTGACTATTTACCAAAGAAATGTTTTCTTTCTTTGTGTATTTTCATCATACTCGGATTAAATTTCTAGGTCTTAAATTCATTTTGTTTGTTTTTATTTTGGGCCTTGCAAATCTAAAGAATAGTTTAGAATGACTTTTGCCAATCATTTTGATTTGGGTTCAAATCAGACACCAATAAAGCTCGCAAAATGTATGGTTCTCAAAATATTTGGCATAACTCCTCATTTTGGCGTGATCAAATCCATCTCCACTTCAGAAATTGAAGAATAATTGTATACTTATTTGTCCAAGCTTTGAGCTCATCACCTCAAGAATTCCCAGTGAAATCTGAAACTGGTCCCTGGACAGTGAGGGCAGAGAGAAACAGAAGAAACAGGCAGATCTCTCCAAGTTGGTAGGTGGTAGTTTCAATAGGCAAGGGAATTGACATCTCAGGCTTGACTTGGGCAGCTCTAAGACAAGGAAATCTCTGCCTCTGCCCATCAGAATCTGAAAAGTTTATACAGAGGCCTTAATGGGGTTCAGTCATGTATCCTGTCCAGATGGCCCTAACGGCACTTTTCTCTCTCAAGGATACGTCCTTGAAATGGCTCCTAGTGTGGGAATAGATGGTAGGAAGTTCATTTCAAAGACAGGGATGGTGGTGAGGAGACTTCCATGGCCTGAGTCTACCTTTCAAGTCAGCTGGCACTCACATTCTCCTGAAGATCTCCTCCAACACAAGCCTTTGTCCAGATTTTAAGGTCATTGACGTCAATAACTGTAACTTACTCTTAAGAAAAGTGCTTGGTCTTCAACAAAATTTGGTTGAAAAAGTTGAGTTATATTTGTTAATTTACCAACTAAAGAAATTGATGCAGTCAACATTATTGTTGGGAGGAAGAATGGGATAGTTCTAGTAAGGTACTAGGAGGAAGTAAAAGTAACCATTAAGAAGAAAAAAAGAAAGGGACTAAGAGAAGTTAGTAAAAAAAAAGCGATTAGGGAATATAAATAAAAAGGAGGAACAAGAAGAGGTCAAATAGAATGAGCAGCAATAAAGGTAAGCCTTTCTTTAACCCCTGAATGATATTATTTCTGGGATCTTCTATCATAGCTCCATCTTTTCTTCAAACCTCAACTTAATTGATAGCAGTTCATGTGGATTTGACCAGCCTTTAAAGTTTGAGAATCCATCCAGTGCTGTGCAGGTCCTGAGAAATGAGGATGTCAAGCCAACTCCCGCTCCCTTGTCCCTTTCCCTGAAGACGATGAAAAGCTAACAGGTTTAGTGAATTCTGACCCAAGTAGAACCTACTTTTCAGAGCATATTCTGAATTCTTGGTCTGTGGGGCAGGTGGAATTTTCTGAATTCTATATCGAAATGCAGGAGCATACACTTACTTATAAAACCGGGAAGTATTTAAATTTCAAAACAGTTGTGGATCAGTTGTGGATGATTCACCCAGATTTACTTTGGTCTCAGTTTTCAGATTCTAAAGAATGCCTATTGGGCTAGAATTCTCAACAGAACTCTTCTAGGTGTCAGCTTCTATATTCTTTTCTGGAAATTAAAGTAGGGGTATGAAATCTAATCCTTTAATCATAACAGCTCAATTAAATTTTTCTCTGTTACTAATGCAATAATAATTATAGATGCATATTTAAATCTCAGATTTAATTTAATTTTAAAAGAAACACTAAAGAATTTGAGGTAGTTATCAGACTTTAAACTTTTAACTTCTTTTCAGTAATATCAGAAAATGAAATAAGCTTTGATTTCTTCATAAATTCAACACATAAAAATTTATTGAAAATCTACCATGAGCCAACCTCCACTAGGCATTTAGAATATAGCGATGAAGGAAACAGTATTTGCCCACCACCTCAAGCAGATGCTTGGACTGACTGAAAGGCTAACAGGTCTAATTCAATCATGTATTTTGGAAATAGTTGGACACCACTGCTTTCATAACTCTTATCCATAGCCATTTAGCTTTTTTCTTTCATCAAAGCAATAAAATCTGCTTTTTAAAACCATTACAAGGATGCTAACAATAAGAAACATATTTTTATTAGAACATTAAATGGTTCACTTATAAATACAGCTAAGGTTTGAGAAATATAGGTAGCTTGTTGAGAATACAGAAAAAGTAAATTGGAGCTGATGCAATGTTTATGATTTATTTTTAGAACTCTGTAAGAAGACTTCTTGGACTTAATTCTAGTAGGGCCATACATGTGTCATGTTAGGGTTTTGACGGAAACAGATGCTTCTTTCAAATGGTATAATTGCAGAGTTTTCAAGAAAAAATGTATTCCTTTCTTTACAAGTGGTGTGGGCAAAGAAAGGCTGGATCATCACACAGGGGATAAATTGCTCCGGGGAACTGTCACAATCTCTTCACCTGAGTAGAGAGAGGGGTTCCTTGAACACGGGGAGCATGTATGGATAGGACTGCCTGGGAACACTAGGCCCTTTGGCAAAGTGATATGGCCAACCTGTGGCCACCTAGGAAGGGGAGTAGCTAAAAAGAGAGACCCTAGCCACATTCTCCTCCTCCAACTCAGTCTTCTACCAGTGCTTCCCACTGGCCCAACCCACAGAAAGCCAGAGAGCAAGGTAGTTCACTAATGTGCCCCATAGAGGTCTAGCTTTGGCACCATAGAGTGATACGGAGAAAGCTGGTGTAGGGATCCAGACAAGAATATGGAGGATATCCAGAGCAATATGGTAATTGGAAGTTATTAAAATGATGTCTTGATGATCTTTTTAGTTTTATATTGAAAAACGACCTCCATAACACAAGTTTATGGATTTCTATTTTACTTTGAAGGTGATCTTCAAAATTCAAATTTTTATTATATGCATTCATTTCAGTAGACTGTGAAAATATCTGAACCTATCTTTCCA
>CM053605.1:8849322-8875290 GCA_028646535.1 Procyon lotor | reverse complement strand
CAAATGAGAGGAAATCCATTATGCAAGGACATCAGAGGAAAAACAAGCATTCAGCAGCTATTCTATTCAGCAAATAATAGTAAAAAAACCCCTAGCATTTATTAAATACTTGTTACATATTACATGTAATTTTAAATGTAACAAACCATCTAATTCTCACAAGAATGTATGAGAACTTTAGTTTTACCCATTTCAAGTTGGAGAAACAAAGGGAATATTACTATAGTGTTAAAGTCAAGTAAGAATCCTTTTTCCCATGCTAATACATTAACTTCATTGCTTTCCATATCCAGAGTTCTTTGAAGTATGTGTTTGGTCCGGTGATCTTCACTTCTACAACACTTGAGAGACTCATTTCTTGATATGAACCCTGGTCCTGGTCATGAGGTCAAAATCCACAATCCAAGTTTCCAAGCTATTGTAACCATCTTTTACCTTACTACTGCTTCAATTTCCCTATTCCCATGAATTACATATTTCTGCAAACTTAGTATCTAATCCTGTAGTCTCTGCTCATTGCTTATGTCTCAGAACCCTCATGATTTTCCTATATGTCTGAATATCATGGAATATGATGCCACAGCTCTTTTACCAAACCTCCTCACATTTCACTGTACGTACCCTCTCTGGATGGTCAGCCTACTCTCATCATTTGAGAACTTGTTTTTATATTTACTAATACTTATCTCTAAGATAGTAAAGTCAATAGTTGATCCTATATTGACTTAAATGTCACAAGTGAATGTTATGCCTCTATATATATATTCAGAAAATTGACATCTTATCTTCTCCACATTTTCAGACTTGAAATATACATTGCTATTATTAACTATAATAGTAATGTTTTTAACAATTTCATCTTTTTTAGCATGAACTCAACTTGCCATTTATATATAGCATTGTGAACATTTGCTGTTGTCACTTAAAACTCATTCTGGGTGTCTTACACTGTTGGCGGAAATGCAAACTGGTTAGCCACTCTAAAAAACAGTATGGAGTTTCCTTACAAAGTTAAAAACAGAATTAACCTAGGATCCAGCAATTTCACTACTTGGTATTTACCCAAGGACACAAAAATACTGACTCGAAGGGACACATGCACCCTGATATTTATAGAAGCATTATCAGCAATGGTCAAATTACGGAAAGAGCCCAAATCCCCACCGACTGAGAATGGATAAAGAAGCTGTGGTGTATATACACAGTGGAATATTACTCAACCACAAAAAGAATGAAATCTTGCCATTTGTAATGATGTGGATAGAGTGTATTACTCTAAGTGAAGTAAGTCAGTCAGAGGAAGACAAATACCATATGCTTTCGCTCATCTGGAATTTATGAAACAAAATAGATGAACATAAGGGGAAAAAAGAGAAAGAGAGAGACAAACCATAAAACAGACTCTTAACTATAGTGAACAAACTGAGGGTTGCTGAAGGGGAGGTGGGACAGGGGATGAGTTACATGGGTGATGGGTGTTAAGGAGGGCACTAGGTATTATATGTAATAAGCCCTGGGTGTTATATGTAAGTGATGAATCATTAAATTCTACTCCTGAAACTAATATTACACTATGTGTTAACTAATGAAATTCAAATAAAAACTTGAGAAAACAAAACAATTCATTCTCGAAGTCTTTTTATTCAGTTGCTTACCTCCATTCTTTCTATAGCACAATTTAACCATTCTGGAGTTTTTTTTGATATCAATATTAATTTGATACATCCCTTGGCTTGCAGGATATGTAGTCAGTTATTTTTTTTTCAAGAAAATATGTTTGTGTAAAGGTAAGCTCTGTGTGCCCCTACCCTTTTGAATACATTCATATTGCTCTCATATTTAAAGAACATCTCAGACCCTTAAAGAATTCAGAGGGAATCCCCCCTCCACCACTAGTGTTACCACCATTTGGTGTTTAATGATCTAAAGATCTAAACTCTGCTCCTTGTAAATAACTACTTCTAATATTTTTTTCTTCTAGACAAATATGTATAACATTTTTTCTTTGTCCTAGAAACTAAAATTTATTTCCAAAATTTACCACATATTGGTACAATTTTCATTAATTTTGCCTGATCTTCAAAGAAGTCTTCAAATACTCAGAAGATATTTTTGTTCATTCAAGAAAAGTATTTTTCTATTACATATTTGGTTGGTGTTCTTATATTCTTACTTATAATTTATATTATTAGATTATATTACATTATATTATTATATTATATTCTTACTTATAATTACTCTTATAATTTCTTCTTTATGAACAGCAACGAACTATAAAACTTAATTTCTGTTCTCTATTTTCCATTGTTATTTTTTTGGTCATTATTTTTATTTTTTCTTTCTTTCTTCTGGAAGTAGAAAAA
This sequence comes from Procyon lotor, assembly GCA_028646535.1. Classification (NCBI taxonomy): domain Eukaryota; kingdom Metazoa; phylum Chordata; class Mammalia; order Carnivora; family Procyonidae; genus Procyon; species Procyon lotor. The sequence continues at coordinate 8,872,927 of CM053605.1, read as the reverse complement.
TACTGAAGTCTTCCTCTTTTTCCTCAGTTCACTGACTGAATTGTTTTATTTTACTTATAGCTTCTTATGCTCATTTTATATACCTTTGTTTTTTTCTTTATATTTTTTCCTTTCTTTTATATTTTTTCTTTGATGAGTGTCTCAACTTTTTAAATTTCCCTCTTTGCATCCTTTTCATTTAGAAAAGAAACCAGCTAAGGTTCCTTGTACATAAAGTGTAACATCTAACATCTATCTCATTTAATGTAAGTTTTGTTTTATTCTTCAAAATTTAAATATCTAATTTCTTTAATCAGGTTACGTGTGTGTGTGTGTGTGTGTGTGTGTGTGTGACTTCAGCAATAAAGATTTACTCATGAAACACTTGGATCACTGATTCTGCTTGTATAAGCTGGGCGTTGGCCAACAGAGTACTTCTCTAAAAAAGTACCCAGAGATTCATGGATTAATTGATTATAATCAGGCAACTATATCACAGTAGAAAGATTGAGTGTATTAGTAGGAAGAATTGACCACCCATTTTGTATATATGTTTCAATATCACATTCCATTTGTATAATTATATAAAAATCAAAATGGTGAAATTAAAAGGGTGGATGAATCTATACGATGTAAACAATTCAAGAAGAACCTGCCAAATGCATGTCAAACAAATAGTTTAAGGCAAGGGTAATTAATAGAAATAAAAGGCATATTTTATAATAGTAAATAGTCATCTGGCAAAACACTTAGTAATTAAATGTATACACACATATAACTTAGACCTACGTAAAGAAAGAGTTGACAAAGCTAAAAGAATCACCAAACTTTTAAAAATTTGGAAATTTTAATAATATTTTAGTAATTAATAGAACAAGCAGATTGAAAAGATAGGAAGCATATAGGTGATCTGAAAAACAGAGTTCCAGATTTGGCTTAATTAACATATAAAATATGGAACCTTAGGCACCTGGGTGGCTCAATTGCTTAAGCATCTGACTTTAGCTCAGGTCAGGATCCCAGGGTCCTGGGATTGAGCCCCACTGCAAGCTCCCTGCTTAGTGAGGAGTCTGCTTCTCCTTTGTCCTTTGCTGCTCCGCCTACTTGTGCTCTCTCTCTCTCTCTCAAATAAATAAATAAATAAACAAATAAAATCTTTAAGAAAAATGCTGAACCTAATACTTACAGAATAACTTTTTAAAAGAGGCGACCATGAAATATTTAACAAATTTGATCACTTATTAGCACTAAAATTAGTCTCAACATATCATAAGATTCAAATAATGCATAGTTAATTCCTAAATCAGAGCAGAATTAATTTGGAAATCAAAACAAAAAATACTTTAAAAGTCTCCATATCTCTGGAAATTAAGGAACACATTTGAAATAGAGAAATAATACTTCATAAAATCAGTTCCGCTGAAAATTAGAAAATATATTGAACTTAATATGAATAAAACTATTATGTGTGTCAACACATGAGATGCTGCATAGTTGTGCTTATACAGAAATTTTTGCCTTAAATTAGCTTATTAGATACAAAGGAAGAAAAAAACCACTTAATAATCCCTTTCAAGAAAGTATAATATTAACATTAAATTAAGTCCAAATAAAGTAGAAGGAAAAATAATATAAGGTGGAAAATATGAAATAGAGAATAAATACAATATAGTGAATCAACAAAACCAAAGGTTCAGTACTTCAAAAAGATTAATATAATTGATATGATACTTCTAACATCAATCATCAAAGAGAGAGACATCAAGACTGAAAAGAGTAACATTGCTACTAATACATTTAAGAGATATACAAAGTTTAAGAGATTTACAAAGTTTAAGAGATATACAAAGAGATATACAAAGGTATTATGATGAACTTTCAAGCAATAAAAATGAAAATCTTGATGAAGTGGCAAATTCCTAGAAAAATACAAATTACCAAGATTGAAAAGAATTCACCAGGGTATTCTGCCAAACACATCAGAAATAAATAACAACAAACACATACAAATTTTTCCAAAGAACAGATATAGATGGAAAAATTTCTGACTCATTTTATAAGGTCAGTATAACCTTGATAACAGTAACTGATATCCAAAGAATTTTCAAAGCAAAAAATTGCAGGACAATCTATCTCAAAAACATAAATATATATTCTATAATACAATAATACAAAAATAAATTCAGTGATATAAAAAAGTGCAATATATTATGACCATAGGGACTTTATAATCCATTACAATAGCAGAACAGTTTTTACAAATTATATCATTGCAATAGATAGCGGTAATAGTCATTGTGAATGTTATATTAGGTGTGTTCTGGATGTAATTAAATACATGTGATTTGTTTGTTTTCTTTAACATAAAATTAACTTAGTTGAATTCAAACTGTAAATTATCTTTCTTGGCTGGTAACTCAGTCTCAGAGTTATTGTATATTTTAGAATATGTCCCATATTTCAGGGTTTAGTGGTCAGCCTGAAATTGGGAAGAGTTTACATACAACATTTGAAGTTCTTTGCCTCAGTCCTTTCTCGAACTCTTCCCAACAATTTATCAATACCTACAGTTTACCAAATTTTTTTCCTACAGTTCTTCAGATCAGAAGGTCTTGATTTTCTACCAGGATTTTTGATTATGCAGGTGCAGATTTTATCTGCCCCTGGGTTGAAAGTCATAAAAACTAGTAACTCAGTTATGCCACTGGCTCTTCCAAATGTCAACTTCCATCTAGAAATGGTGTGCTTTGTTTCATTCTCCAATGTCTTTGGATCACTGTTTGTGTCCAAAATCCAAACCTATTTCTAGGTTTCTTTGTTTATAATCTTTCAAAATTTATAGTCATTATATGTGTAATGATAGAATCTTGTAAGAACTATGTGTCACATCAAAGGCAAAAATCTCTTGTCAGACTATTTTACCCAGCTCTCTTAAGGTAACAAAAAACAGAAATAGCAATGATGACCTTATGACCCACTAACCTCAATATTGTATATAAAGTATTTTAAAATCAATTTATATCATTTAATGTTTGACTCTATAAATAAATTATTCTTTAGAATAAAGGTTAAATAAAGTTGTCAGGTGCTGATAACTGGATCTTTCTAGTGTGTTATCTCTAATTTTATCATTAACTAACAATATTTATCTAGGTATGATTTTTCAACCACTACTCATAAGTATGCAATGCAAATATTTTTGCTAGGTACTCATAATCAGTGTTTGAAGATCTTGTAGTTAAATCCAGTGCTATAAGCTTTTGTCTGTTTGCCTTCTCTTGTTTCATTTTTTAAATGATCTAATCATTAATATGTGACCAGCAGATTGTTTACAAGAAAGAAGGAAAGAAGGAAGGAAGGGAGGAAGGAAGGAAGGGGAGGGTGGAGGAAGAAGAAAGAAAGGAAGGAAAATAAAAATGATGCATAGTAATTTTAGGAAATCGCTATTAGAAGATTATAAATGTGTATTTATTGGTTGAATCTGGCATAAATAGTTAGGGCTCTGCAATAAGAAAGCCTTCTCACTTCTTATTTTCCTTACTACTTTATCTTACTCTTTACACTTATCACCTCACCAACTAACATTTGACATATCTTATTATCTGCTCTCCCAAAATCAACTAAAATGGTTGACAGGAATTATGATCTGTTTTGTTTATTGCTATTTCTATTGCTTCTACAAGAAATTCTGGCACATAGTAGAGATTTTTTTTGTTGAGTCATAAACCCTACCTCACCTACTTACTAGCTGTCTTTTTGGACAAGTTACTGAGCCTTCCCAAACCTAAATTCCTACAAATCAAGAATGGGTATAATAATAGTAACTATCACATCCTCTTATTGAATATGACATGAAATAATTCATATAAAGAATTCCACACAGTGCACAGTGCCTTATCCAATTCTCTCTCTGTTGATTTATATATTTTTTTATTTGATAGTCATTGGCTTATAGCAACATTGTTTGTAATAGCCCAAAATGGGAAAATAGCCCAAATGCCATCTAGAGTCAAATGAATAAATACATTTTATTATATTAATACATTCATTTATTGTAATACCATTACTTAAATAAACAAATGACTACAACTTCACACAACATAGAAAAAAATAAAATTATTTCAATGAACAATTTAATTACTGCTTATAAAATAAGCATATGTTGTTAATGATTTCAGAAATGAATAGATTGTTTATCCTTCAGAACAGCAGAAGTGCCTTGGAGGCTATTAGGGGTCTTTATGGGGTGCTAGCAATATTCTGCTTTTTGATCTGGGTTTTGACCGTATGGTTGGATTCAATTTATAAAAATTTATTGAACTCTACATTTATGGTATATGTAGTTTTCTATAAGCATGTTGTATTTGAATGAGAAGTGTGCCTGGAAAAAAAAGAATAATGAAAGAAAGAAAGAGAGAGAGAAAGAGAAAGAAAGAAAAGAAAAAGTAAAACCAGAAATGGCCTGTTGTTCTCTTACCTAAAGATGACGTTTCACATGAGCATAAATCCCAAATGTTATTGGATTCAGCTTTCTTAAGAATAGACAGTTTACTTTCTTGGAGATCAATTGGTTCAACTGATTTTTATTTCATTGTCACATTGCTATTAATTATTTTTTCGTGTGCTATTATATTTAAATAATGATTTATTCATTTTTTTAGACTGTCAAGATAGTTTCTAGTAACAAAAAAGAGCAAAAAGACATGACAAACAATAAAAATGGAAACAGGAAACAGGTGAGAAAGAAATGTGGGTGTCTTAGAAAAAGTCTCTCATGGGCCACCTGGGTGGCTCAGTGGGTTAAAGCCTCTGCCTGCAGCACAGGTCATGATCTCTGGGTCCTGAGATCAAGCCCTGCATTGGGCTCTCTGCTCAGCACGGAGCCTGCTTCCTCCCTCTCTCTGCCTGCTTCTCTGCCTACTTGTGATTTCTCTCTCTCATATAAATAAATAAAAATCTTAAAAAAAAGAGAAAAAGTCTCTCAAATATTTTAATTTTAATATAATAGGTAGAGTTCTCTACATATAAATCAATATGCCATTAAATATTGACACAATAAAATCTCTCTCATTATTTTATGCTACACATTAAGAGTGCCCCTATCATATAATGGCTCTTCATATACTTTTATATAACCAGTTATGTATTTTTATTTTTTAAGCCCAGTTAGATTGTAAATTTCATTTGGGTGGAGATACTGTGTGAAAGTGAATGTTTATTTTTAATTTACTTAGAACTTAACAGTATGTTATTCAGCAACAACAAAAAATAGTGGACTGATTCTTAGATTCAGTAACTGTGATTTACGTCACTTCTTCACTAGATTTATGAGGCTTTATATACTTTATCTACTAGATTTATGAAGCTTTATATGCTTCAACAACCAAGTAGGATGTCAGTAGTTCGAACAATAAGAAACATGAGCATTTGGAATTCATTCTCATGATTGTCCTTCTCTCTGCAAATACTGCTCTTGGCATGTGACCTTATATACCTCTAAAAGGCACCTTTCCCTATAGATTTCTAGCTCTTTCACTGATAGATGGACAATAGTTGCATAGATAGGCAGAAGGATAGTAGTGGAAAATATTACTCCTATACATAATAGGACTTAAGTATAAAGATATAATGTATAATGAGTAAAGAATTCCTAGTTCAGTTCATTCCTAGTGAAATAGAAGACATCATAGATCAATCAATCAATCATCTGCACTGATAACCCTAAAGATTCGGCATCCTGAACACAGCTGGGTTACCTGTGACTTTCAGGGAGTCCCAAGAACAGACCTGTTCTTATCTCTGGGTATCTTCTATCCCCTCCTGCTCTCCCTCTTTCTAGTCTGTGTTCACATGTCTTCACACGTGGGTTAGCACTGACCTCAATGACAGCAGTTTTTCTTTCTGGATTCTGAGGTACAGATGTCCACTCAAATAATCTTCTGTAAACATTGTTTTCACCCTGCCAGTTTTGGGTTTAAAATCCTCCTGCGAGTTGGGGTGCCTGGTGGCTCAGTGGGTTAAAGCCTCTGCCTTCAGCTCAAGTCATGATCTCAGGGTCCTGGGATGGAGCCTCACATCGGGGGGCGGAGGGGATGTCTCTGCTCAGCAGGGAGCCTGCTTCCTTCTCTCTCTGCCTGCCTCTCTGTCTATGTGTGATCTCTCTTTCTGTCAAATAAATAAATAAAATCTTTAATAAAATAAATAAATAAAATCCTCTAGAGATTCCTGATGCCAAGTAAAGCACTCTGTTCTCATTTATTTCTGATGCAAATATTTTTTATTGAATATTTTCTGACAGGCATGATTTTAGACACTTGAGAAAAAGAACATTAATTCAGAATCTTATGCCACTATCAAATATCTAATAAGCCTAGTGGAAAGCCTGAATTTTAGTGATCTTGATATTTTTTTCTCCATCCATCTAATTGAACTTATTCCAAAGCTCCTATTTCAATCCTATTTGGTCTTATCTCAATGATTCTTAGATACTCAGTATTCTATTGTTGAGGCTTTAGCCCATGTTATTCTGTCACCTTAAATAACCTCACACTCTGTGGTCACCTCTTAGGTTTATCTCACTCCTACTTGTTTTTCAAAGTCCCTACCCTTCAGAAGACATTCCAGGAATGTGGGATCCCTAGTGAGTATCTCTTGTTTATAGTACTGACTATATAAGTTATCTCTTTCTGCATAAGAAATTACATGAGCCTAGTCACTTAAAACAAAATACATTTATTATATCACAATTTCTGTGGATCAGAAATGCAGGCACAGTTTGCACTCAGAGTGTCAGCTAAGCTTTCATTCTCTTCTAATGGCTTGACTGGGGAGGGCCAAGCACACTGTCATAGTTACTGGTAAAATTTGCTTCCTCATAGGCTCTTGGTCACCTTGCCACCTGGGTCTCTTTACAGATCACCGTAAAGCATGATAGCTTTTTTCTTCAGAGCAAGCAAGTGGGAGGGAAGAAAGCAGCAAGAATAGAAAGTAGCAAGTAGAAAGAGAATGTTAGCAAGATAGACATCATGGTCCTATGTATCCCATCATATTCCATCACTTTTTCTGTTTTCTATTCATTAGAAGCAAGCCACTAGATACAGCAATACTCAAGAGGAGGAAATTATACAAAGACATGAATACCAAGACACGAGAATCATTAGAAGCCATGTTACAAGCTGCCTACCACAGGGATAATGATAATAATGACAAAACAGCTGCAACAACAATTACAATTGTAGTTTTATCCTTATTGAGCACTAATTATTTGCCAGCATGGTGTCATATGCTTTATATATTATTCAGTTAACCTTTGAGCAATTTTATAAGATAGATGCTATCTTATTTCTCATTTCATTGATGGGAAAACTGAAAAACAGAAGATTATGTAACATATCAAAGTCACTACTTACAAGACCATGCAAGAGCTTGTTTCTAATGGACTATTAAATGTATTAAAAGTTACAGAAAACATGTAATAAGTCATTAATTATATACTGCACCATCATATTTTTATTTTTCATGTAAACTAGGTATGTTTTCCTGAATGTACAGCAATCTTTTGGAAAGAACCAAATTGCATATACTTATTCCATGTCGATTGCATATAGGCACTGTCCTGAACTAATGAGGTCACTTTTGTTTGCCAGTAACAAAAATACAATTCAAAACGGCTTAAGTAACAAGGAATTTAATGACTCATAACATACTTTTTCTTCAATATTTGCTTTATTCTTAGACACAATCTCTCTACATTGAGCCCTTTGGAATTTTTAATCTTTTGTTTTCCTAATTCAGAACTCTAGAGGAAAGAGAGCTCAGTTCAAATAACTACCTTGGAATTGAGTCATATTTGAATGGCTTGGGTACTGTGCCAATCTCTGATACAGTCACTGTCATTTGGAGGGCCAGGTAATCTGATTGATCATATATCCATCAGTACCATGCCCACCTCTGAGTCCATGAAGTGAAAATGAATTGTGTTCTGCACTCAAATAAGATATACTTAGGATGTTTTGTTTTGTTTTTTTCCTTTTTTCCTAAATACTAAGATGCCATTGCTAAAAGTTGGAGGGAAGATTTTTCTGGGCATGCTAAAAAATAAATGTTCATTGAGGAATGATTATGGTCTTTGGCCAAAAAGGCAGTTCTTCAATTTGAAATAAAATCTGTCTCTCAGGTACATTTACAAACTCTGAAACCCATACAGAGTTCTGGAGATCTCACCAATATTTAAAAATTATTTAATTCTTGTTAATGCCTCATACTCTCCTGGCTAAAGAGTTAGATTTCCTTTAATGTGTCCTCCATGGGTGGATTTTAGCTTCCATGGCATCCTGCTTGCTCTTTTCTGAATGTTCTCTTATGTATCTGTATCCCAATAAAAACAAATTCTATAGTATCAGAAATGGAATATGTGATGATATGTGAGGCAGATGAGGAATATAACAGGATTATCACCTCTGTGAGTCTGAGTGTGCTACTTCTCATTTTGGTGGAAGAACATCGCATAAATAGATGTGGCATGTCAGGAGCTCTGCCTTTGGGGTAGTAAGAATGCAGAGAAATCTGGGATTACTGGTTACACATTGGTGAACTGACTCAACTGAAGATTTTTCAGAATAAGTTGTGACCATAAATTCTATTTTATATTGTCCAATAGACAAGAATCTATATGGCATATTTTCAGTTGATGGTGGAATACGTTAATAGAGTCATAACAATTTCCATTAATTAATTAATTAAATCTAAGCAAGATGTTGGTTTCTGATGGACCTTTAAGTTTTAAGTGAGAATCCCAAACATTGGCTGATAGAAGGCTGGAGGACTCTGGGTGACTTAGTTTGTTAAGCATTCAACTCTTGGTTTCAGCTCAAGTCATGATCTCATGGGTCATGGGATTAAGTTCCCTGTCAGGCTCCATGTTCAGCAGGAAGTGTGCTTGAGTTTCCCTCTGCCCCTCCCCCCGCTAGTGCTGTCACTGTCTGTGTCTCTCTCTTTCTTTCAAATAAATAAATAAATTGAAGAAGAAGAAGGAAGAGGAGGAGGAGGAAGAGGAGGAGGAAAGAAGAAGAAGAAGGGAAACAGGAGGTTGGAATCAGCCCTGCAGGGAAGAAGGGAAGTTAAAAGTAATTAAGTGGTTTGAAGTTTCTTATTACTGACAAATCATAAGTCTACCGTTTTTATCTGGACTACTCCAACATCTCTCCACTAGTCGTCTTGCTTTTACCTCTGTCCATTTCTCCTAGAGTACATACTCTACAATGCAAGCCAAATCATCTTTTAAAATGTAAATAAGATCATTTGAGTACCATGCAAATGTTTAAAATTCCCTAACACTTATCTACTGTAGTTAGAAATCTTAATCTTGATGAAGTCCCAAAAGTTCATTTTTGCTTTTGTTTCCTTTGCCTTTGGAAGCAAGATAAAAAGCTTCTGCACAGCAAAGGAAATAGTCAACAAAACAAACAGGCACCCACGGAATGGGAGAAGATACTCGCTAATGACACTACACACAAAGGTTTGATATCTAAGATCTATAAAGAACTCTGAAACTCAACACTCACAAAACTGATAATCACATCAAAAAATGGGCAGAAAAAATGAACAGACACTTCTCCAAAGAAGACATACAAATGACTAACAGACATATGAAAAAATGTTCATCATCTTTAGCCATTAGGGAGATTCAAATAAAAACCACACTGAGATACCACCTTACACCAATTAGAATGACCAAAATCAACAGGACAGTAAACAACAAATGTTGGAGAGGGTGTGGAGAAAGGTGTGGAGAAAGGCTGTTGGTGGGATTGCAAGCTGGTGCAGCCACTTTGGAAAACAGTGTGGAGATTCCTTAAGAAATTACAAATAGAGCTACCCTATGACCCTGCCATTGTACTACTGGGTATTTACCCCAAAGAAGCAGATGCAGTACAAAGAAGGGTCACATGTACCCCAATGTTCATAGCAGCAATGGCCACAATCGCCAAACTGTGGAAAGAACCAAGATGCCCTTCAACAGATGAATGGATAAAGAAGATATAGTACATATACACAATGGAATATTATGCCTCCATTAGAAAGGACGAATATCCAACTTTTGTATCAACATGGACGGGACTGGAAGAGATTATGCGAAGTGAAGTAAGTCAAGCGGAAAGAGTCAATTATCTTATGGTCTCATTTACGTGTGGAGCATAAGGAAAAACATGGAGGGCATTGTGAGAAGGAAGGGAAAGGGGAATGAGAGGGGGAAAGAGGGGGAGGTGAATCATGAGAGACTGTGGACTCTGAGCAACAAACAGGGTTTTGGAGTGGAGGGGGGTGGGCGTTGGGCGAGCCTGGTGGTGGGTATTGAGGAGAGCATGTATTGCATGGAGCTCTGGGTGTGGTGAATGAACAATTAATCTTGTAATACTGAAAAAAATAAAATTAACATATTTGGGGAAAAAAAAGAAAAACAGGCAAACAAAAAAAAGAAATCTTAATCTTGGCCTCTGAGGCCCTCCAGAATCTGGCCCCCATCTAGTTTTCCAATCTCATCCCCTTTTGTGTCCATTTCAGGCTCTTTGGCTTCCTTTTGTCCCTTGATCATGACAAACTCATGTTCAAATAAGAAAATTTTCGCTTGCCATACACTTTGTTTGAAATGTTCTTCCTTTGTATTTTGGTATGACTGGGCATTTACCACATTGAAGTATCAACTAAAATGTTGCTTCATCAGAGAAGGCTTTTTGGGCTACCTTATTTAAAGTACATTATCATCCCATTCCCTATCCATCACTTTTTGTTCCATTATTTTATCCAATTTAGTTCTTCAAGAACTTCTTCAAATCAAGAGCTGGTTCTTTGAAAAAAATCAATAAAACTGAAAAACTCTTGTTTATCCATTCATTCTAGGTTGTGATGGAGGGGGGAGAGAGAGAGAGAGAGAGAAGGAGAGAAGGAGAGAAGGAGAGGAAGAGGGAGAGACAGAGAGAAATCAAGAAGCAGACTCTTAACTATAGAGAACAAACTGATGATTACCAGATGAGAGAGGGGTGAGGGTGGATTAAATATGTGATGGGGATAAAGGAGTGAACTTCTCTGATTGAGCACAGGGTGATGTATGGAACTGTTGAATTACTATATTGTACATTTGAAACTAATATAACACTGTATATTAACTAACGAATTAAAGTAAAAACTTAAAAACTAATTTTAAAAAAGAACTTCAAGACTAAAAACAAATTTTTTTTAATTGTCTTCCTGTCCTTAGTAGTAAGACTGTGAGAATCTGAATCATATCTCTGTATTTTGTTGCTGTTAATACCTGTTTATTGGTTCCACGACAGTATCTGGAAGAGCAGAGGGTTAACATGTATTTTGTAAATGAATAAACAAAAATTTTAAGTGCAAATAGTAAATTCTAATCACACTAAAACTTGGAAAACCTATAATAATTCTGAAGAGTTCAGTGAATAACAGCGTTGAACTATTTTTCTTTATCTCAGTTTCCATAACTGTAAAACAGAGGTAATTATTGTATCTGCCTCATAGAGCTTTTATGAGAGTTAACTAACTTAATATATTTAAGATCTAACAATAAGATATTATTATCTTATTGTTATAATAAGCAATAATAAAATTAAGCTATAATAATAGCATATTGTTAATAACAATAACCTCCCTAAAATATTAGAACCTATAAAAATGCTATAACTATTCATGAATTAATACATGGAACACTCACTCTCATTTTTTGGTATCTTTCTAAATCATTATTTTTAAATGAATTAGCTGAGACGCTAGTTTGTCCTCTAACTTTCTGCATGCTGGGTTAGTAATTTACAGCCTGTGTTTCTAAGCACTGTTTTGGACCTGTGATATAATCATGCAGCTGAAGGATCACATAAATAGACATGAAGGGGAGAAGCTAGGTCACATTTTAAACTTTGAACCAAATTAACAAAGATGAGTAAGTCAAGCCTAATCTCTATTATGATTGGGTGCTATTACTGTCACGTAGGTCAATGTCTTAACAGTAGTCATACCACTGATTTCCTGGTATTAATCTTGACCTTTCACATTGGGTATTTGCATTCACTTGTATTAAGTTGTGTTGATTGGATATAGTTGGAGATACTGCACTTGTTGCATCATTTGGAATGTGAGACAAGATAAATTTAAGGGTTGCACCTGCTACAAAATATTTAGTCATCACTGACTGCTAATTTGGTTTCAGTTTCACAGCTAAATTTCTATTTGTGAGTATGTAAATACTAAAATTCAGTTTGGTTCTTGAGAGGGCTTGCATAAGATGAACCATGTAGGACTTTTAATTTGCAACCTGGAATATTAGATTTCCCTGATCTCAGTGTCCTAATCTGTAAAATAATTGGGTATGATTTAGTTCTTAGATCTTTCCCATCTGAAATTCTCTGATCTATTAAGAGATGGGGGAAGGCATTAGCTACAGGCGTAAATGACAGATTGGTAACAATAATATTATATAAAGATTATATTCAAATCTTGTTTTCTTTTTTAAATTGGATATATTTATATATTGCAAAATTATTACCACAATAGGCTTAGTTAACACCTTCATCACCTTACATAATTGTCATTTCCTTTTGTGATGAAACAGTTCGGTTTCCTCTCTTAACAACCTTCAAGTACTTAAGAAGACTGTTAACTCTAATTATCACGCTGTACATTAGAACGTCAGAACTTAATCATCTTATAACTGGAAATTTATACTCTTGAATAACATCTCCAAATTTTCCCACCCCTCCAGTGCGTGGTAATCACCAATCTATCCCATTTCTATGAATTTTTCTAGATTCCATATATAAATCGGGTCATACAGTATTTGCTTTTCTCCATTGACTTATTTCATTTAGCAGAATGCCCTCAAGTTTCATTCATGTTCTTATAAAAGACAGGATTTCTTTTTTCTCATGGCTGAATAACATTCCATTGTCTTTATATGCCACATCTTCTTTATCTATTCACCTTGTCACCACGACACTAAGGTTGTTTCTATATCTTGGCTATTATGAATAATGCTGCAATGAACATGGGAGAGCAGATACCTCTTTGAGATCCTGATTTCATTTCCTTTGGCTACGTACCCAGAAGTGGAATTGCTGGATCATAAGGTAGTTCTGTTTATAATTTTTTGAGAAACCTTCGTACTGTTTCCCACAGTAAGTGCACCAACTGACATTCCTATCAACGGCGCACAAGAGTTCCCTTTTCTCCACATCCATGCCATCTCTAGTCTATGTGATGGTAGCCATTCTAGCAGTGTGAGGTGATATATCATTGTGCTTTTTATATGCATTTGTCTCATGATTAGTGATATTGAACACCTTTTCATGTTTCAGTTGGTGATTTGTACATTTTCTTAGGGAAAATGTCTAATCGGTTCCTCTATTTTGTAATTAGATTTTCTTTTTTTGCAACTGACTTGTGTAAGTTCCTTATATACTTTGGATACTAACCTCTTATCAGATACATGGTTTGCAAATATTTCCTCCCATCTATGGTTGCCTTTTTATTTTGTTGATTGCTTCTTTTCCTGTGCAGAAGCTTTTTAGTTTAATTCAATCCCACTTACTAATTTTTACTTTTGTTGCCTGTACTTTTGTTATAGCCAAGACACTGTTGTTAAGGCAATGTCAAGGAGCTTTTTCCTTGCTTTCTTTTAGTTTTACAGTTTCAGGTCTTAAGATTAAGTATTTAAACCATTTTGAGATAACTTTTGTGGTGGTATAAAATAAGGGTCCAGTTTCATTCTTCTGCAAATGATGGTCCATTTTTCCCAGACCCATTTATTGAAGAAACTACTTTTTCCACACTGAATATTCTTAACTCTCTTGTCAGATATTAATTGACTATATGTATGAGAGTTTATTTCTGGGCTCTTGATATTAATATATTTATTTTATATCAATATATTGATATTAATATATATTATCTGGGCTCTTGATAATTAATATATATATTTAAATGCCAATGCCATACTGTTTTGATTATTATAGCTTTGTAATATGGTTTGAGGAGTGATGCTTTTACACTTTATTCTTTTTCAGGATTATCTTGGATAATAACTTCATACAAATTTTAGGATTGCTTGTTCCTATTTCTGTGAAAAATGTCATTGGAATTTTGATAGGGATTACATTAAATCTATAGATGGCTTTGAGTAGTATGGACATTTTAACAATATTAATTTTCCAGTCCATGAACACAGGATATATTTCCATTCACTATGGCTTCTTCAATTTCTTTTATCAAAATCTGTGAGTTTTCAGTGTACAAATCTTTCACTTTTGGTTAAATATATTCCTATGCATTTTATTAGTTTGACACTATTGTGAATGGTATTTTCTTTATTTTTCTAATATTTTATTGTTAGTGGATAGGAATGCAACTGATTTCTGTATGTTGATTTTGTATCCTGCAACTTTACTAAATTTGTTAATGAGTTCTAACTTTTTTTGGAGAAATCTTTAGGATTTTCTACATATAAAACCAAACCATCTGCAAACAGACAATTTTACTTCTTCCTTTATGATTGAAATGATCTTTCTTTTGCTTCTCCTTTCTTTTATTTCTCCTTTCTTTTTATTTCTCCTCCTCCTTTTCCTCCCCTCCTCCTCCTCCTTGGCATAATTTTTCTGGCTGGGACTTCCAGCACTGTGTTGAACAGAATGATGAGAGTTGACACCGTTGTCTGCTTCCTAATCTTCAAGGAAAAGTTTCAACCTTTCACTGTTGAGTATGATGTTAGCTGTGGGGATTGTCTTATTTGGCTTTTATTATGTTGAGGTATGTTCCTTCTATACCCAATTTGTTGACAGTTTTTCTGATAGATAGATAGATAGATAGATAGATAGATAGATAGATAGATAGATAGATAGATATAGATTTAGATATATTTCACCTTTTCTGCACCTATTGAGATGATCATATAATTTTTATCTTTCATTCTATTAATGTGGTATATAATACTTATTTGTGTATGTTGAACTATTTCTGCATCCTGCAAATAAATCTTACTTGATCTGGTATATGATCTGTTAAGTGTACTATTAAACTTAGCTTGCTAATGTAATTGGTTTAATAATTTTTGCATTTCTATTTATAAGGAATATTGACCTATAGTTTCCCTTGCTTATGTGTCATTATCTGGCTTTAGTATCAGAGTAATGTTGGCCTTGTAAAATGAGTTGTTTTACATGTTATTTTACATGTTTCCTCCCTTCTCTTTTTTTTTTTTTTGAAAAGTTTAAAAAAGATTCATTTTAGGGGCGCCTGGGTGGCTCAGTGGGTTAAAGTTTCTGTCTTCGGCTCAGGTCATGATTTAAGGGTCCTGGGATCAAGCCCCACGTCGGGCTCTCTACTCAGCAGAGAGCCTTCTTCCCCCTCTCTCTCTGCCTGCCTCTCTGCCTACTTGTGATCTCTCTCTCTCTCTGTCAAATAAATAAATAAAAATATTTATTTAAAAAATTCATTTTAGTTCTTCTTAAAAAGTTTGATAAAATTCACCAGTGAAACCATCTAGCTTTTCTATGTTGGGAGGTTTTTGATCACTAATGCATTTTCTTACCTATTTTTTATATTTTGTAATTCTTCATAGTTCAATCGTTTTGGTTTTTTTTTTTTAAAGATTTTATTTATTTATTTGACAGAGGGAGAGAGATCACAAGTAGGCAGAAAGGCAGGCAGAGAGAGGGTGGGAAGCAGGTTCCCTGCTGAGCAGAGAGCCCCATGGGGGGCCTTGATTCCAGGACCCTGAGATCATGACCTGAGCTGAAGGTAGAGGCATTAACCCACTGAGCCACCCAGGCGCCCCTTCATAATTCAATCTTAATAGGTTGTGTTTTATAGGAATTTGTCCATTTCTTCTAGGTTTCTCCATTTGTTGGTATGTAATTGTTCATAATAGACTCATGATCCTCTGTATTTCTGTGGTATCAGTTGTAGTATTTCCCTTTTCATTTCTGATTTTATTTAATTGAATCATCTTTTTTATTCTTAGTCTAGTTAAGGGTTTGTCAATTTTATCTTTTTTAAAAAAAAGCTTAGTTTTGTTGATTTGTCCTGTATTTTTTCCCAGTCTCCATTTCATTTATTTCTGCTCTGTTCTTTGTTATTTCCTGACTTCTGGTAACTTAGGGCTGAGTTTATTCTTTTTCTAGTTTCTAGAGGTATAGAATTATGTTGTTTGTTTCAGATCTCTCTTTTTTCTTATAGTTCGTCATTATAAACTTCCCTTTTACATCTGCTTTTGCTGCATCCCGTAAGTTTTGATATGTTTTGTTCCCATTTTCATTTATTTCATTATGCTATTTTCAACTTTTTTTTTTTTTTTGTTTCTTCTTTGACCCACTGGTTGTTCAGGAGTGTGTTGTTTAATTTCCATGAAATTGTCAATTTCTCAGTATTCCTCCTGTTATTAATTTATGGTTTCATACCATTATGGTTGGAAAAGATACTGTGATCTCAATCTTCTTAAATTTGCTAAAATTTGTTTTATGACTTAACATATGATCTATTCTGGAGAATATTCCATGTAAGCTTGAGAAGAATGTGCGTTCTGCTGCTGATGGTTGGAATGTTCTGTATGGGTCAGTTGGATCCAATTGGTCTAAAGCTACTAAAAGTCTAACACTTTCTTCTTGATTTTCTGTGCAGATGATATATCTTTTATTGTAAGTGGGGTACTGAAGCCCCTACTATTATTGTATTGCTGTCTATTTCTCACTTTATATCTGCATTTGCTTAATACATTTAGGTGAACCAAAGTTGGATGTATATATATTTACTATTGTTTTTGTTGCTCATGAATTGGTCCCTTTATCATCATAAAGTGACCTCTGGCAAGGTCACTTTTGAGTTAAATTGTATTTTGTTTAAAAGAAGTACAGCTACTCCTGCTCTCTTTTGGTTTGTACTTATTTTTTTTTTTCCCATCCCTTCACATTAAGCCTATGTATATACTTAGAGCTGAAATGAATCTCTGTAGGCAGCTTATATTTAGGTTTTGTTTTTCTTTATTCATCTAGCCATTCTATGCCTTTTGGTTGGAGAACTCAATTCATTTATGTTCAGAGTAATTATTGATAGATAAGGACTTCCCAATGCCATCTTATAAATCACTTTCTGGTTGTTTTGTAGTTCCTTTTTTCCTCTCTTGTTGCATTCTTTTGTAAAGTAATGGTTTTCCATAAGGCTATGCTTTGGTTCCCTTAGGGTTTTTTTGTGAATCTACTATAAGTTTTTGCTTTATGGTTACTATGAGGCTTACATCAATTATCTTATAGATATTACAATCTATTTTATGTTAATAACAAACTAATTTTCATTGCATATAAAAGCTACTCTTTCATTTTCCCTCCTTTAAAATTTTTGATGTCACAATATGCCTATTTCAATTTTATGTATCTGTTAACAAATTATTGGTGTTATAGTTATTTTTAATAATTTTGATTTTTAACCTTTATACTAATAGTTAAGTGGTTCATATCCCACTATAGTACAATATTAGAGTTTTCTGAATTTGACTTTATACTTATGTTCACTAGTATGCTGTATATTTTAATGTTAGTAATTAGTATTCTTTCCTTTCAGCTTGAAGAACTCATTTTACTAATCTAGGAATGATGAATTCTCTCAGATTTTCTTTGTCTAAGGAAGTGTTTCTCTCTCCTTCATTTTAAAAGACAACATTTCTGGATAGAGTATTCTTGTTTGGCAGATATTTTATTTTGATTTGTTTTGTTTTACTTTTAGCACTTGGATTATATCACCTCACTCTCACCTGGGCTGTCAGGTTTCTGCTGAGGAATCTGTTTAGACTTTTATTGAGGTTCCCTTCTAAGTTATGAACTTATTTTCTCTTGTTGCTTTTAAGATTCTTTTTTTGTCTTGATTTGTGACAATTTTATTATAATGTGTCTTGGAGAGGATCTCTTTAAGTTGAATGTGTTTAGTGACTTGTAAGCTTCATGAATTTGAATATTTAAATTCCTCCCCAGATTTAGGAATTTACTGGTCATTTCTTTTTAAGATATTACGCATTTATTTGAGATAAAGAGAGAGAGTGAGTGACAGAGAGAGCATGAGCAGGGAAGAGGGGCAGAGGGTGAGGGAGAAGCAGGTTCTTCACTGACTAGGGAGCTCGATACCAGGCATGATCCTAGGACCCTAGAATCATGACCTGGGCTGAAGGCAGACGCTTACCCCACTGAGCAACCCAGGGACCCTGATCATTAATTTTTCAAATGAGATTTCTGCCTCCTTTTCCCTCTCTTCTTCTGGGACCTCAGTAATTTGCAGGTTAGTTTCTTTTGATTGTATTCCATAGATCATGTAGTGTGCTTTTGCTCTTTCTCTTTCTTTCTTCCTTCCTTCCTTCCTCTTTCTTTCTTTCTTTCTTTCTTTCTTTCTTTCTTTCTTTCTTTCTTTCTTTCTTTCTTTCAGTGAGTAATTTCAAAGGTCCTGTCTTCTGATTCACAGATTCTTTCTTCTGCTTGATCCATTCTTTTGATGCTGTCTTTTGAATTTTTCACTTCATTTATTTTATTCTTCAGCTCCATAATTAGCATTTGATTCTCTTTTATGATTTCTATCTCTTTTTAAACTCATTTTTTGTGCATATGTATTATTTTCCTGCTTTCAGTAAATTGTCTTTCTACA
This sequence comes from Procyon lotor, assembly GCA_028646535.1. NCBI lineage: Eukaryota > Metazoa > Chordata > Mammalia > Carnivora > Procyonidae > Procyon > Procyon lotor. The sequence continues at coordinate 8,854,261 of CM053605.1, read as the reverse complement.
TTTTCTTGTAATTCATAGAAATCCCTTAAAGTAACTATTTTGAATTTTTATTGGATAAATCACAGATCTCCATGTCTTTGGGGTTGATTACTGGATGACTATTGTGATCTCATAGTGGTGTTGTTTTTTTCTAGATTTTTTTTATGTTTCTTCAAGTCTTCCATTGCTGTCTTCACATTTCAAGTAGCAGTCACCTCTTCCAGACTTTATTGACTTTGGGAGAGATATACCTTTCATCAGCCCTGTTAAGAGTGCTGAGGCTTTCTCAGACTGCCTATGATTATGCTTGCTCCCTCTTGTGGTCAAATTGCTAAACTTGTATGCCATTTTTTCAATCCTGCAACATATCAGTGAGGGTGCTGACAGCCTCCTTTATGTTTTTCCAAAGGCAGAGTAGGGGGCCCTGTGTGGTTCAGTCAGTTAAGCATCCAACTCTTGATTTTTGGCCCAGGCAATGATCTCAGGGTCTTAAAATCAAGCCCTGTATCAGGCATTGTGCTCAGTGAGGAGTCAGCTTGAGATTCTCTCTACCCCTCCCTTTGCCCCTCTCTCCAGTCTCACTTTCACTCTCTCTCAAATGAACAAATAAATCTTAAAAAAAAAAAAAAGGTGGGGTAATGCTCGAGTGTGGTCTCTAACTGACCTAGATTCAGACTAGCTTTCTATGTGTTCTTACTAGTTGTCTGTCAAAGCTCACCCTACCCACCACCAGGGAGTCACACAGAGAGCCAGCCACAGGATAGATAGGGTGTATGGATCAGTTGTGCCGAACACTGGGAGTGCCTGTGGGCCAGTTGGTGAATCTGTATGCAGTGCATTCCCAGTGGTTTCTGAGTGGGCTTTTTAAGGTTATTGAAGTATATGTGACATACAATGTTACATTAATTTCAGGTCTACAATATAGACTGTTGGATAAGTCTATTTGTTACACTATGCTCACCACAAATGTAGCTACCATCTGTCACCATATAATCTTATTATAATACCACTGACTATATTTTTATCTCCATGACTTATTTACTTAGTAACTAGAAACTTATATCTCCCATTGCCCTTCACCCATTTTGCCCAGCCCTCCATTCTCTCCCCCTCTGATAATCATCAGTTTGTTATCTGTTTTTATGGATCTGTTTATGCTTTTTGTTTATTTGTTTTGTGTATTAGATTTCACATATAAGTGAGATCATTTGGTATTTTTTTCTTTCTCTGTCTGATTTATTTCATGGACAGGCCTCTTGATTGTGTCTGTAACATAGCTAGTAAGATCCTTGTCTCTTTCGCCCTCCATGAGTCCTATCTGCCACTCATCCACTCATCCAGCCTCTCTTCTGCCCCTCAAACACAGAGCTCATGACTCAGTAGTCCAGAGAGGGTGAGATAAAAATGGACCTCTTTGACAATATCCCACACAGTCGGCGAAGCCAGGCACTCACTCACATAATCTCACTTTCCCCCTTGGGAGGAATCATGGGCTGAGACTTTCTCATGATCCTGAGCTCATAGGAGGGGTGATATGAGTAAAGCCAAACCATTCCTCTTACCCTCTTCAGTGCACCCAAATTCATCTTTTTTTCCTTCAAACATTGTGTCAGAACCTCTCTATTAGAAATCTGGATTACCACAAAGGCTTTCTCATATGTGCCTGATTATCTAGGACAGTGTTTTCCAAGGGCTCTCATATTGTGGCCAGGAGGGGATGGACCTGGTTCACAGGCCACTAAAGCCATAGTGAGGATTGAGTTCTGTATGCATATTATCTGATGTGTGAGTAGGAGAGACACTTCCAAAGTCTGTAGGCATGTAGTGCTGGATCCCACAACTCCCACAAAGGCACTTTTACCTATGGATGGATGCCAACTTGTTTTTGGTGGGGGGTATATGAGCTAGAACATCTTATTTGGTCACACTGTGATGTCACCTCAAATTTTCAACACATTACTAGTGACTTAGTTGATCTATCACTAAATGATATAAATAAGTAAGTCACACAAAGGATGCCTGGGTGGCTCAGTCAATTAAGCCTCTGATTTTTGATTTCAGCTCAAGGCATGATCTCAGGATTGCGAGATCAAGCCCTACCTCAGGGTCCACACTCAACAGGGAGTCTGCTTGAGATTCTCTCTCTCTCCCTCTCCTTCTGTCCCTGCCCCCCTGTTCTCTCTCTCTCTCTTCCCCTAAATTAAATAAATAAATCTTAAAAAGTAAGTCATGCAAAATAACTAGAATTCACATTCACTAAAAACAGTAATATGGTATCATTTTCTAAATTAGCAAAATTTATAAAATTAATAACAAATTATAGTATCAAAAAATCAGCATACTTATCAATTTCTGATTGCAATGCAGGCACTAGATATCTGTTGGAAAGAAATACCAGGGACTTCAGGATTCTTTCAATTTTAGAAAAAAAGAAAACCAGCTCCAACCAGCAGAAGGGAAAAAGAGGAAATGTTGACTCTAGTAACCTAGATATGATGTTGCTCATCATATCTATGTTGGATTATTGCTTAAGTTGACCTCTTCATGGATCTCATTATTTTGATTTGTATTATTTTTCCTGTAGCATCACAGATTTACTCTGAAACGTATCACTCATTCAATATAGGTCTCATGGCCATTCCTGAAGAATCACTCCAGGCAAGAGATAAAATATTTTGATCAGATAAACCTGGGTCATGAACCTACAGTTGTATCTGGCTGGTGGGACTATTTATTCATTCTTTCTCCCTTCAGGAATTTATTTAGCAAATATTTATTGTACACCAACAATGTGTCAGGTACTGTCCTGGGTGCTGAAATATAGCAATGAACAAATCAATCTTTCTTGTCAAGTAACTTACACATCCCAGATGGGTTAAATGAATTATGCAATCGATACTTACCTTTGCTGTTTGTTAAAGAATTAACTGATTTTCTGTAATCCTTTGATACCGATATAGCCTACTTATTCCAGAGTTTATAAGGTTATTCCCCAAAGCTATATTATTTTGGAGGATCCCATGCAGACTGGACTGCACTAAATATATTTTGTCTGTTTAAAATTATTTCCTATCTTCCTTTAGGAGTGCTTCCTCCACTATCATATAGTTTTGGTAGTGATTTTAATCAAGACACTATAGCATAATCTTCCAACCCCCTCATTTCTATCTCTAAAGGATGTTTATATTATTTGAACTGGGCCACAGAGAGTACCATTGCTTCCTGGACTTTTTAAGAGATTGGCATATGCCAAAGAATGGCTTTCTGTCCTCCAATTTCTGTTGGAGCTGGAAAAGACCAATTTCTGGAGTTTAAGTTTATGAGGTATGGACTTGGAATCATTACCATGCAGAAATCCATTCTATGTAGCAGAGGATCAGATAATTGGACCAACACATAAAGGATGCAGAACTGAGAAATTGTGAAGGAGAAACAGAGAGAGTAGGCAACATGATTACATCATTGATGCTTTATCTCACCCTGAACCTGAAGATGATCTTTCCTTCAACTGTTGGTTATTTGAGACAACAAATTTCTTTACGGTTTAACTTGTCTGAGATTTGGATTTTTCACTTTTAATGGAAAAAGTCTTAACTAAAACAGGACAACAGAAAACAAACTGAAGAATTTATTGGAGGTAATTTCCAAAGCTGAAGAGGAATATATCAGTTGTTATGAAAAGAAGGAAGGAATGAGTAAAAATGTATTTCTCAACCAGTGTCTGTGTTATTTAGTTGCTGGGAAATAATCAAAACTAAACTCAGGCCACCTCTAGAGAGGTTAACAAGCAAGACCCAGCATATTCTGAGTTTGGACAAGACTCTTTGGGGATGTGACATGGGACTGATGGATTAGTCCATTCAAGTGTAAGTGATCAAGGTTTGATGGTGGCTCTAAAGCAAGAAAATCAGTAGTGACAATTGGAAGGTGAAAAGAAGGTGACCAGCAATTGAACTGTCAAGAAGACAGTGGGAGGACCCATGAACATCTCATCAAGATTCTTCCAAACTTTGCCAAGGAGGAATAGAATAGGGCATTCTCTTCTGTAGTTGGGTGTTTTTAGGGTCTCAGACCAGAAATATGATTAATAACTAAAAGGAAAATGGGAGTGCAGTGTGATGGGAGAATGAGTGAGAGAGGGCGGCATACAAAAGGAAACAGAATTTGAGGGGAGAATGAGGGATAGGAAAAAAATAATATCTATAGAAAAAGGAGTAATGAAACAACCAAAAGAAGAGAAGTGGTGGAGTGAGAGGAGAAGAGAGAGAAAGAGAATGGGAATAAAACAAAAGTTGTTCTGACAAAGTCAAATTTGCACATTTTAAACAAATACTTTCACTCTGAACATTTATGGAACTTGTAAAACTATTCCCTCTTCTTAGCTGTCATCTAGGTGTAATTATGTCTTGCTCTATACTAACAGTTAGAAAAAAGAAAACAAAAGATTTCAGATCAATCAACACTTTTTAAAATGAGTTTCCTTTTGCTAGAAACTAGAGGTTCTGTGCAAATATCTAGAGTCCACTACAAATAGTAGTTTGGCATTAATTTAATAAATCAATTTTGCATAATTATTTTTTCAATTCTGGATGTCTTATGATTTATTTTTTATTTATTTTTAAATTTTTAAAATTTGAGCATGGCTCACACACAATGTTTCATTAGTTTCAGGTGTTGATCTACTAAAGAGTATTTTGACATTTTCACATTAAAATTGCTTCTTAGAAATTCTAATTAGCTGTATATTGTTTTAAAAATAAGTTCTGACTTTTTATCATGGGAACTTTTAACTCTGAAATCCTCAAAACCCTGTACTTGTAAGGACAGGACCTATAATTGCCAATATTAAACTGCTTTAACATTCTCTTGTAATGCTTTATAGCTGGCAGATTAATGTGATTAATGCATGAAGAGAAATCAGATTATAAATTCTGTGCATTTGTTCTGTTTATGCGTGTAT
>CM053605.1:8791731-8848822 GCA_028646535.1 Procyon lotor | reverse complement strand
AGTGATGTGGAGCACTTTTTCATGTGTCTGTTGGCCATTTGGATGTCCTCTTCGCAGAAATGTCTGTTCATATCTTCTGCCCACTTCTTGATTGGATTATTTGTTCTTTGGGTTTTGAGTTTGAGAAGTTCTTTATAGATTTTGGATACTAGCCCTTTATCTGATATGTCATTGGCGAATATCTTCTCCCATTCTGTCAGTTGTCTTTTGGTTTTGTTGACTGTTTCCTTTGCTGTGCAAAGTATGAGTTTTTAACTAGGCAGAGCCAAAAATAAAGAAGCTGAGTGATCATGTACTATAATGCAAATTACAGTGAAGAAACAAAAAGAAACAATATAAAGGGAAAATTTTGAACATACTGCATTTCCATTGTTTTTTTTTTTTAAGATTTTATTTATTTATTTGACAGAGAGGAGAGAGATCACAAGTAGGCAGAGAGGCAGGCAGAGAGGGAGAGGGAAACAGGCTCCCCGCTGAGCAGAGAGCCCAATGTGGGGCTCGATCCCAGGACCCCGAGACCATGACTGGAGCCGAAGGCAGGGACTTTAACCCACTGAGCCACCCAGGCACCCCTTCCATTGGTTTTTGTTGTCTCTCTCCCCTTCCACTTATTGAAACGCCTTTCTTTTCTGCTTTTCATAAATTAGAAATCTCCCAGTCTCTAGCATTACTTTTTTGTTATCATCCAACAACTTCTTTTTGGGTGACCTCATCCATTTGCACGGCTTTAATTATCATATGTGTGTTGCTGGCTCAAAATATGTATTTCAGGCCAAATGCCTCTCCAGTGCCTAAAACCTCATCATCTCATGGCCACCTTGATATCTCCACCTCCATATCCCAAAAAGTTGTCTCCATCTCCAATTTTGTTTCTCTTCTGTTTCTAAGTCAGAAGTTTGGGAACAACCTAAAAATCATTCATCCACCCATAACTACCTATAAGTACAAGAAAAATACTTTTTTAGATTAAAAATTATTATGAATTATTATTATGAATTATAATGATAATTAAAATTCAGACTGTAGTAGGACATAATATAACAAGAGACCTTGCATTTAGCCCAGTTCTTCTAGGGTGTTGAGGAGAGGAGGTTGGCAAACCCTACCAGTGATTATTATCATTTCCTTCTTTTCTATAGCTATGAATAACAAAATTATAGTCCCAATTCTTTTATGTTAAAATGAGTACATATTCTATTGATTTCTAATACAATAGATTAGGATTTAGCAATTTACACTACTAGCCTCTTTCCTTTCTGACGTAGATATAAACATTATTGTCGGTTTTTCCACTTGTCATTTCTGTTACTAAAGAATAAAAGTAATTCTCCTTTTCTTATTCAATCAAACTTATTCAGTTTTTCTTTTATAAGATTAAGGCTTTAACATTCTTTTCACCTCTTTTCATCTTCCAATCTCAAATGTTACAGCCCCATCTTATAAGGCTAATAATAAGGCTAATAATATTTTAAGGCTAATAATAATAGGGTAATAATAATAAAGCTAATAATAATAAGGCAAATAAAGACTAATAATAATAAGGCTAATAATATTTACATCATTAATATGTTATCAATAATATTTATTAATGTTATTGATAATAAAATAATTACATTATTAATTTATTGTTAATATTTACATTATGTTCAGTACACATAATTAGACTTTATGAGATTTATCTACAAGTTGATTCTAAAAGTCAAAAACTATTCCATAATTATTATGATTTTTCCTAAGTGTTTATTGTACAGCCAAGCAGATCCAAGGTCACAACCTTGTGCCACTCAAAAACAGTATATCACTAGAGTCAATTTTTATACTTTATCAATTATTTTTATAATACTCTCAGATTTCTTTTAAGGGCTCCATAATTCCTCTGCCATCAACTTCCCTTTTTTCCCCAAATTCTCCTTCCTAAAATTCTCTAATCTCACACTCCCATGTTGACTTGTTGCTTTCCAAATTTACTATTTTATTTTCATGCTAATGGCATTTCACTGTTCTCTATTTCACTATTACATGGATCCTGTGGGTTTTTTTTTTTCTTAATTTTCTCTTACTTTTAGAGTATATCCTTAGTTTCCTAAAGAAGGCAGCAAGAAAGATAAAATTTTTGAGATTTCGTATATCTTAGAAGAATATATCCTAATCCTTTATTTTTTTGGTCTGTGGTCTGGGCGATATCTTTGACATTATTTTCTGCTTTTTTGATTTTTTAATGAAAACCATAGCTCAACTTCAAAGAACTTGTTTTTATTCTTTGTTCATTTTTCATAATTCATCCTTTTTATATTATCAACACAATATCTTCTTGAGTCTGACAACACAAATGAGAAATTTTTATAATTATTTTCTATTCTTTAATGTATCACTATTCACTTTGCCGTTTATTTTGCCCTTCTTTTTCATATTGTTGGTATCCTTTAAAAGTCTGGTAGTCATTGGTTTTCTTCTCCTATGTAAAAAAATTGCCATAAAAATATTATGTAAGATCAGTATAGGTATGGAATCGTTGCCTGGTATGCCTTGCTTTACAATATCTGGGCAATGAGCTAGACTTTGCATTAGGTAACCTAGATTTAACCACGCCAAAATTTAACCTGTGGATATCTCTGGTTGCAATAGAGACTCAGGAACTAAAAATTACAGCTTCTCATACTCCATAGCAAAAAAAAAAAAAAAAAAAAAAATCATGGGAGAGAGAACAGCTGGCAATGACTTATTAGTCAGTTACTTTGATCTGTTATAGCTACTTCTTTCCTCAAATTTATTCAATAACTTCCATCACCTAAAGGTCTTATTTCTTATTTTCCAAAACTCTACTACAATTAATTTTTTCCAGTGAATGAAAGACAATAAAAATGACAACAAACATTCATTGAGTGTCGTCCTATGTACTTTTGGTACATTGATTAATTTCATCTTGACAAAAACTTATGAGAAAGGTACTCAGGCACAAAGAGGTGAAAAGTGGAGCTCAGATATGAACTTAGGCAGGTTGGCACCAGATCCAATACTTAGTTCTACATGGTAAATTACTGAATAAAATGGTGTCTTGGAAATCTCTCCTCTTTTTGCTTCTATAATATTATCATTCTTTGAACTTTTCTTCACCTCATTGGCCTTTCCCTCTACCTAATTTCTAAATGTTGAAGTGCCTCAAGTCTTGCAAATCAGCCTTCCTCTATCCTCACTTTAAACTCACTCCATCCCCATGGTTTTTAATAACAACCATATTCTGATGTCTCCCAAATGTAATCTTTCTTTCTCCTCTTTTCCAAATTTGAATGTTCCACATTTCCTCTTCATCTCTGAGTTAACATATTATAAAATTAACAATTGCTCTATTTCTCAATTTTTGTTCCTTGCCTGTTCATCCTCATTTCAATTATATGTTGTTCTCCTTCCAGGTGTTCAAGTCTAAGATCCAGGAGTCAATTTTAACACATCCATTCTCTTACCTACCACATCCATTCACTGATTACAGGTCTAGCTTACACTAACTATGAAGCCTATTGCATATATGCCCACCTTACTCCAAGCCCATTGCCTATCCTAGTCTCTCCATTCATCCATCAATCTAGGACTTCTACCTGAACCTCCTGACAGGTCTCCTTGGTTGTGAGGGATATAACCCTAATATCTTTTTCACATCCTAATAATGGTCTTAAAGTGAAAATTAGATCACTGCCTCTTTGCTTGCAGCCTTCAATTGCCAAGTTGAATAAAGAATCTGGAATAAAGCTATGTATCATGGTTCTAGAGTCCTGCATGATTGTGCTGCTGAACTTGTACAACTTTTCCTACTCTTTTGTGAGCAAAACAACACTCAGATTGGTCTCCTTGTAGTTCCATGTAACTCATTTTCCTCCTTCCCAGTCTACTCTGTAGGCTGTTTCCCCAACCTGCGATTTCTTTTCCAGACTCTACTCCCTTACTTCAGCTTTATCAGAATGGTTTAATCTTATACTTCTAGAATCAGCTTAAAAGTATTCTCCTTAAAAGAATCTTCTTCTACTACGTGGTCTTACATAAGTATCTATAATACTTTACTTAACCAAATTCTATTTCTTTCATAACATTTATGAAAATTTTCTTAGGGGTAGAAGCAAGAAATAAATAATGGTTTATTTCTACTTTACAGGATTTTAATGTTTAACTAAGGAAATAAACATAGATGCACCAGAATACAATATAGATAATGTTATAAAAGGGGTATACAGAGTTCCGTGACAAGACAGTGAGTAGGTATACTAATTTAGCTTTTAGTGGAATGGGATGAAAAAGCTTCACAGTGTAACAGTTTATTTGCAGAGTGACTGAGTACATCTAGAGATATGCTTTGATATTTGAGAGAATTGTCACTCAAAAATTGCAAGCCTCTACTTCCCTCTTGAACAGAGACATTGTTTTCCTTCATCATAAGATAAAGGGTATATATTTTTTTCAAATGTACATTTAGATAGAGAAGAAATGTACCTGATTGGTCCAAGCACCATGAAGTCATATGGAATCCTAGGACAAAGGAGTTGTAAGAAATATCACGGTACGTTAAAGCTTCTGCTTGCAGGCCTGTTAATTCCCATTTGTGTCCACATATCTAAATATTTCTCTTATTCAGCTTATTTTGTATCTCACTAAGAACAAGCAATCTGTTTTGTGGTTAGCCATTTAGAATACTCTTCTCCAGAGAAAATTCAAAACTGCTGAAGGATACAATTTACTACTAAAATAACAAAATTAAAAGATCAGGTGGAGATAAGTAACATAGTTGCATATAATTTTAGGCTTATGTTCTTTTCCTCCTCATTCCAGTTATTTCTAAACTTATTTTGTCCCTAAATAATAATATTAAATAAAATATTAGTAGTAGTTTCTATTCTACTGTGAAGTTTGTTGAAAATATGAGTTTGGTTTAAAGGAAAAGTGCTTAATTGTGATCAAAATCCTGGAGCTTTTCATTCATTGCCATAACACTAATTTTGAGGTCCAAATTACTTCTAGCTAAAGCCTCCCTATAGTAATGTCCTTACAATATTTTAAAATATTTTCAAATATATAGACCTAATTTATATCATAGCTCATAAAATAGTAAGCAGCACTAGATAATTTTTAATATTTATGTCAAAAAATTGGTTGCATATAAACACAAAAGTTAAACACTAGAAACTGATATATACCTAACTTTTGATCAAATACAATAATTTGGGAGAACTATATAATGTAACAGCTATAATATAAACACCCATTTTTTTAAAAAAAGGTGTTATTTATTTATTTGACAGAGAGATTACAAGTAGGCAGAGACAGAGGGAAGCAGGCTTCCTGCTGAGCAGAGAGCCCGATGTGGTACTCGATCCCAGGACCCCGAGACCATGACCTGAGCCAAAGGCAGAGGCTTTAACCCACTGAGCCACCCAGGCACCCCAACACCCATTCTTTTTTAACATTGATGACCCCTTAAATTATTAGTGATTACAGTCAATATAATAGGATTATGTGCCATAAAACATAGAATGTCATCACATGTTAATGAAAATAAGAGAGTAAAGACTTCCAAAAGTACATCCCTCCATAAAAACAAAAAACCTGGCAAAATTTGCCAGATTCTTCTTCTTTTTTTTTTCCCTCCAAAACTCAGAATTAACCAAAGTCTTATAGCAACCAGGGGAGCATTTAGTCAAGATAAACTGCTGAATCTCAGTCAGAACAACAAACTCTGTGGTATTTTAGTTTACCTTAGTCCCATCCCTTTCTCTCCAATTCAGTGGTAGCCTTGAAAAATAACATCTGCAAAAATAAAATAAACATATTTGGGGGAAAAAAAGAAAGAAAAATAACATCCCATATTCCTGGTATTTAAGAAAGAATGGACCTCGGGGTGCCTGGGGGGTTCAGTCATTTAAGCATCTGCCTTCAGCTCAGGTCCTGGTCCCAGGGTCCTGGGATTGAGCCCCACATTAGGCTCCCTACTCATCAGGAAGCCTGGTTCTCCCTTTCCTACCACCCCCCTACTTGTGTTCCCTCTCCTTATGTCTCTCTCTGTCAAATAAATAAATAAAATCTTAAAAAAAGAAAGAAAGAAGGAAGGAAGAAAGAAAGAAATAAGAAGGAAAGAAAGAAAGAAGAAAGAAAGAAAGAGAGAGAGAGAAAGAGAGAGAGAGAGAAAGAAAGAAAGAAAGAAAGAAAGAAAGAAAGAAAGAAAGAAAGAAAGAACGAACCTCATTCTTAAACAATTGTCATTTTATCATTACTGGACCTGTCTGGTGGTTCCATGGAAACCCTTACTCAAAAGGCTTGTCTTAATTCAAATTCACTTGATCTCACCCAGCTCTAAGTGCCTTGAGGGATGAGGCATTTGTCTAATGCTGTAACATCAAAGCTATCTGAGACAATGGATGAAAGATGGGGCAAATAATAGATTAGCCAAAAAGCTTAAAATGAAAAGCTACAGAATGAGATGCCCATAGGGGATTTGAAAAACTCAACTTGTTTCTGGAAACCTAGAGAGCAGTCCACTTGCACAGGATGCATGCCATTGTGTGCATGCTCACAAAAGACATGAGTGGCCCCAGGTTCTCACCTCTGACTGACCTTGAGGCTAAAATAAAAAGACACTAGACAGTAACACAAACCCCCAAAAAGAAATAAAAAGTATTGGTAAATATAAGTATATAGGTAAATATAAATGCAAGTGTTTGTATCTCCTTTTTTCTTACCTAACTGATTTAAATGATAATTGCATAATGCAATAATTATAAATCTAAGTTACTGAGCACACAACATGTAAGGATGTAGTGATAATCATATCACTAAGAAAGTTGTGGTATTAATAGCATAAAAGTGAGGAGATGGAGTTACAGAGGAACAAAATTTTTGTATACTATTGAAAGTAACTTGGTATTAATCTAGATTTTAATGATAATCCACAGGACAACCACTAATAACTCAAAAATATAGAGTAAAAAACCTATAAGAGAATTAAAATGACACACGAGAAAATATTTAACACAAAATAAGGTAGTAATGGAGGAATTAGGACCTGAAACATAAAAAATAATAAAATGTCTGATAAAATTATAGTTTATCGATAATTACATTAAATATAAATGGACTAAACACTTCAACTAAAAGGTAAAAGTTATTAAATTATTAATTATTAAATTAAAAGGCCGAATGGATAAAAAAATCCAATTATATGCTGTATACAAGAGATATATTTTAGATTCAAATACAAAATAACTGAGGGGCACCTGAGTGGCTCATTTGGTTAAGTGTCTGCTTTCAGCTCAGGTCATGAATCCAGGGTCCTGGGATCAAGTCCCACATCTGGCTCTCTGCACAGCAGGGACCCTGCTTCTCCCTCTCCCTCTGGCTGCTACTCCCCCTGCTGTGCTCGCTGTCTCTGTGTCAAATTAATAAATAAAATCTTCAAATACACAAATAGGTGGAATGTAAAAAGATAAAAAGATATACCACATAAATAATAATTAAAAAAGTTGGGATGGGTATAGCAATATTATATAAAATAGATTTTAATACACAAACTGTCACCAGAGACAAACAAGGATATTTTATGATAAAAAGACAATCTACCAAGAAGATATAACTGTTATAAACATATGTACACATGACAACAAAGCCAAAAATACTTAAAGCAAAAAGTGAATGAATTAAAGGGAAAAATAGAGTATTCAACAATAACAGTTAACTTTAACACTCAATTTTCAATAATGGTTAGCACATCCAGACAGAAGATCAAAAAAGGAGTAGAAAAATTGGACAATACTATAATAAGTAGATTTAACATGTACCTACAGAACACTTTACCCAATAGCAGCATAATTTTTATACACAGTTTTCAAATACAGACAGAAGATTCTCTGGGATAAATCTTATGTTAGGCCATAAAGTAAGTTAGATAAATTTAAAAGAATTTAAATCATACAGAGCATGTTCTCCAGCCATAATGAAATGAAATTAGAAATAAATAACAGAAGGGGCCCCTGGGTGGCTCAGTAGTTAAGGGTCTGCCTTCTGCTTAGGTCATGATCCCAGCATCCTGGAATCAAGCCAGAGCCCTGCATCAGGCTCCCTGCTCAGCAGGAAGCCTGCTTCTCCCACTACCATTCCCTCTGCTTCTGTTCCCTCTCTCTCTGTATTTCTCTCTGTCAAATAAATAAGATCTTTAAAAAAAAAGAAATAAATAACAGAAGAATATTTAAGAAATTTGTAAAAACATTTGTAACACATTGCTGAATAACCAATCAATCAAAGAAGAAAACACAAGAGAAATTAGGAAATACTTTGGGATAGGGAAAAAAAAATAAAACTTACCAAAACTTATGGGATGCAACCAAATGGTGTTCAAAGAGAAATTTATAGCTCTAAATGTATACATTATGATCTCATTGATATGAGAAATTTGAGAAACAAGACAGAAGATCATGGGGGAAGGGAGGGAAAAATGAAATAAGACAAAACCAAGGAGGGAGACAAAGCATAAGAGATTCTTAATCTCAGGAAACAAATTGAGGATTGCTAGAGGGTAGGGGCATGGGAGGGATAGAGTGGATGGGTGATAGACATTGGGGAGGGTATGTGCTATGGTGAGTGCTGTGCATTGTGTAAGACTGATGAATCACATACCTGTACCCCTGAAACAAATAATACATAATATGTTAATTTAAAAAAGAAATGGATAAATTTTGAATCCATTGAATTTTAAGTAGTTTTTTTCAATCTGTAAAATAAAATTAATCAACAACTGTTATTACTTCAGTATTTCTAATATAATTAATTCAATCTAACCACAATATTGTTAAGCCAAAAATACCTGCACAGAATCTTAAAACTCCAAAGTAGTTTATGAATTTTAACAGTTGAAAATATCTACAGATAGAAAAATAAGTTCTAAAGTTTTCCTAAGATTTCAATTTCATTAAATATATTGGCACATGATAAACAGAAGAAAGCTAACCATATATGTTTATTAACATTATTATGTCATATTTTATCATCTGTTCATACATACAGCTTTTTTTCACTATGTGATATCAAAAAATAAAAAAATATGTTAAATGTCCAAAAAAATAATATGCTTATTTTTTTATTTGACATTTTGCTAGGATAATACAACAAAAATTCCTATTTTATTAAATGTGTTCTCCACTTCCCTGAAACAAATTCTTAAATTTCTAGTGTTAAAAAAAGGTCAGAAAAATCTCAAATAAATAACTTAAACTTCCATCTTTAAAAAACTTAAAAAAGGAAGAAAATAAGCCCAATACAAGCAGAAGGAAAAAAATAATAGAGATCCAGTGGAAATAAAGAACTTGAGAGTAGAAAAATAATAAGGAGAATAAAAAAAAGAAGTTGTCTCTATGAAAAGATTGACAAAATTGGAAATTCTTTTCTTTGACAATGAGAGAGAGTACGAGAAGAGGTGGGGTCAGAGGGAGAAGTAGACTCCCCTCCAGGCAGGGAGTCTGATGTGGGACTTGATCCTGGGACTCCCGGATCATGGCCTGAGCCAAAGGCAGTTGCCCAACCAACTGAGCCACCCAGGTACCCAAAATTTGCAATTCTTTACTGAAATTGACCCAGGGAAAAAAAAGGAAGAAGACTCAAATTATTAAAATCAGAAATGCTATAAGAGAAATTACAACTGACATTACATAAATAATAAGAGGATTTAAGGGAATATGAATAATAATACACTAACAAACTAGATAACCTAGATGAATTGAACAAATTCTTAGGAGACTCAAATGCTCAAAATTGATTTGTGTAAAAAAAAAATTCAAAACCCGAATAAGCTTATAACAAGTAAAGAGATTGAAATAAAAAGAAGAAAAAGAAGAAAGAAGAAAAAGGAAGAAGAAGAAGGATGAGGAGAAAGAGGTGGAGGAGGAGGAGGAGGAGGAGGAGGAGGAGGAGGAGAGGAGGGAGGAAGAAGAAGAGGAGGAGGAAGAAGAAACTTCCCAAAAGAAACACCCACGATCAGATTGGGTTTACTGGTGTATTATATCAAATGTTTAAAGGAGAATTAGGGCTGCCTGGGTGGTTCAGCTGGTTAAGCTGGTGCCTTCAGCTCAGGTCATGATCCAAGGGTCCTGGCATTGAGTTCCACATAGGACTCCTTGCTCAGCAGGGAGCCTATTACTGCCTCTGTCTCCTGTTCTCCCTGCTTGTGCCTGCTCTCTCACTCTCTCTCTTCTGACAAATAAATAAATAAAATCTTTAAAAAAAAATTTTAAAAGAATTGATGTTAATTCTTCACAAAGAATTCTAAAAATTTTTTGAAATTTTTTTTAAAAAATGGAAGAGAAGGAAAAATTTCCTAACTCATCTTATGAGGTTATTGTATTACTACCGGTGTAACACTTGATACCAAAACCAAATACATCACAAGAGAAGAAAACTGCTGACCAACATCTTTGAATAAAAATAAAAAAAACCTCAAAAAAGTATGAGCACACTAAGGCCAGCAAGATGTAAAAAGGATTATACCCATGACCAAATGGCATTTATCCCAGGTATACCTGGTTGGTTTAACATTTAAAAATCAATATGTATGTAAGTGCTGTGAAATGTGTAAGTTTGATGATTCACAGACATGTACCCTGGGGCAAATAATACATTATATGTTAATTAAATAAATAAATAAATAAATAAATAAAGTCAGAATATCAATATGTATAAAAATTGATATATATTTGTATCTATAATTTTATATATGATATATAAATATAAATATGATACACATATATATGAATATAGTCTAAAGAATCCACACACTCAAAAATGTTAGAACTAGAAAATGAGTTTAGCAGAGTTAGATAATAAATGATCTGTGTGTAAAAATCAGTTATATTTCTACACATTACCACTGAACAATCTAAAAATAAAATCAAAGTAATTCCATTTATAACAGCTTGAAACAAGAATAAACTACTTAGGAATAAATTTAACCAAGAAGTACAAGACTTGTACACTAAAAACTACAAAATACTGTTGAAAGTAAATGAAGGAGATCTAAATAAAAGGAAATAAGAGCAAAGACATTGACTTTCATGGCCTGGAAGGCATAATTGTTGGAACGGCAATACACTTCAAATTGATCTGTAGATTGAACAAAATCCCCATTAAAATACTGTCATAAAAAATAAAATAGAATTCTCACTGTCTTTTTAAAAGAAATAGCCACAGACAAAGAATAACCAAAATAATTCTGAGAAAGATAACAAATTTAGAGAACACGGACTTCCTGATTTCAAAACTTCTACATAGCAACTGTAATCAAAAAAATGTAATACTAACATAAAATAGACATATAGATCAATATAATAGAATTGAAACTTCAAGTGAATCTCTACATTTAGAGTTAATTGATTTTTGTAAGGGTGCTATATCAGTTTCCTAGAGCTGTCATTACAAAGTACCACAAACTAGATGGCTTAAAACAATTAAAGATATTGTCTCACAGTTCTATAGGAAAAAAGTCTGAAATCAAGATATCAGCAGGGCCATGATCTTTCTGAAAATTTTTCTGCCTCTTCTTAGCTTCTGCTGGTTTTTCTGGGAATCTTCAGTGTTCCTTGGTTTGCAGCTTCCTAACTCTGTCTCTGTCTTCATCATCACATGGCATCTTCCCTATGTGTTTCTATCTTCACTCAGCTGGCCATCTTCTTATAAAGATACCCAACATGTAGGGTTAGGGACACACCCTATCCCAATCTGACCTCATCTTAATTACATCTGCAATCCTATATTCAAGTAAGGTTACTACCTAAGGTATGGGATGTTGAAATTTGAATATATCCTTTATAAGGGAGACACAAGTCAACCTTTAACAGATACCAAGACAATTCAATGGAAAAAGAATATTGTTTTTCAACAAACAGTGCTTGAGAATGAATTTATATCTACCACTTCACCCATATAACTCAAATTAACTCAAAATTGATCAAATACTTATGTGTAAGATCTAAAACTCTAAATTTCTCAGAAGAAAACATAGGTATACATCTACATGACATGGATTAGACCATAATTTCTTAAATATAACACCAAAAGCACACAACCAAAG
This sequence comes from Procyon lotor, assembly GCA_028646535.1. Classification (NCBI taxonomy): domain Eukaryota; kingdom Metazoa; phylum Chordata; class Mammalia; order Carnivora; family Procyonidae; genus Procyon; species Procyon lotor. The sequence continues at coordinate 8,836,731 of CM053605.1, read as the reverse complement.
GCAAAATAAACTGAACTTCACCTTATTAAAACCCTTTGTGCAACAGAGGACATTATCACATAATTAAAGAGACAAATTATGGATGGGAAGAAATTTTTGCAAGCCACATATCTTATAATGGTCTAGTATTCAGAATAAATAAAGAACTCTTAAAACCCAACAATAATAGACAAATCACCCAAGTTAAAAAAAATAGGTAAAAAACATGAATAGACATGTCTCTTAAAAGGGTATAAAAATGACCCTGTTGTCATGGAACTCACATTCTAGTTGGAGGAAAACAAAAAGGAAACAGACACATTAAATAAACAGGAAACATCAAGTGATGAATGCTATGCAAAGAAATAGAATATGGCAGTTTGAAAGTGGGTTAACGAGTGGATACATTACATGAAGAGTTGTATTAGTTAGGGTAGTGTTAATGACTGTGACAAACACAAATTCAGTGGCTTTACATTTATATAACAATCCAGTGGGGTTGCAGTATAGGAAAACGGCCCCATGAAGACATTCAGAGACATAAGCTGATGGCAATTTTGTCATATTCAATACTTGGCTTCTAAGTTTGCTTTGGATGATCACATAGAAGGAAAAGAACTTGGAAAATGTCACATTGGATCTTTTGCATTCGTAGCCTGGGAGTCACATGCATCATTTCTTCTGATATTCTGTTGGTTCATACTCAGTCACATGGTTACCTCAGCTTCCACAACCATAAGACAGTTTAGGAAATATAGCTTATCTATGTAACAGGAATAATGGAAAACAAGATTTTTGATGGAGATCTATAGGCTTCCTATAAATTATCAGATAACATAGACTATGATGAGAAACCAACCGAAAATCTTGAGAATGGAATTGCCATTCTTTTTTTTTTTAAAGATTTTATTTATTTGACACAGAGAAAGAGAAATAGTGAGAGAGAGCACAAGCAGAGGAAGTGGCAGGCAGAGGGAGAGGGAGAAGCAGGCTCCCCACTGAGCAAGGAGCTCGATGTGAACTCGATCCCAGGACCCCAGGATCATGACCTGAGTCAAAGGCCCATGCTCAACCAACTGAGCCACTCAGGTGCCCCTGGAATTGCCATTCTATTGTATTTCATTTGCATGCTTCAAAGAGCCCCCTGACTATAAATAATGGATCAGAGAAGGTCAAGAACAGGAGCATGGTGGCTAGTTAGAAAGCTCTTACAGTTTGATGATGGTGACTTCATGGTGGCCTGAAACTAGAGTACAATTCTAGTGGAGATGGAGAGATCCAGGAATACATTCAGGATGTGCTTGAAGTTAATCAAAAGAGAGATACAAATTAGGCACAGTTCATGAATATAGGTCTTTTCCACGTCTTCTTAGATGTTTCTTCTTAGCTTGTTTCTTATCAGAGATGTGTACTTTCCCTTTAAAAATGTTTGATTAATTATGTACCCGACTAAGCTCAGTGGCTGGCTTTAGTTTTATTCTACAATGTTAAACAAGTGTGGCTTTTTCCATAGTTGTCATTACTGGATGCTTGGAGATGTCCCCTTCTCTAAACAAAAACGACCCAAGGATTTCAAAGAAGAGCTCATATAAGCTAAATTCTCTCTCCAGTTCTGCAATAAGGTTGGAGCTAAATCCAGGGGTGAGAATCTCCAGCAGCTGGGGGAGGGCAGAGGGAAATGAGGCCTATTTCAAGCACATGTGACAGTCGTGATTCATAATGGGAATCTGGGTCAGAATTTGCAGCTGGGGAAGCACCAGGAAAAGATTACTTTTATTATAAAAGCATGTACTTAATTACAGCTCAAAGCTGGAGGGGGGGTGAATTGCACAGCTGGAAGGGAAAAGCAAATTAATTTGTTGACTTTTAAAGCCCTCTTATAGTGAAATATGCCCCCTCCTGTTTTAGCATCGGGTTATAACTGAAAAATTTTTAGAGTAGCCTCAAAGCAAAGAGTAGGCATGATGAAATGTAAAAGTAGATAATTTGCATGAGGTATTTCCTCATCCTGATAAACTGTAAAAGCTGTGGGCTATGGTAACTTTTGGTAAAATAAACAAAGCCTGGCCTGCAGTCATATTGTTTTCCTTAACAGGAAAAATCACCTCCACAGAAGATAATATTCTTTTAAACAATATCTTTGACTTTATTCTACAGAGTCCATATTGATCACTGGACCCCCTAGAGAGACCCAATTGACAGAAGCTGGCATCCTAGAAGCAGGAAATAAAGACATTCAAATACACATCAGATTGATATGTTAAAATGGTAGGACTCACATTGAAGTTTTCGAGCCATAACTTGCTAGTTATAAAATAACCCTAGTGTCATAAAAATCTTTGCAAATTTCACAGTAACCGTATCTCTTTTGGCCATGCATTGAACAGGCACTGAAGTACAAAATAAAAGCCAGGAATCTAGGCAGAGGTAAAAGATATGATACATTAACCAATAATTAATAATTAAGGTCACTTCTGGGAATGAGTCATAGAAAGTAAGAGTAGATAAACATCTCAAGAAGAGTAGTATCAGCTAAGCAGAGGCCAAGAGTTTGCAGTCATAAGTGAGATATTAATTGAAAGCAATAGCACAGAAGTAGTGGACATAAGGCTGTCAATAATCAACTTTTTTAAATAGCAAGGTTCGGAGTATTTAACACTTTAAAAATTATGAATCAGAATATGGTAATTAAATTTATTTGGAGATTCAGAAAATATTTCAAGGAAAAATAAAATATTTAATCAGTGTATTTAAAGCTAGTATAAATGCCATTTTATGCTCTCTGAAGTGCATTTTGAATACCTCTTTAAAATTATTTTTTTAAAGATTTTTTATTTATTTGACAGAGAGAAACACAGCGAGAGAGGGAACACAAGCAGAGGGAATGGTAGTGGGAGAAGCAGGCTTCCTGCCGAGCAGGGAGCCTGTTGCGGGGCTTGATCTCAGGATCCTGGGATCATGAACTGAGCTGAAGGCAAACGCTTAACGACTGAGCCACCCAGGTGCCCCACCTCTTTAAAATTTTTAACAATTGCAATAGAGAAGATTAACACAATAAACAATCTATACGTTGTTGAGTTTGATGACATAACATCTTAGTATAAATCCTAAAAAATTTCCAGCTATTTATATTTCGATTATCTGATGATTGATTCTGATATCTAGGCTTCTTAAATTTCTAATACATTTTAATTAATACAAATTATGTACGAATATTTACAACATGGAGGCTCCCTTTGGAGGCTCCCATAATTTGAAGTATGGAATAATAGAAACAATAGTGATCAGGCAGTTTCTCCCATTAAGCTGACTGCATAAACTTTCACAAATAACTGAGCTTCTGGGCCTTTCTAGTCTAGAGAATGGGCCAGTGGACTAGATAATATTTATTCTTCCTTCTATCTCTAAAAACTTGTTTTTGCGTGTTCCAAAATGGTAGCCATGTATGATGTGTATTTCTGTTTTCATCATATATGTAAGCCATTGTAGCCTGTACACTTATTCTTCCTGCAAATAGAACATCATAATCCTGACTTCTGTATGGGAAGAGATGACATGGAGCTGTCATATTGTCTTTGAGGTAGGCCTAGCTTTCCCTTTCAACAGGTGCCCCCGAACAGACTTCGAGCAAAGAATGAAGAAAGCAATAAATCCACCAGTAATTCTAACACTGTCACATATGACCATTATCATCCCCAGACCAAAGCACAGGGCTTGAAATAAGAGTACAAACATGAAGGCCCTCCACATACTAGATAAGATTAATTTCAAATTTGGTTACCTTCAACTAGACTAGAATAGGCAAAACCAGTTAACCAAATAAGTATCCAATTTATCCAGGATTTAAATTTAATTTTGAAATCTAAAACTTAAGTTTCATCAAGGCGTATTTTATTTTTATTTTTTTTAAAGATTGTATTTATTTATTTGACACAGAGAGAGAGAGAGAGAGAGATCACAAGTAGGCAGAGAAGCAGGCAGAGAGAGAGGTGGAAGCAGGGTTCCCGCTGAGCAGAGAGCCCGATGTGGAGCTCCATCCCAAGACCCTGAGATCATGACCTGAGCTGAAGGCAGAGGCTTTAACCCACTGAGCCACCCAGGTGCCCCAAGATGGTGTGTTTTAAACGTTGGGATGAGGAAATAGTCTAAAAGCACCGTAGACCTCAAAGACCATAATGAATAAATGACAGTAGTAATTAGAACTAGCAGTACATAGTCCTTATTATTCATAGCCCTGATTCTAAGCACTTTAAATAGCTTAACTCATTTAATTTATGTAATCCTAACAAAAACCTTTGAGTAATGTACTATTGTTTTCCATATTTTATAGATGATAAAATGGAGTAAGAGACATTTGATAACGTTCTCATCATCATACAGTTGATAAGAAGCAAAAATGGTTTTCACATAAAGAGTCTGGCTTTGGAATTCAGGCTTTTAATCATTGACTACACTGCTCTTGCATTACCGTGGAGAGGAAAGAAAACAATCAACAACTTGGCAGGCAGCTTCAAAAGTGTGATGTTGAGTGTGCTGCTGCAGTCAGGGTAACATTCTTGCCCAATTCACTCCCAGGTCCCAACCCTAGCTTGACAAAGAATTCCAAAGAAGCATAAAATGAGATCCCTGCCATCAAAGAGATTGCAGTCAAGTGTTGATGATAATATAGACATAGAGAGGAAAACTCTTGGCCCCGCATAATGGGCATGAGCCTGAGCTGAATAGGAAATAATTAATACAGTGTAGAAAGGAGGGCATGAGCTCAGCTGTCTTCATGATTGCCCCTGAGAGGGTGCTTACAAACCTCAAATTCTTCACGTCTTTGACTAAAGACACTGCACGAGAATGCAAATGTTATAAAAGGATGGTATCGCATTAAATTATTCTTAGAAATTAATCAGCTCATTTTGGATAATCATTTTCCTTACTTGTCATATTACCAGACCTGGTACTTCCATGGAGGACCCAACCAACGCAGGTGAGTCTTCTTGAACAGAAGCTGTCCATAAGAGCACAGGTACCAGGCAATAATGCTGAGCACAGCCATGGGAAGGGGACAAAGAAGGCTAAAATGCTGATGGGTTTTATGATTCTACATAGCACTCTCCTGATAAGTAATCAGGTAAAGAATATTTGGGAATGAAATGATTGAATAGTGTTACATTTAGATTTGCTGATTGAAAAAAAAAACACATGAAACTCTTACTTAATTTCTCTTTACTGATCACTAAATGGAAAATAAAATTTCCCATTCCAGGCAAGAGCAAAAGCTTCTCCGTTTCTTTCTGTTCTCTTTTTCAGTGAAATACATTCTGGATCTCTAAGATCCCTTATGAAATATTCCAAACAGCATCGCCGATCTTGTCCGCACTCTCACCCCAGTTTCTGGGACTTAATGCCTTGTAAAGGCTGCTTGGATGCCTAATGAACTGTGTTAGAATCTGTTATGTCGCTTCCCATTTCTGGTTTCTTCTGTCGTGTCTGCAGTTACTCTAAGCAGTTTGACTTCCAGAAACCAAATGGATGAAGTCTCAGAGAACAAAGGCTCTTTGGCTAAGTGAATAACTTGAGGGCCTATTGTGCTTTGCATCAACATTTTGCCCACAAACTGCTTTTGTGGGATCGTTTCTACATTTCCCATATGAGTTAATAAATGTGTGAATTCTAGGAAAAGCAGGAGCTGAAATGGTGCCTATAGAAATAATAATTTGGGAAAATTGGTTTCTATGTTTCAAATGAAACTCCTCTGTTTAGAATTGCAGCTTTAACAAAATTAAAGTGTGTGTCCATAAATATATACATATATTATGTTGGCTTTTGTATTATTTATTACATTACAATTTTACCTAAATGTTATTATAAATATAATTGCTGTTTTATTTGAATCTTGACAAATAGATACTTTGGTCAAAATCAGAGTTATAATTTGAGTATCTTTCCCCTTATCTAAAGGTCAGACAAGAGAATTTTAAAATGCTTGCAAAATTTGCACAGTGCACAATTTGAGGATAGGTACTTCAGAAAATGTGGTGGAAATCTATGAGTTACCAGAGGGACTCCTGAGTAAAATATTTGTAGAGAAGTAATAGTGGTAAGCTTTTTTTAAACAATTATTTTCTTGGATACAGAGTAAAATGAACATGGGAGTCACTATTGAAATTCTATATTTTCTTTCTTTTTAGTTCATAGGTGAAATACTCCCTCTCAGAAACTTTCAAATAAATGGATATATCTTTTGTCATTTGATATAATGGATCATTAGCCATCTGTGGAAGTAATTCAAGGAGTTGCTTGCAAATGTGTGACTTAAAATCAGTTATGGGTAAGGTTATACCATAACATGCTTCTACTGAGATTTGTGATAACAACCATATGCTTGTTCTCCATATCAGAGCACTAAGCTGTGGAAGGGAGTTTCAGAGAGCTAAGGGCCAGCTTACAGAGTAGATCAGATGACTGTCCGTATAAGCCTGAAGTATGTATCTCATTTATAAAGCCTGACATGAGAACATATCTTAGAGTAGATCTCTCTTTCCAAAACATTGGTTAAAACTATGAGAGATGGTTCTGAAAAATAGATTTCCTCACCCTCCAGCCAGTATTTTGGAGAATCACAGACCGGCTTCACACCTCTATCAAAAACAGGTCAATAGGATGAAAATCAATTCAAAATTATTTTTTCAAATGAGTAATTCATCCAAACACAAATTGGCAATGTTTTGCTTGCTTGTTTTACCATAATCTTGTTATAGCCAATCAATAATATGCCCTTTAGACGACAAACTCTTGCCTCTAGCCGCCCCCACACAGTTACATCTATATTATATTAGCTTGACGAAAAATCCAAAAAAATTACTGTTAGAGAAGGATAGTGTGTGGTTTCCCCAAAGTTATTTTGCAGAAATCCTTTTCTATAGGACATTTAAGGAAACTAATATGATGTAGAACACACTAAAGAAGATAATCTAGCACATATGAAAAAGAAATCTGCAAAAGAAGAAATTAACAGAGCCCATTCTGACACCATCTAAGGAAAGGGTGTCCTGGCACTCAAACTCTGAACACCGGTCTTTTGGGAGGATTATGCGTTTTTAGTCATTCAGTTATCTCCTATGAGTCTGACTCTCTGCTTACAGAGCAATTACCTGATTAAAGTTTGGCTTCTCATACAGATTTGCCTGCAAAGAGAGAATGTGCTGGATGGGCCAACAATTTTCTACAGCCCTGTGTTTGACTTCACTGGAACTTCCAGTTCTTCCAATCCCTCAATCTTTTCCTTTTGTTGCTTTGCTCCTCATCCAACTTGGAATTCATGAATTATTCCAAAATTATGGCTTGCCACTTGCCAATGTTCTAAAGTCCCTTGTTTCTCTTTTGTTTTCCTTCACATGATGAAATCACATTTCTAGATGAATTTTAACTACATTTGTATCCATGCTGCTGATTTCTGGTGGCCAATGTCTTCAAATATTTGCTGAATTGATTACTACTGACCTCAAGGAGGCCCTCAAAGCTGCCTAGAAAACGTACACTATGTATTCGCATTCCACTCAATTTCCAAAACCCCACGGTGACTTATTCTAATTTTCTCTACTGCAGTCAGATCTCCAATTACCCCTCTCTTGCTTTCACTCTGTAAAGAACATGAAAGACATCTAGAGAGAATGCCTTCATCTTTCCACCAAAATGCATAAAATTGTACCTAACATTTATATGAATCTTCTTTTTTTCCTACAGTTACAATGAGAAATGGAACCACATTCCTATTAAGGCCAATATAATAACCATGTTTTGGATTGCTACCTTCACTTTTTTAGACATTTAATTATCATTGCTTCCCTTACATGTGCGTAAGCATCAATAATACGCACACATATACACAAACACACATGCACTACACCCACTTTGGAGAACTCCACCTGCCTCACAGCTATGAGTCTATACCTTTCTTCTGCAAAGTATTTCTAAAAATGTCTCTATAGGGACACCTGGGTGGCTCAGTTGGTTAAGCAGCTGCCTTCAGCTCAGGTCATGATCCCGGGGTCCTGGGATCAAGTCCCACATCGGGCTCCTTGCTCAGCAGGGAGCCTGCTTCTCCCTCTGCCTCTGCCAGCCTCTTTGTCTGCTTGTGCTCTCTCTCTCTGACAAATAAATAAATAAAATATTTAAAAAAATAAAATAAAATAAAAATGTCTCTATATTCAGTGTATCCTTCCTTCAATTCTTTTTCTTTGTATCCTACACCTCTTTGATGAGAGTTGACTTAAACTAGCTTTTTAAATTTCTTTTCCATTTAACTGTCTCTTTTATTCAATTTTGATCATTTATATTTACCTAGAATTTTCCATGTAACCTTAGATGTCTAAATAGATCTATATAACATTGTAGAATTGATCTCTTGTAAATTTTGTATCTTCTCCATAGCTTTAGCTAACTCCTTTCTCATTCATAATGTAATTTTTCCCCTGATTATTTGATCAGACTTTTTAAAGATTTATCTAATTCATTGATGTTTTCAAAGAACTACTTTTGGATTCATTAATAAATACTTATTCATATTTGTATTGATTAATTTCTGCTTTCATCTTTATTAATTCTACCAACTTGAAGTTTACTTTGTTGCTTATTCTTTGGCTTCATTGTTTCATTTTATATATTTTTTAAAGAAAATGTATTTAATGCTATCAATAGTCCACTTAATATCATTCCTGTTTGCATTCCATTAGTTTCATAGCATTACATTCTTGTCATTTATTTATAAATAATCTCTGAAAATAAATAATCTCTAATTTGTTTTTAACTTTTGCTTTAACACAAAAATTATGTAATGGTATATTTTTAACTCTCCATATAATATACCCTATTTGATGTGCATTTTAGGGAATTGCTTAAAATTTTCTGTTAGGCTAAGACCTTGGCCAATTTTTATAATATTCATGGATATTTGCAAAAATATCTCTTAGGAACAAATGCCTTTTTGTCACAAAGATTTATGTTTCTACAAAATTATAATTTTTCTTCTATAAAATATCTCATTCTAACATAGGATTGTATGTATCTGCGTTTTTTGTTGGTGTATTATTTTCTAAAAGTTCATACCTAGAAGTGTTCCCTAAAGCAAATTAAGCCAAACTTTCAATACAGGTCATTATTTATGAGGACACATATGGATAACTTCTCACATGAGTATTTCGCAGAATTTTGTCTGCAGTATTTTTTTATTTTATTAAAGATATATCTATTTATTTGACAGAGAGTGAGACAGTGAGAGATGGAACAAAAGCAGGAGGAGTGGGAGAGGAAGTAGAAGGCTTTCTGATAGCAGGGAGCCTGATGCTGGGCTCCATCCCAGGACCCTGGGATCATGACCTGAGCCTAAGGCAGACGCTTAATGATTGAGCCACCCAGCCGCCCTTACAATATTTTAAATTGAACTGTTTCATTTGTTTCAAACTCTCTAGATGTGATTTTTTTTTTCAATTTAGTAAGTCAGTATGTGTTTTGCTTTTGTTTTTTCTTTAGCAAATTAAATAGTGTACAGATAATAAACAAATAAATAAGAAAAGAGAATGTCATAGACTATTTTTGATCCTCTCCCTCCAAATTAATACATTGAAGCTCTAATCCCTAGTGTGGGAGTATTTGGAGGGTAGGCATTTAGGTGTTTAGATCATGAGAATGAAGCTCTCATGAATGTGATTAGTGTCCATATAAAAGACACTAGAGAGATAATCTCTCTCATAGCCATGTGATAGTAGCCAAGGAGATATCCATCTACAAAACAGGAAGCAGGCTTTCATCAGACTTTCAATCTGTTGAACCTTTGATCTTAGACTTCCTAGCTTCTAGAACTGTGGGAAATAAATGTTTATTGTTTAAGCCACTTATTCTATGATATTTTTGTTATAGTAGCCCAAACTAGCTAACACAGTGTGCCATTTGGTAATGAGCATTATGTATCAATCTTTTCCCTCATATATATTATTATACATATAAATTTATCAAAAATCTGGATATTCTATTACATAGCTTCAGTAATCAAGACAGTATAGTATTGGCAAAAGAATGGATTAATCAGTGGAACAGAATAGAAAGCCCAGAAATAGACCACATAAATATAGTCAACTGATAACTGACAAAGAACAAGGATGATACAATGGAGCAAAGATAGTCTCTTTTACAAGTGGTGCTAAAACTATCAGACATTCATATGCAAAAAATAATCTATATATCTTATGTCCTGCACAAAATCAACTCATAGATCTAAATGCAAAACAGAAAACTATAAAATGCCTAAAAAGTAATATAAAACAAAATCTAGATGACCTTGGATATGACAATGACTTTTAGATACAATACCATAGACACGATCTGTGATAGAACAGTAAGCTGGATTTTACTAAAATTAAAAAAAAAAAAAAATCTGTGCTGAGAAAAGCAATATCAAGAGAATGAGAAGACAAGCCACATACTGGGAGAGTGTTTTCAAAAAACACATCAGATAAAGGAGTAGTATCCAAATATAAAAGGAACTCTTAAAACTCAACAATAGGGAAACAAACAACTCAATTAAAAAATGGGTGAAAGACCTGAACAGATACTTCACTGTGGAGATACACAAATTTCAAACATATGAAAAGATACTCCCCATCATCTGTCATAAGGGAAGTACAAACTAAAACAATAAGATATCACTACACACCTATTAGAATGGCCAAAATCTAAAACACTGATAACACCAAATGGCAGTGAGAATGTGAAGGAATGGGAACTCTCATTCATTACTGCTGGGAATGCAAGATGGTATAGCACTTTGGAAGACAGTTTGACTGTTTCCTATAAACGAAATAGTCCTACCATATGATCCAGCAATCCTGCTCATTGGTATTGACTCAAAAGAGTTGAAAACTTTTGTCTACACAAAAACTTGCATATGGATGTTTATAGCAGCTTTATTCACAATTGTCAAAATTGAAAACAACAAGATATTCTTCAGCAGGTGAATGGATAAATAAACTGTTGTAAAATTCAGACAATGTAATATTATTTGGTGCTAAAAAGAAATGAGCCATCAAGCCATTAAAAGACATAAAGAAAACTTAAATGCGTATTATTAAGAGAAAGAAGCCAATCTGAAAATACAATAATGTATGATTCCAACTATATGAATTTCTAGAAAAGGCAAAACTATGGAGACAGTAAAAAAGGTCAGGATTTGCCTGGGGTTGGGGTTGGAAGGGGGAGGATGAATGGGCAGAGCACAGAGGATTTTTAGGGCAGTGAAAATATTTGTATGATATTATAATGATTATAGTGATGGGTACCTGTCATTATACTTTTGTCCAAACCCATAGAGTGTACAACACCAAGAGTAAATACTTCTATAAACTATGGACTTTGGGTAGCTTAGATGAGTCAATGTAGATTTGTCAATTGTAATGATGTATACTCTGGTGTGGTATTTTGAATACCTAAATGAGCTGGTTAAATTCAACTCCAAGGAACGATATCCATTTGTAAAACAGACCCATTGGATTGTCATGAACCTTAGTTCCTCTCAATGTCTTTGAAATCAAGAGTATGAAAAGATTACAAAAATCTGTCCATTTTGATCTGTTCTTTTCATGTGGAAGAAAATAATTTAAAAATCAGACCATACAAAATACAAAGAAAAAAGAGAAAGAATTTCAACTGTTGGCCAAAGGCTTATATCACACTTTGATATGCTACACTGCATTTCACTTACAGATCTCTCTACTTAGTGTCTAAATGTTCTGGATATGCAAGAGATTCTGAGAACCTAAAGAAGTCAATTATTCAGCTTCCCCCATTTGTCAGAAAGGTAAAGCACACTTAGGAAGGTCAGAATTATTTCAGCTCTAAGTAAATTGAGGAACGTCTGCATCAAAGAAACCTTCAAGTGACCTTGGCCATGCTCTGCTTACTAACCAGTCCTGAGTTAACGTGATGACATATATCATTTTCAACAGGAAACTTCAAAGAAATCAGGGTTTTGGATGCCTATAATGGATGCTAAGTGATGAAATCACAACTCTGATGCTAATTATTTGTTTTGAAGTTATTGACACACATTACACAATCTGTTTCTTAAGAGATTTTGATGAAAAAAAGCAATGCAGCAATAAGGTTTCAATTTTTAAAAAGCCACATTTGCAAGTATATTATACACACTTTCCAACACCAAAGCGCTGAAAATTTTCAAAGTATTTTACATATTCTGTGTTTCTCAAAAGAAAGCACAAAACCTTAAAACAATGTGAAAGAGCAATATGGGACCATATAAATACACTTTATAGCTAAGTAATAGACTAATAAAGCAGCCATGATACTAGATATATGGTTTTATGTTTATGTTTAGTGTAATGGGGGAATATCCATATCATATTAAGAATTAAATTAGGGGCGCCTGGGTGGCTCAGTCATTAAGCATCTGCCTTCGGCTCAGGTCATGATCCCAGAGTCCTGGGATCCAGCCCCACATCGGGCTCCTTGCTCTGCAGGAAGCCTGCTTCTCCTGCTACCATTCCCTCTGCTTGTATTCCCTCTCTCACTGTGTTTCTCTCTGTCAAATAAATAAAATCTTTAAAAAGAAAAAAAAGAATTAAATTAAATTGCAAGATATTTGTGCATGATGATTCCATTTGGTTGTGCAATATATCTGTGTGCATACATATATCTATATAATATATATATTGGACAATATGCATTATATATGTATATATATATATATATATATATATATATGTATATATTTGGCAATATATGTACATGTATACACCAAAGAGTTTTCTCCAGGTAAGATAAGATTTCTGATGTTTTTCCCAGGGCAGGGTTTCTGGCCACTGTTGTGCTTTCTCTGTGGGTCCAGTTCTAACTCCTCCTCTTCCCTTTCTTCCTTTAGCATAAGGTTGTTGATAAGTTCATCTAGTTGCCATAATGTCTACATTTGAGTTCTCACTTCTACCACCATGGTAAACATTATTAAACTCCTTTGGTTTTATTTCCTAAAAGTTCCTATATTGCTATTGGGCCCTGATGAACACCACTCTCTTACACAGAGACACACAAAGAAACAGTGTTAGAACCTATAATGGCTCCCAGGCAATCTTACTCCAGAACTCATTCTCTTGAACCTCTTGCTGAATTTCTTCCTTGATCAAATTACCCTAGCCTGGAATATTTAAATAAACTTGGCTTAACTGACTTTGTCCTTACTCTGAGAATATCAATGTGTTTCTGGAAGTTTTTGATCCTTTATAGAATCTAATAGTCTTGTGTCTTCTTGTTTTGAGTTTCTGCTCTCACCATATTTAATCTGATTTATTTTTCTACTCTAATTTATGCAGACCTGTTTAGTTTCTTTATCTCCTTTCTTGAGATTATGCCTTCTGGGCCTCCCCTTTCTCATTCAGAGTGGCCCATTAAGGTCTTTTCCTAAACAAAAACAGTTCCTCCCCTAGAAGTTCCTAGAACACTGGTACCAGCTGCCAAATTAGTAATTTCTTACCAACCACAGAGATTATTTCTGGTTGGTGAGACTATGGATGACCTTCTTTATGTCATTATGGATGACCTTCATTATGTCAATTTGCTATTTAAAATTATTTTTATAATGAGCACATATTACTTGTGTGATAAAAATAACTTTGCCAATCCCAGTAACTATTTGCATGTTTCTAAAGAAATAAATTTGCTATGAGTTCAGAATATTTAAACTAAGTTCACCACTGCCCCAAACTAGAGAGATATTTTTCAAGGAAAGGAGTAAATGATTTAACACATAGAGTTTGAGATTAAATATTTAAGAAAAGGGGGGAGAACACTTAACTCATTTTCACACAGAGAGAGAGGAATGATTACTGCTACAGAATAATTACTTAGGCTCTGCATAATAGTGTTCTGTCACAGGCTTTGCCTTCAGACTGGTTCTTAATTTTTAATAGCATAAAGTGATAAGAAAAGTAAAAAAGAAAAAGAAAAAAAAATGTTGTGGATGTATCATTCATCCATCCATTTATTCATACATATCTCATTATTCATTCCAACAAATCTCTAAGACACTGAAAATCTATTGTTGTAATTATATAAACTACTATTTACAGTAAGTAGACCATTGAAAGTGGTGTATATATGTATATATAGGATTCAGTGATTTCTTCATAATGGCATTTGTTGTAATGAGATTTGGCCTATATTGATTCCTCCACAAGAAAAATACATACAGCAATAAAAAGAGAGCATAGAGAATGAATAATACTGAATTTCATCCAGTTGAGTAAAACCCACATGAAAAGGACTTAACCTAAATAACAAAAATACTTTATTTTTTTCCCCAAATACTTTTATTGTATTTTTTCAGTGTTAACAAGATTCATTGTTCTGTACCGCACCCATACTTTACTAAGAACAAAGTAGTCCATGGAGGAAAATGGAGAAGATGATAATTTAAAATTTTCTTTTCAATTCGTGTACAGCTCTCAGTTAACAGACTTTGTTAAACTACAGTCAGTTTGCAAGATACCAAACCACCCAGAGATAAGAGTAAAAATTTTCCATCTCAGAGAGCTCTCACACTAGAGGAATGGCAGACAAATGCTCATAAGACAAGACAATGTGACAATTGGATTACAGATATACTCAATGTGCTATGGGAGCCTTGGAAATTGTAGAGAGGAGTGGAGAGCTAACTCTATCTGCTGCTTAAGGAAGGAACAAAGTCTCTGTTGTTGACTAAATTTTGGTTGCCTCCTCTGAACCATCTTCTCCATTGTTGGAGAAGTGAAGAAGTTGCTGCTTCTGGTTGTTGGCCTGCTCAACCCAGTCGTATCAAAGAATCCTACTAAGTCATCACTGACCCCTAGTATCTGGTCAGGTTCCTCATCTCCTACATTGGATGTCTAAGTCCTTGGCCTGCCTTTACCAAGAATCTTGTTAGGTCAGTTTAGCAAGAGTTGCCCTACCCTTAATGTCTCTCTCTTTTTAGTTAACTGTCCATCCACTGACCCTTTCACTCTGCCCATTAGCTATAAATCCCCACTGGTCCTTATTGTATTTAGAGTTGAGCCTGATTTCTCTTGCTTATTGCAGTACCCCTATTGCAATAATCTTGATGCTTTTTGTATCAAGTCTTCCTTACTATTTTAACATGTGTCAGGATAATTTTTTCTTTAATGGAAGGCTTCCTGGAAGGGCTTGTAATGAACCTAAATCATGAAGGACAAGGAAGAATAGACTGTAAAAGAAAAAAAAAAAAGGCAGTGAAGAACATTCTTCCCTCTGTCCTCATCTTCACAGGCAGAGGGAAGGACTTTGCAAAAGCAGATAGCTTTAAGGGTCTGATGTGTTTGGGGCAAGTTTGGATCTGATGTAGATGGAGACTAAGTGCAACTGACATGGTGTGGGAGATGAGGCTGCAGACATTGACCAGGGACTGCTCCTGCCTGAGGGATCTTGAATGCCTGATCAAGGAATTTATATTCACTCTAAATAACATTTGTATTTTATCCATTGAAGCATCTGAAACAGAAATATGGCATTGTTGTATTTTCCTTTTAGAGAGACCATTGTGGCAGTTCTGCTGAGAATGAACTGAAGGATGTGTGTTTGGTGGGCTACATGCCTAGCCAAGGAAGCTCAGAAGTTAATGAGTAGAGAGGGTCTCAGTGAAGGGCAGATGACAGAGGAATTGGGGGGGAGGGGACTGGGGTGACTCACCTAGACGTCTGTCAGAGATAAAATTCTATGGCCATGGATGTGGTGGTAATGAGTGGAGAAAAGGGGATGGGGTGACTATAGGGTTTCTCCAATTGGGGTGATGGGAAGGGTGGTAGATCATTTATTGAAATAGAATATGCAAGAAGAGGGAGGAGGTTTGAGGAAAAGATGATGATTTCACTTTTTTTTTTCCTTAAATCCCATTATGAGAAATTTAGAGAATGGAAATTGCTAAGCGGCTGTGCAGTGTTTGGAATTAGCTGTGTAAGACCAAATTACAGTCATTCATAACTATAATCATTCTAAATCCATTTGATTTTAATATGTTTCAAATATTTTTTACTGTATAATTTACAAGAAAATTGTTCTATATTAAAATGGTCATTTTCTCTAATTGCATATTACCAAATCAGGGTAGACTATGAAACAGAAATGTGTTTGGGTAAATTTGCAAGGCAGGATGAGCTAGAATTGCTGAAGTAGCTTATTGCTGAGCTCCTCTGCATAGAACAGCATGGAAGATACCAAGGATGTCTTATTTCTGATGGTTATTTTTTTTTCTGACAAACACAGTAAATTTAAATTATCATTAATATTGAGGGTCTTTCTCTCTCTCTCTGTCTTTCTCTGAAGGTATTACATTTAAATCCTTCATAGGCTTAAGCTGATTTAAAAAGAATGTTCTCAACTTTTGACAATTGTAACTGGAAAGCAGAGTGAAGGGTTTCCCAAAGGAAAATTTGCTTAAATATAGATAGAAAATGCAGTTAGAAGTGATAACATTGGGGCACCTGTGGCTCAAATTTCTGACTCTTGATTCCGCTTGGGTCATGACCTTAGGGTTGTGAGACCGTGCCCCCCACATTGAGCTCTGCGCTCAGCATGGAGTCTGCTAGGGATTCTCTCTTCTACCTTTGCCCTTCCCCCACTTGCTCTCTCTGTCTGTCTCTAAAAAAAAAGAAATGATAATATTTACTAACCCACTGAAAAATGTTCCAATATAAATGTCAACATTTCCTGCAAATATCACTGGACAGGATATATGGACACCTGAAGATAATTATATTTCTAGCAGCTTTCAAATGTTCCTCATAAAAGAATAATTCGGACTGTGCATGCATCCCCATTACCTTCTCAAAGAACTAAATATACAATATGCTCTTATTCCTTAAATACACCTGGCAACATGAGGTTGAACAAGAACAAGAACATATACTTGTTCTATAATGGAATTGTAAGGCTGTGAATATGTTCAGGTGGCGAAAACAGTCACTAAATAAATACATTGCTAGTAACACCAGTCCTCAGAGAAAAGGTCTCTATAGATATGCAAATGGAAAAATATCAGTAAATACTAGTTGTAGGAATTGTGCCAAGTATAAGTAAGAAGGGGTTAAATATGTGGAGGTAAATTACCACACACACGGCATAAATTCCTAATGTTAATCTACCACTGCAAGGCAATGTTATATTGGTCTTAATTTGACCCAGAAAAAATGGGTAGGGGGAAATCACTGGGTCACTAAGAAATATCACTTTGAATACATGAAAATATTTATGGGGCACCTGAGTGGCTCAGTCGGTTAAGCATCCAACTTTGGATTTTGGCTCAGGTCATGATTTCAGGGTTGTGAGATCAAGTCCCCCATCAGGTCCATGCTCGATGATGAGTCTTGAGACTTTCCTTTCTCTCTGCCCCTCTCCACACTCTCTCTGTCAAAGAAATACATAAATCTTAAAAAAAAAAAATATTTACTAGTGAGTCAATGAAACAGAACCATTATAATAACAGCTTGGATTTCACATCCTAAGCCTATAATGATACAAATCAGCAATAGGAAGTTTTCTTTCCCAGTCCTCGGGGAACATATTAAAACATATTAAAGATTATGTAAATGGAACTCTTTTAAAAAATAATTCCAGGTGCCTTTTTTTTTTTTTTTGTGGCTGTAGGTTGAAGTAGTTTAGTTTCTCCCATCTGATAAAATTGAGAATACCTATGTTCATTTTCAGATTTGAAAAAAAAAGGCAAAACAAAATTGTTCTATCACAAGGATGCAAAAACAGAGACCCAAGAACCTCAGAGCTGTACTAACAACCAGCTATTACTGAATTTGATAGTGTATAAATTTTCTTTTAGTCCTTAACAAGGTGATATATGATCTATTTGGGGATTAAGTTTAGCCTGATATTCTGATTTTTTTTTTGTCTTGGACAACTACTAATAGATTGGATTAGGTTTAATAATTTCTTTGAAAGGCTAAAGGATGACACAGATTATTTCTAGCTTTATCAACTAATGCAATCGTAAAAAAAATGCCATAGGGCATAGGATTGAGAAAAGTCAGATGGCACAGGAAGTAATCGCAGCATTTACTAATACGCTCAGCCAACAACATAATTGCTAAAATAACCTTGAAAGGGGTGAAAGTACTGAATACTGCAGTGGTGATTACCCTGATTTCAATTACTCTGGTTTAAATGGAATGAAATAGGGCTCTAACTCTGTTAATTAACAAGCCTATCCACAGGTGATCTCTAAATGCTCCGTGTATAGCTCCCATTAATGCAGAAAACGTACATGCCTAGAAATGGCAAGTCTGCATATTAAACCCAATTACGAAGTTTGCAAGAGAACTGGCGTTCTTTTATTTTTCCACAAGAAAATTATAGTGAAGGGTGATGGAAGAAAGTGGAAAGAATGGGGCAGAGGGAATGTTGCATACATTAATGGATAATGATCTAGAGGCAGTGCCTTTCTTGAATTAGTTCATTTTTAAGGAGAACAAAGGGGCTGTCCTACTGGGTACATTTTCAGCAGGATGCCTGACTGGCTTATTTTTATCTGACCACGATGTGGTTTCAATTAGCAGTTGCATTTACAAAACTAGTAGCAGTCATTGTACCAGAAAATATGAGTCTAAAGGGGTTGAAAGATACTTTAGATGTGTACAGATGTATAAGTGCATGTTGCTTTAACTTTTCCTCAGCCAACCATCCTTGTCCTTAACAGTCTCTGCAAGTTTTAAGAATTCGCTCTTATCACATCCACACATGTCTTCTAGAACAACTTCTCCTTCTCCTTCTTCTTCTTTTCTCTTATTTGCCTTCCCTAAGTTTGCTTTGGGCAAAGTCAGGAGTGCACTTCAACTTTATATCAGTAATATAAGCTTGGATGTTTTCGCCATTAGGAAAATATGTAAATTTAACTCAAATCCGCTGCTGATTTTTTTTTAAATAAAATATTTCCAAATATGAAAAAGGCTAAGTTTGAAAGAAGAGATCTATGCGGCAACTGGTCTTCTAGGAAATGGGAAGAAATACATCGACAAACACAAACCAGAAGAATGAAAATGACTGTCATAGTAACATTGCAAGTGTTAGTATCTTCCTGAGACATTCCAAAACACTGACTAGGAAGATTCTCAACACAAAGGAACCCTTAACTGAAACAGACGCTCAGCTCGCTGGTGTCTTCCAAGATGCCAGGTGTTTTTTTGATATTTAAGGGTATCAAGGATCAGTATGTTAGGGATGGATGATTTCCTCTTGAGTGTTCCCTCTCTGTTAGAATATTACCTTACAATTACACTTGTGCACTTGTAACTTGCTTATCCAAAAAGTTTTCCTCATATCATGGGAGAATAGTTGAATCAAAGAGAAAAAAAAAAAAATCACCATTTTCTTATTTGGTTCTACACGGAAAAGATCTTTGTTAAAAGACTGAGGTATGGATTGTAAAAAACATATTTCACAAGAAAGAGCATAATTTAAATAAATTCAAATACCTATGCCAAAATTATTTACCATCACCAAAACTACAGTTCATGGGTCAGCAAATTATGGTTTGTGGGCCAAACTCGGACCTCCTACTGGAACACAACCTTACCATTTGTGTATGTGCCAGTGAGGGCACTGGTCTAGGTGCCTTCAGTTCAGCAAGGAGGCAAACAGAAATCTGTGCCTTCATGGACAGAATACTCTAGCTCAGGAGACAGACAACTAAGGACCAAACTTGTTGGCTCTACTTTCAGATGCATATCCTGATCTAACCAATCCTACTGCCTCCACCACGACCGTGCCAACCACACATCACCATCATCTCTGCTCTGGATGAATTCTTGTAATATCCTGATTGCTTCCCTTGCTTCTGCCCTTATCCCCAAGTTATATTCTCCGGATAGGAACTAGGATCCATAATAATGGATCTTCGCTCTCGAAAGACTTCCGGAGGTTTTCCTCTTCCTGAGAATAAAACTACAAGTCCTACTATGGCCTCCAAATGTCTACCCTCAGCCTCACATCCGATTTCACTCCTACAGCTCTTCTACACCAGACCCGTGTGCCTCTCTGCTGCTCCTTGAAAACACCAGGCGTCAGAAAACACCTGCCTCAGGAGTGCTGAACTTGTTGCTCCCTTCAAAGGTACTTTTTCTGCCAGAAACCCACATGCCTTGCTTTCTCCCTTCATTCCTGTTTCTGCCCCAATGTCACTTTTTATTTATTTTATTTTAATTTAATTTAATTTAATTTAATTTAATTTTATTTTATTTTATTTTATATTTTATTTATTTGACAGAGAGAGAGAGATCACAAGTAAGCAGAGAGGCAGACAGAGAGAGAGGGGAAAGCAGGTTCCCCGCCAAGCAGAGAGCCCGAGGTGGGGCTCAATCCCAGGACCCTGAGATCAGGACCTGAACCGAAGGCAGAGGCTTTAACCCACTGAGGCACCCGGGCACCCGCGCCCCAAAGTCACCTTATGAGACAGAACATTACTGCTACTCCATCAAAAAAAAAAAAAAAACTTCATTGGTCATGAACGTCACCTTCCTCAGCTTCATTGCTATTCTTGGTGTTTATGACTATCTGACATTATAGATATGGTAAATATAATTGGCATTAAATAGTAAATTGATTATACTTTACAAACCTCGTCACCCCATGTTTGCTGGTTTTCCTTTAGGTCTTTTGCTCATACCATCTTTCTTATTATAAATACCTCTGCCTATTTTTCTTCACTTACACATTTTCTGGCTCCTAATATTTTTTGAGTTCTTTTGCTTGTTTTTGTTTGTTTTTGAAGTAGGCTCCATGCCCAACACAGAACTCAAACTCACCAAGGCAAGATCAAGAGTCATGTGCTCTACTAATGGAGCAAGCCAGGTGCCCCTGGATCCTGACATTTTTTATATATCCTGAATATTGACTACATTGTTCAGTAAGACTAAATGTCTTCATGAGTTGGTTTTGGCTTTTACACAAACTGTCGTCTGAGCACACTGAAATAATAGAAACAGAAAATCTTTGTAAAATAGATGTCATAATTTTTAAGTGTACAGTTGATTCAAAATAAGGAATAATCAATTTTGAGTCTTTTCTAATGATCTAAGATACTTATTTTTAACACTTTACATTGAAATAATTAATGAAAATTATTGAGGGCTAGATATTCAATCCTTTCATTTTCTCATTGTTTAATACACTCAGATATAATACGTACCCCATAGGAAGAAACACATACATAGATATAGCTAAATAAAGAATTAAAATGCTTTACTTTTGAAGGAAGAAGAGTTACAGACTTCATCTAAATTCATCAAATGTGATATAAGTAAATGAACACTAATATTTAATACCAGATTTTCCAGTTTCAGCGCTACATGATTCATATAGATGCATTTTTATCCTGCCTGTATGTATACTCTAACTTTCAGATATGCAGCCTCAGATATAGTAAAACCAGTATAAATTCTATTGGTTTTTATTTCTTCTGAGTCAGTTACATCATCATTTGACTCATGATCATTTTTATATTCAGAAAAAGTGCGTTTTTTACTTAACAAAAACCCAGTAAATTTCATTTTGATGACTTAAATTTCATTTTAAATTATGCTTAAAAAAATACTCAGTTCAGGGGACCTGGGTGGCTCAGTCATTGAGCGTCTGCCTTCGGCTCAGGTCATGATTCCAGGGTCCTGGGATCAAGCCCCGCATCGGGCTCCCGGGCTCCCTGCGCAGTGGGAAGCCTGCTTCTCGCGCTACCATTCCCTCTGCTTGTGTTCTGTCTCTCGCTATGTTTCTCTCTGTCAAATAAATAAATGTTAGAAAAAAAAATACTCAGTTCACTTATCTAATTTAGGTAATGATATTAGGCTAGATTAACAAAAACAAACAGGCTAGATTAAAAATTACAAGACATGTAATTAAGCGGCTGCCTTCGGCTCAGGTCATGATCCCAGGGTCCTGAGATCGAGCCCCGCATCGGGCTCCCTGCTCAGCAGGAAGCCTGCTTCTCCCGCTACCATTCCCTCTGCTTGTGTTCCCTCTCTCGCTGTGTTTCTCGCTGTCAAATAAATAAAATCTTTAAAAAAAAAAAAATTACAAGACATGTAAAAATACACTGATTAAACATTCTGTCTTATCCTTGTTTCTTAACAAGAGACATATCATTCTGGGCTTACCCATCCTGAAAGAAAACAAACACACAAACAAATAAGCAAACAAACTTCATCCTCTGTCCCAGAGGAGAAAAGTGGAGCTGGGAGCTTGCCAATACCATAGAGATAATGCACAGGGCAAAATTGAGGCCAGAATCCTCTCTCCGATGTTGACTTCAGGCAATGGCCTTCAGAAGCTATACCTTCCAGGTCAAGAGTGTAAATGCAGGAAGCAGGATAATCTAGGTTTAATCCTGGCTATTTTATCTACTAGCTGTTAATTTACTTAATCTCTTTAAACTATGTGGCCTCATCTATATGAGTATTATAAAAATAGAATCTATTGCATAGAGTTTTCATGAAGAATAACCAATGTAATGTGCTAATACATACTAATGTACTGGTACTAGTACCAGGCATTTCTTTATGTTCACCATCATCACTGTAATGGGGACTTCACCCTCTCCTTACAGTAGGATACTACCTGGTATCAGGGCTTTTCTGGTCTCCTACATTCTTGCCCAAACAATAGTCTCTAAATACTGCCTCTACCATGGTAGTCTTCTGCTCACAAACCTTCAGTGGTACCCTCTATATCACCACAGTGAGACTAGACTTATTTTTTTTTTTGAAGATTTTATTTTCTATTTATGTGACAGAGAGAGATCACAAGTAGGCAGAGAAGCAGGCAGAGAGAGAGAGAAGCAGGCTCCCTGCTGAGCAGAGAGCCCGATGCAGGGGCTCAATCCTAGGACCCTGAGATCTTGACCTGAGCCGAAGGCAGAGGCTTTAACCCACTGAGCCACCCAGGCACCCCAAGACTAGGCTTATTGAGTCTGACTTTCAGGCCACCCATACTCAGAACTAATCAGTTCAGAACTGGTTCAAGCTCTCATTGCCAGCTCTATCCCTTGCCATGTTCCCTCAAGTCATGATGACAGTATGATGTAGTAGTTGAGCGTGATGTCTCTGAAATCAAGGACAGGACATTGAATTATAATCTTGGCTCCCCCAGTATCTGCAGTAGGCAGGCTACTCAATTTCACTAAACTTGTTTCCTCCTGTAGAAAATGAAGATATTAATAGTGAAAGTAGGTTTTATTGGGACCAACTAAGAGGAAGCATGAGATCTGCACCATAGTCAGCTCTCAGTTTATCTCTGATGGATAACATATCTGTTCTTTCTTCACTTTCTTCTGCCTAACCCGAACTACTCATTCTTTATGCTCTGTTTCTTGTATTCTCCACTTCTTGGTAGAGAAGAAGCTATAAACCATTGCCTCATTCCTTATTGGTCATGCTTTCCTTTACCTTCGCAATAGATTGTAAGTCTTTTTTGAGGGCAGGGAGTATATTTCGTTGTGTGGTAGTCTCCACAGTGCTTGATGTGGTACTGTACAGACTGCAGAGTCTGCCAAAACTGCCTACCCACCAAGCTTCCCAAGAGGCTGTGAGACCAGTGTGAGATGGACACTGTCACTGGAAAATGTTACAGCCTTAAATCCTTTGGAGTCCTTGTCACTTTTTAAATCGATAACCAAGAAGTGATGAGGTAACTCATCATGCTTCTCTGACTCGTGTCATTTGCCACCATTTATCCACACAGGTAGACTTTAGATGACAAACAGCCAAGGATCAAACCTGGAATTATAGTAAAGATAGAGTTAAGAGCTAACAGAACATCAGCATCATCCATATAGAACGTGGTCAAGATTTTATTATGGCCTCTGACAGAAATATATCCCCATGTCTTAGCCTAAATCTTCTGTCCCCCAAGTATCATGTGTTGATCTCAACAGTTTGTTTCCACAGAAAACTAATTATATTATGTCTCTTCAAATTGCATACAGAACTGTATTTTGTCAGGATAAAGAGCAAAGGAAAGCTGATCCTATTGTACAAAATCTAGTAATTCTTTGGAGAAAACATGACATTTTGTGGGTAGCAACAGATGACATTTCTCTCCTTAAGTATGCTCACTCTAGGAATAGAGATAGTAATCTAACTTAGCCCTGACATGGCTACTCACGAGAAATGTGTCAAAGCTGATGTTTAACAAAATTGTCCATTAAAAGAGAGATTGCATTGTTTTAACATTAATTATAAAAGTTGTATTCTTCCAAGGTTTACTAAAGGTCAAATAAGCTCGTCATCTCTGTTGCAATTTGTCAGCAAATGATGATTTAAACTGATAGTTAATTTTGTCTGCCTCATCAAAGTTTTCATAAGGAATTGTTCATTTTTTAAAATATTTATTTATTTATTTATTTATTTATTTATTTTTAATTTAGCGATTCATCACTTACACGTAACACCCAGTAAAGAAACTGGGTGTTATGAAAGAGTACTAAGGCAACGCCTGTCTGGCTCAGTCAGTGGAGTGGGGTTGTGAGTTCAAGCCCCAGGTTGGGTGTGGAGATTGCTTAAAAATAAAATTGAAGGAAAGGAAGGAAGGAAGGAAGGAAGGAAGAAAGGAAGGAAGGAAGGAAGGAAGGAAGGGAGGGAGGGAGGAAAGAGTACTATGAAATATCACTCCTTTTGCTTTTTTAATATTGGTGAAATAATTAATGCTCTTAGAACCAGTGACATAAGCCTGCCCTCAAATTAGTTTACCTGCATATGCTTGTGATGTATAAAATTTAATGTAGGAAGAGCTATTCTTCCAGTTATGGACTGAACAAGCACAGAGAATATAGTCAATGCTATTATAATAGTGTTTCATGGTGACAGACAGTAGCTACACTTGTGGTGATCTTAGCATGGATGTATAGACTTGTGGAACCCCTATGTTGTACGCTTGAAACTAGTGTGACATTGTGCATCAACTGTACTGAAGTTAAAAAATTACTATTGTAAAGAAATGTTTGCAGAGAGGTCTGATGTAAAGTCAGATTAGAACTGTCCATATGAAGGGGCGCCTAAGGTGGCTCAGTCTTTAAGTGTCTGCCTTTGGCTCAGGTCATGATCCCAGGACCCTGGGATCAAGCTCTGCCTGGGGCTCCCTCCTCCACTGGGAGTCTGCTTCTCTTTCTCCCATTCCCCTGTGCTCGTGTTCCCTCTCTCACTGTATCTCTCTCTGTCAAATAAATAAAATCTTTAAGAAAAAAAAAGAACTGCCCATATGTTTTATGTGTGGTGTCTTCTAGCCTAGGAGACAGATCTATGCATAATGTGTATTATATATATCTATGCAATATACATGAAATATATGCTACATATATTATGATTTATCAAATTAATGTGATACATAAAAAGAGCTGTTTAAGTAAATTAAAAATATTTATAAGGACACATTCGGTGAGATTTATGTAAAAAAGTATTATGTTTTGGGCTTGGATTTTTTTTGTTGTATACAATTAGTTTGAGATCTTTAACTTTTACCTTATGCATAGTGCCACTCACCTAAGATAGACTTCCTTGATGGGAGGAGCCAAGTTTTTCAGATATTAGTAGATTAAGATATCTCTCTTAGTAAAGGGAATAAACACACTGTCAAGATTTGTGGGAAGAATAGGGTCTTGGTAATGCAATCCTCCCTCACACACATACTCATACACACATACATGTCAGCCAGCCCCTGGATATGGGATGCCCCATGCAGGTAGCATGACCCGGGGCAAGGTGACTCTCATCACCTGAGGGGAATGTCTGAAAAAGTATTCAGCTGA
Organism: Procyon lotor; assembly: GCA_028646535.1. Taxonomy (NCBI): domain Eukaryota; kingdom Metazoa; phylum Chordata; class Mammalia; order Carnivora; family Procyonidae; genus Procyon; species Procyon lotor. Next base: position 8,810,912 of record CM053605.1, on the reverse strand, counting down.
GGAAAGTCAGCCTCCCCAAATCCAGTAGATGAGGGTATGAGGGCCTAAATCCTGAAGGATGGAGAACATCTGGGAGATACACCACAGCATCCACTACACTGCCCTTGTCAGGTGACTTCCAGAGAAGTAAACCTCTATGTTCTCTACTTCTAAATGTTTACAAACATCTTACTGTATGCTTCTCCTTCCATAATGCAGTCACAGCTGCCCCTTTCCTCCACAAACTTCCCAATATCCTCAAGACTGACAGAATTCTCTTCCTTGTTTCTTTCTTAAAAGGAAATTTGACCCACCTATAAGGAGGCAACTTTGTTCTCTGATGATAACCATTTATTTTCCTTTCCCAGCTACAACATGTTTACTCACATATTTATTCAAATGAGCCTCCACTTTCCTCCATCTTCACTATCAGATTTTTTCTTCTACGTTCCTTTGAACCTCAGAATAAATGGATACTTTATCTTCTACTCTTCCTCCTTTCTACCCATGAATGAGGCCTTGGTACTACCTTACATTTTCAAAGATGCTGACATTGTCCTCATGGGATTATTCTATGCCCCACATGTTGGCACCATTCAGTGTGACCTCATATTCACAAGTGCAACTTGTGGAATATGCTAGTCTCTTCATACTCCAAGTGTGGTCCACAGACCTGCAACCCTGGCCTCCCCAGGGAGTTTTGTAGAAATTCAGAAATTCAGGTTCCTGCAGAGATAGACTTAGAATCCAAATTTTGGTAAGTTCTTGGGGTGTTTGGTGCACACTTTGGAGTTTGAGAAACTCTGCCCTGGTCCATGTTTCAACTTTCTCACCTATGACTTTGTGTGCCCTCTGCTTTAGGAAATCTGTTCTTTGACTCCATTAAGACCTCCAGATCCTTAATTTTTCCTCCACAATTGGCCCACATCTTGCTATTGCTCTTGACATTCTTGGAAGGACTTCTAACTGTTGTGCCAGGTGAGATGATCTCTAAATTGCCAAAGAGCATCTGTGTTACTATTGGTGCTATAGGAAATTACTGATGAGCCAAGTAGAGATGAGAGGATGGGGTATACAGGGTCTGGGTTTGCCACATCCTCACCTTTGAGTTTAGTTTCTGACTTAAATTGAAATCAACGATTCATAATTATATTATTAATCATTTATAAAGCAATTTTGCATACATTACCTGTTTAATAATATAAATGTAGTAGAAAAAGCATTTTATGTTATAAATCAGGTGATACATGCTGAGAATAAAAGGTATCTCAGCTCTTTAAATCTCATAAAAAACCCATCAGGGAGTCAAGCCAAGTCTTCTGGTTCTGGTGGTGGTGTGTAGTGTCCAGCACTTAGAACACTGCTTTTAATTCTAGAATTTCATAGCCATCAGAAAACAATGTGATTTAACAGTAAAAAAATGTGAAGTTATACTCTTCTAAATTGAAATGTCACTTCCTGAATCAAAGAATGAGTTTTATCCCCCTCAAATATTTTTACATTGTTAATATAATTCCATTCAATGGAATAATATGGAATGAATTAGTTAAATGTCATAATGTAAAAAATGACAAAAGCAGCTTTAATAAGCAAGCATTACTTATTTATGGAATGAATAATGGTTTATTCCATTATTTTGGTTATGTAACTCTTTAGAGTACTATATGTGTTTTTTTTTATTTGTGTATGTATGTATATATTTATTTTTATGTTGTCTAACAGTGTATTTGTTATTAGTTTCGTAAGTCTGATAGAATGTTCTTGGGCACAGATGAATCAAATTGTGGTTTTAACTATTTTATAAAGCTAATTTCTAAATTTACCCCGTGATAGAGACCAAGTATCTTCGTTGCCATTCAGATATAATGTTTGGATATATCTAGTTATCTATTTTATTTCATCAAACATATTTGGAGTATTTGCTGTATATAAAGTACAATATTAGGTACTACAACTGAATGGTCAATAAGATGGTCTTGTTTTCAGGAAGCTTATAATGTAATGCAAGAGATAGTGATATAAACCAATAACACAGACGCCAGAGGGGGAAGTGTTATTGAGGATGGGAACGAGGAGAAGGAATTCACAAAAGAAAGAGCATTTGAGTTAAGTCTTGAAGAACAAAAAGACGTAAGGAAGTGAAGACCATTCGAGACAGTGGGGGAAAAAATAGGACAATGGCTCCACTACAGACAAGTGGAATGAAAGGCTTGAGCCCTTAAAGTGGGCTTAACAATTATAGTTGGAAAAGGACCAATTAGAGTAGGAAACCATAATCAGAGGGGAGGATGACTTAGAAAAGGTAGATCAAGTTCAGGTCATATTCAAGTCATGGTCACATGGTTCATGACAGAGTGTGGCTATTCTTTTGTTGGACTGCAGAGAGTAGTGGGATGACTAAATCTGATAAGAACCTTTGGGATATAATAAGATAGGGGTCAAGAAAGATTGAGAAAATAAGCTAGGAGACCTCTATGGCAGAGAGAAACCAAAGGATCCTGCATTCTCTGAATAAATGGGGGAAGCCTATTCTGAGTGCTACACTGTGAGCTTCAGAATTGCTCTGGCAAGTGCCCTAAAATAAATTCCACAGTCTTGTTCCCAAGATTGTTACTCAGGATGTATGGGATGATACCAGAAATCTTGTTTTAGAATTTCCCCAGCTAATGCTTCCTAGGTGAATCCCTGCCAAAGCCTGGCAGGTGGCAAAGGATGGTGTTAGCACTGATCTATTCCATCAAATGACACCTTTGTTTCCAGTTTTATAGAGGATGTGTGTTGCTACTACCTTGGGAGAAAGGAAGATGACGTCATCCTTTTTAATGGATGCAAATGACTTATCTCATAGAATCCTATGAGAAAACCTGTTTTGAGTACGTTAACTTTTCCAAAAACTCAAGGAGGCACTGACAACTTTTATTTAGTTAGGCATTACTGATACTCTCCCTTCATGCAATCCACAGATCTTCATAGGTCCATCCATGCCAAGATCTTAGTTTAAGTACACTGGAAGATGTACACGGTGCTTTGATAAAGGGAAAACATGAATGCAGAGCTCTGTTAATTTGTTGATGCAGTGTGTACTTAATTTAATGTAGAATAGTCCTGAAGAAATAAAAGCAATTTTAGAGAGTTAATCTGCCATCTGGAATACAAAATAGAGGTATATGTTCTTTAGCCAGTTTTAATCAGGACACAACCTGGAGTCCATAAAAGAAATTACTGACAGATTTGGTACATAAAACTTCAAACGCTTCTATGTTGAAGTCTCCAATAGCAAAGTTAAAAGATAAACAACAGTCTTGGAGAAGTATTTATGCTGTGTCAAAGAAACAAAGGCTCTTTTTATATAGAATTTCTAGAAATCAAAAAGGAAAGATCCAAAGTGGAATGGGGCAAAAGTCTGAACAGGTAATTCACAGGAGAAACTACCAGCGGCCAATAAAGTTAGTAAGACTGATTCTACCTCAGCAGTAATTGAGAAAGGCCAATGAGGAATCCATGTGACCTTATTTTTGTTTAGGATCCTGACAAAACATTTTTTTTAATGATAATAAACAGTGATTGGGAGTGTTTAAAATAGTAGTCTAGTTGTCTATGACTTGTGGGGATACAAATTGTTTTTGCACTTTTGAGAGTAATTTGGTACTATCTATAAAGTAAAAATTTATTTACGCTTTGGTCTGGTGATCACAATGCAATCTAGCCTACAAAAGTACTAGCATGCATGGTCAAAGACTTCTAAGAATGTCAGTTTCTGCATTACTTATAAAAATGGTTTTTAAGAAGAAAATAACCTAAGTATGTCTCAGTAGAGTAGTAGAGTAATAATAAAGTAAACCATGAAGTAGTTCTGAGAGTGTGGTGAGTTATAGGTCCTGATAAAGAAAAATCTCACTGGTATATCAAGTGAAAGAAACAAAGAGTTCAGAGAATAATAGAGTATGATTGAATTTTGTTATTTTAAGAAATGAATGTGGTTGCATGTACACATGTACACATGCAAGAAGTATCTTATAATGTCCAGATGGAAATAGCAGAACAGTGGCTACTTCTGGAAAAGGAAATAATTTGCAGAAGGGGGAGTTCAGGAGAAATTTTCATTGTTTAATCTGTCTAGCACTGCATCATGCAAAATTTTTACGATAAAAATATATGCTTGTATAGTTGAAAAATAAGCGATACAAAATTTTTCCTAATATTGGAGAAAAATTATGAAGTTAAAGAACACTTAAAGGAATAAAAAGTATGCCTTAATCATTACTATTCTAAAAGTAAGAGGAAAAAAAAGAACCCCAAAACCTGATCTGCTTTATGTTTATTTTTGACTGAATTTTGGTACTATGATAAAAATAATACACTGAAAGATTACTTTATGATTAAATAAAAGATTTAGCATTGAATATTTCAAAATGTGAATTTGGTTAAAAATTAGCTTGGTTGTTGGTTTTCCCTGTAAAGCTTTAGGTGATAAAAACTGACAGATTGCTCTGTGTGTGTGTATGTGCGTGTATGTGTATGTGTGTGTGTAACTGATTCTCAGGAAAAATAAAATCATTATTATGTGAGAAGGTATTTTCCATTCCATTCAAGCCCCTTAATAGCTTCACTGCACCTCTAGGTATAAAGATCATATTTCTCTAACTGAAGAGAGTGTACTTTATACACTGAACAGACGCCTACCATTCTCACGCATTTGTTGTGGGATCAATACCCGTGTTAATGCTAGTAAAGCATTTGCGGTCCTTTCCACATGCAGTCACGCTCTGCAATCCTTCCCTAAACTGCTGGGCATCATCATTTTTACAACACGAGATCTGTTGCACTACTGGAGTGCGTTTTAACACTTCACCCTATTATCCATGAAAAGGAGAGTCCTACCCAAGTCCCAGGAGCACTTTAAACTTTATTTCCGAGGTTAATTAGACTACCCCACAAAGTTCTTCGATACCTTCCCCTGAGGGGGACGTCTCTGCCTAAAAATATCCTCCAGTGGACAATCCATCCTGTGATATTGCAAGCGCTAAGAAAGCAGAGGTGGCAATATTTGGAAAGGAAGGGTGGAATTTCTTTTCTTTATATGTGTGAGGGTTGTGTGTGCGGGGGCTAGGGGGGCTCTATTTTGTTTAGGAGAAGGAGTGGGTCTTGTAGCGAATAGCATTTATATTCTATATATAGAATATATATATTTGCATATATCCTGAATAAAGGGAGCGAGGCCGATCTCTTTTTATTTGATGCTAATCCCCTCTCTCCCGCCTCCAGTGGCCTGGGAGCACCCCTCTTTCTAATAAATGGCTGGCAGAGCTAGCCATTCAGGCTCTCCCCTTTGATCACCTCTGAGCTGTCAGCCCGTGCTGCTGTTTTCCTCCAAGCTCTTGTTCCTGCCTAAAAGTGGAAGTAATACCCCCTGAAAGAAATACCCTAGGTGTCCTGCAAAGCATCAATCTATTTCTTCTTTTTCTTCTTTTTTTTCTCCGAGGCCCACCCTCCCAGCTTGAACAAATCCCCTCTTCCTCCCTCCTCCTCCTCCTCTGCAGAATCCCGATGCCTTCGGAGCTCCCTCGGCCGCGCCGGGGTGACCCCCTGGGCCCCCGCAGTCTGCGACGCTACCACCCGGCCAGACGGGGGAGGCCCCGCCCGCCCCTCCAGCCCACTCCTTTTTCCCCTGGCCGCCGGGAGCCAGATCCGGCAGGCATCTGCGTATGCGTGTGCTGCCTTTTGCTTTCTGGAAGGCAGGCATTGTTTTCCCCTGGATGCAGCCTTTCTGTGACCCCCCGAATTCCTTCTTCTCCCTTCCCCGCCAGGGACTTGGGGCTGCCCTGCGGACTCCCGGGGCTCGCGCCCGGTCTCCCGCTGCAGTGTTGGGGCGGCGGGGAGTGCTACCCTGCTCGGCTCGGTTGAGAGCATTTGCAAAGGCTGCTGCTGCCAGACCGGGCATTGAACACGTTTCCCAGCGCTTGTTCCCGTTTCTTGTTTACAGCTGAGATGATAAGCAATCTGTGTCCCCTCTTATCATCGTGTCAGGCAGTGAAGTACAGTTTGTAAATATTATTCAAAGGAAATAATTTGCAAAGGCAAACAATTACAAGCAGAGTATATGGACCAAGAGGGTTGTCCTTAATGTGTTTACCAGAAGGAGAGGGAAGGGGGCCGGGAAATGGGGAGTTGATGGGGGAGGGGGACTGACTCCAGAGGATTCTGATTCTGTGACAGTGACAAAACTAATTAAACGTAATGTCGCTTAAAAGCCTTTGCTCTCTTCCTGAAATTACTTGAAAGTATGCATTATTAAAAGAAAAAAAAAAAAAGATGTAGCAAGGCTAGGACTTAGGGTGACTGAATACAACTCATTGTGCCGGCTCACAAATGTGAAACTGCAGTGGAAAGAAATACAGCATGCAGGCTGCTGGGCTGAGGCCCCAGCCAGGGGAGCTGGAGCTGCTAAGTGGAAAATTCCTGCCGAGGACGTGTTTCCATTTCCAATGGGGAGAAAGAGGGTGTTGCTGGAAGCTGGGGATTCTTCGGAAAATACAGAAAACACAAGGAAGATGACAAAATGACCTCACTGAACTCTGAGAAATTAAGCAAACAAGTAGTTTTAGCCAACACACCACATTCTTATGGTGCCTGTGTCTGAATAACCGCGGACCTTAATGCTCAGTTAAAAAGGCAGAATCTCAGCGCTCCCCCCCCCACCCCCCACCTCGCATCCGCGTGGCTCGGGAGAGGAGAGGAGTGGTATTTTCGGTGCTAGCAGGGTAGAGGAGCGGGACTGCAGAAGCCCATCATGATGAGGACATGGGTGCCCCTCCAGTAGACTTGTGAGCTTAGGGACATACTCACTTCGCAACCTGAATACTGAATGCTGATGACACCTTTGTTGATGAGGCAGCGGAGGATTTCAGTTTAGGTTGTATATTTCTGTCTAAAAGAACCTCCGCTCCTAAGGCAGGGTCCACCCAGATATTACTAGCCTGGGGTGGTTTCTGGAAGAAGTTAGTGGGGTTTCTTCAAAGGATAGCTTGGATTGTATCAGGAGGAACTAGTAAGAGGTGGAGAGCCAGAGGGAGCACATTTCCCAGGCGATGGGAAGGCATCCTATAGCTGCAACTAGAATTACCATTTTATGGCATCTAAACGTGTTCTGGTGGCGAGAAAGGGAGATTCATCAGGAGCCGAGGTTTCTGTTGCTCTGCAAAGCTTCTGTCAGAAAGGAGGGGGAGAAAATATGCCAGGCATCAAAGGCTTTACGCTAAACAATGCATACGCTAAATGATCTTCATTTGCTATGCTGATCCTTTCTCTACCAGACCTACAACATACTGACAAGTTAAAAAAAAAAAAAAAAAAACTTGTTTTGCTTTTACGCTGTAGGGTGTGTGCCTCTGTGTGTGTGGGGGGGGGCGCGCATGCTCCTTGGACAGCACTTTCATATACAACTATATACAACTTTTGTCCAAGTAGTCTGAGAATTAAATGATTGTTGAATTATACTGAAAACAACTTATGAAAAATCGTTGTCATTTTTGAGTTATTTTAGTTACAAATTACAGAAGCCTGAATTTATGTGGTGAAAGTCACACCAGCTGACAAACCCAAAGCATTAATCAACATGTCTTGGACCATTCACGTATCTCCTTGCATTTCAAGTTTACTTGGCTATGTAAATTCAATGCTATAGTGAATCTTGAGGCTTTAAAATTTTACATAGCAAGCAGTATTTAGTTCAGGACAAATATTAAGCTATGCTTGATGGCCAAAATAATGCACATAGTTGATTAAGGAAATGATCTATTGTGAGATAGTTGTTGCATATTTATATATGAAAGTTCTTATCTGTTCTTACAAACAACGCACTTGCATAAGTGTTAAAAGGAAAATGCTTAAAGAGTCTTATTGAGATAAAACGCATATACCATAAAATTTAATCGTTTTAAGTGTTCAGTGGTTCTTAGTATATTTACATCGTGGCACAGGCATTACTACAATTTTATTCTAAAACATTTCTATCACTCTAAAAAGAAACATTTATAATTACTATTCATTCATTCCCCTCTCAACCCGAAGCAAACACTAATCCAGTTTCTGTGTCTGTACATTTGCCAATTTGGGACATTTCATATAAATGGAATCAAACAATGTGTGTGGGTAAGTGTGTGTGTGTGTGTGTGTGCGTGTGTGTGTGTGTGTGTGTGTGTGTGTTTGGCTGCTTTAGCTGAGCATGTTTTTGAGGTCCATCCATGTTGCATCTTTTGATTGCCAAATTGCATTACATTCTATGCATATACTATCCTTGTTTATCTATTCATCAGTTGATGGAGATTTGGGTTGTTTCCCTATCTGAGCTACTGTGAATAATGTTATTATGAACATTCGTGTACAAGTCTCTATGTGGACATATGCTTTCTTTTCTTTTTAGTAGATGAATAAAAGGGGGATTACTGGATCATATAGTAAATTTATGTTTTAACTTTTTTAAAAATTGCCCAACTCTTTTCCAAAGTAGCTGTACCATTTTATATTCCTACAAACAATGTATGAGAGATTCCATTGCTTCAAATCCTAATACTTCTTACAGTTTGTCTTTTTGATTTTAGCCATTCTGAGCGGTATCCCAGGGAGTCTTGATTTGCATTTTCCAATGATCAGTGATGATGTGCATCTCTGCTTGTGCTTATTGGCCATTTGTATATCTTTTTATGAAAAATGTCCATTTAAATCCTTTGTCTGTTTTTCAGTTGGGTTATTTGTGTTTTATTAATGGCTTATAAAAGTTCTTTTTTACATTTTGGATACAAGTCCCTTACTGGAAATATGATTTGAGAGTATTTCTTCCCGTCTGCAGGTTGTCTTGTTTGGTCTTGATAGTGTCTTTAGAATCACAAACATTTTTAAAAATGTTGGTTACATTCAATTTATCAGTTGTTTTTCTCTTATCATTTATGCTTTCGTTGTCATATCTAAATTTTATATAGAGTTGTAAATGATCTCATTATTTCCCTTCCAGGAAAGAAAGATCTGGGATCTAAAACATTTTAGATTCTTCATAATCAAGCAGGAACTTCATACGGAAAATGAATTTAAGGCTGCAAACTCCAAATACTACCTGACTACTTGAACTTAATGAGCTTCACCTCATATTTGTTCAGTCCAAATTATGTAGAGTTATAGAGTTCGGGACAAAACAAAACAAAACAAAACTGGATCTACTAGACCTTTCATCAAACTGAGGGAAAAATCCCTTTTAAAATACTTAGGAAATGTGCCCGTTTTTAACTTTTCTCTTTACTCCTCCGTGTTTCCAAGAAGTTTTCTTGGTTTTTGGGGAAACAGAAAAGTGAAATTTTAAGTCAATCTCTAATGCTTTTAAAAGAAAAAAATAGGCATTTGTTGTAATCTATTAGGCTGACTGACTAATGTAGTTTATTTTAAACTTAAACCTATTCTAATTTTTAAAATCATATTTGCATAATTGGGGGAAAAAGTGCCTTTTGTTTTGTTTTGTTTTGATTTTATTTAAAATTCATTCTTCAATGTTGTTCCCGGTAAATCTTCTACAGAAGAAATGAACCTAATCTTTTACTTAATCAATCTATATATTTTAATAACCTGTTATGTGCCTATCACTGTATCAGAATAGAGAGATCACTCAACTGCATTTGTCCTGATGATTTATAGTGTAAAACATTTTACAAAGTCAAGGACAAGAGGTCTGGATTTGAGGACAAACCACTGCGCCTCTCCGAGCTACAGAAAAGCTTGAGCCACTTCCCGCTTTTGAGGTTCCAAGTGTATTTATAAACATGACAAAAGAGTTGCAAAATTGTGCTGTATCTAAAATACACTTCACCACTTTTAACATGTATAATGCAATACGTGTATTCAGTCATAAAGATAAATTTCAGGACTATAAAAAATATCAATTTATGGTGTGCTACATTTGGAGTATTTGAGTTATGGGACAGAAGTTTAATAGACATCTTTCAATTTAGTTCCTGTATGTCTTGGACTCTATGTACAACCTTATTTGAAGACTACATCAAAAGTCTAAATTTGAAACTATTTATCACTTCATTGTCACATGAAAAAATACGCTGTATCTGAAGGTTTTCCTTATCTTCCTTCCCTTAAATATTGCTGCTTGTGTGGGTGCTCGTGTTCTGATGTGACTGCTGGGGAGGCTGACCTATCCCCTACCTGGTCGGAGGGCTAACACGTTGATAGTGGAAGATTTCATACTTCCGGGTCAAGGCGAACCTCAGTATACTGTGAGGATAATATTGTTGTAATACTAAAAGGATGCGTTTTTAGTTCTCTTTTAGATCACTGAACACCTAGATCTTTCTCCTTCCCAGAGTGACCTTTGTGAATTATCCCTCGAGATTTTGAAAGGGTGGGTAAGAGATTTGGCAAGAAAATAGGCTCACAGGCAGGTTTGGATGAGAGATGATATCAAACTTAGCTAACTAGACCATAGACCATAGACGTAAGGGAGCTTGAGACAAAGAATGACAGAGGGAAGCCCTTTGTCTCCAGCCCTTAGGGATTGGCATAAAAAAGGGAAATGATGGAAGATGGAGAAGGTTCTACCTGCCGCCCCCATCCATCCTTATACCCTAGCTGCTTGATAAGGCCAAATCCAAAGATTAGGTTTAGAGAAACCCAGATGAGTTGGAGACAGGTGGAGAGGGGGAAATGCTGGAATTCTAAGGCCTGTAGGTTTTTTTTCTTCTTTCTATGGTTTGGGATCTTGGAGGAAATTATCTTGAGAGCTGCTCTTCACACATATTTAGGGCATTGCTGTATCAAAGTAACCTTGTCCGGGCAGCATGGTTGATAGAGAAGGACTCAGTGTTTAGCAAGCCCTCAGTTCCTTTTGGCATGCGCAGGGCCTTCAAGACAGTTCAAAACTGGGCCAGGGTGCCCATTAGCAGCTTCCACAGAATGGTGAAAATGGACAGCAGTTGTGTAATGGATACCTGAGTCTGGATGGATGAAGACCATCAGTGCTTCCAGAATCAAAGTACACATTGTAGAATGAAAAAATAATAATAACTTTTTTTTTTTTTTTGCTAGACACGCAGGTGAGGGAATGAGTGATGTCAGCGGAAGCTTAATATTCTAAAAAAGCTAGTTTAAATTATTGGATCATACTGCGAAATTCAGACGGGGAAGGCATCAATCGGAGTTCAGTCAGGGACTCTGCGCCGGAAGGTTTTATACACAGCGAGTCTGAAGTCTGTAGGGCAGGCTGTCAGAGGGAGCAGGCTGGAGTGCTCAGGCAGCAGCGGAAGCTTGTAACTACAGGCAGAATTCCTTTCTCTTCAAGGACACCTGGGCTCTCCTCTCAAGCTCTTTTAACTGCTTGACTCAAGCCCGCCCAGATTATTTGTGATGCTCTCCTTCACTGAAATCAACTGATTATGGGCTTTAATTACTTCCACAGAATATCTTCATCGCAACATGTAGGTTAGGGTTTGATGGAAAGCGAGGGCCTATATCCTAGACACGCTGACAGAGCGCTGACCATCACAGGACATTCCCTTCATTCCCCCACCATACCCCGTACCTAGCAGTGGTTCTCCAAGAAGACTAGAGGCGTTTCACGTAAAATAAAAGACACACTCCTTCTTTTCACAGCTGAGCTGTCCCATGGTATGTTTGTAAATGCCATTGCCCATGAGAGAGAGAGAGAGAGATGCTTAGACATTTTCTATAGGATCAAGGAGGTAGTAGTCCCATTATTCTCTACCTAGAGCAGAGCCAAGGTATAAAAGCAAGATCTGCTCTGCAAACAAGTTCTAAGGGAATCACTGTGATTTCAGACTTCTGGCTTCCAGAAGTGTGAGAGAGTACATTCTTGTTGTTTTAAGCCGCCAGGTTTGTGGTCATTTATTATGGCGACTCTGGGAAGCTAATACAAGCATTTTGTATATGTTGCTTTTATTTAAACAAGTTGGAACCTGTTGGAACTACTGCTACCTTAAGACATTCTATGGGCTTTTTATTCTCTTTCAGAGCACTCTTTTCCCTTCTTCCTGAATAAGAAATCAAATATGACTAAATCAAGTGCTTGTAAAGAGAGCTTTTAAAATACCATATTCTGGGGGCACCTGGGTGGCTCTGCCTTCGGCTCAGGTCATGATCTCAGGGTCCTGGGATCGAGCCCCACATCGGGCTCTCTGCTCAGCAGGAAGCCTGCTTCCCCCTCTCACACTACCTGCCTCTCTGCCTACTTGTGATCTCTCTTTCTCTCCTCTCTTTCAAATAAACAAATAAAATCTTTAAAAAAATAAATTAAAAATAAAAATAAAATACCATATTTTGGGTAGTCTCTAGGACTTGGGCTTTGCTATGTTCAGCTGGCTTTTAAATATTTCTCCAGTCACTGAGGAAGCACATTCTTCTCTGCAGTGAATGGTACTGCCCAGCAAGAGCCGAGGAGGACATATGAAGTTTTTCCCTCCAAAGCCATCCTTCAGCAAATCACAACACCTTGCCGAGATGTCTCTCTCCTCATCTTTACTGCTAGCATCTGTGAGCTCCTCCGGCCTCTCTGCTGCATTTTATGTATCCCCTAATAAGTCACTGCATATACAAAAGCCAGGATAATAGTTTTTAAATCGCAACCCAGTCTTGGCACTCTATTTCCCTGCCCCCAGCTCAAACATAAGCAAAGGTTTCCCAGGGCAACTACAATAATATCAAATCTCCTGACCATGCCCTGCAAGGCCCAGTATTACAGTATAACTAGGCTCATCTCACACCCCCTCTGCCCCCCCACTAGGTCCCAACACCTATGACCTAACTCTTTTTTGTGCCTCTGGGCCTTTGCATGTGTCGTTGACTCTTCCAGAAAGCTTTTCTCCTGGCTCTTTATCTAGCTGGCACTTCTTGGCATTCAAGTCTTACCTCAAAATGTCACCTTTTAAGGCAAGCATTCCCTAACACTTCTCATGTTGCTAACTCTTACAATAACCCTATTATTTCTGCCATTGCACTTATCACAGATTACAAATATCTAGTCGTGTGCTCACTTATGTATTGTGTGTACAAGTTCACCAGAAGGCATGCTTCTTGAAAGTGGAACTTTGCCAAGTATATTCATTTTTGTATCCTCAGCACTGTGAGCAGTGCCTGACACACAGGAGATATTCAATAATATCGACAATAATATTTGCTGGAAAGATAAATAAACGAATATTAAAACAGAAGGTGATGCATTATGTCCTATAAGTTACATAGAAGCTACGTACTATATACAACTTCCTATAGAAGCTACTTATTAAATTCTGGTAACTTGCCTCATACTGACTTTAAAATCTCCATTATTTTCTATCTACTGTTCTCCTACTCTATAAAACGTAATAATTTCAGTAATGTTTAGTGTCATCCACTGTCTTACCAACTCAAAGACCATTCTTTAGCTGTAAGAATGGCACTTTTTTTATCCTGTGCCTTACAATTCAAATCATCTGCCATTTGATTTTGTTTGAAGAATCTTCCAACAGCCCAAGGTAGCAAATTTTCTCTCTGGGTGTGGCTGGCATTATGGCTACAGTATGGGCAGTTTAAAGTAACATTTGCTGGTTTGGAAAGCACAGGGTCACATGGATAGGGACTAAGTTTCAGGTAACTTGAGATTTTTTGGTTGAGAAGAAAGCAGTTAGCTATGAGAACAAACCACAGAGAGCAAAGCTTTTGATTCTGTGGAATGACCCCAACTTGACAATGTTTCAAAGAATATTTACCTCGGATATCTAATATAACAAATTTCCTTATAAGATATGTTCACCAGGCTTTTGGTTGGCAGCACCATAATTTTTGATATAAAAAAGTCTGATTATTTTTTTAAACGGCTACTTTTAAAGGCATTGCATGCACCTGACTCAAAATGTAGACCACCATCACTCCCCAAGTTTATTTTCACGGTGAAATTGACATGCTTTCACTATGTCTTTCATATTTTGGATTACCGTCCAGGTACTGCATACAGGTCCAAAAGGGCTCAGCTCTCTTCTATTAGATATTAAAAGTTTTATAACTCAAAAGACTGCTGAACTGCTCTTATATGACATTTAAAAGCAGGAAACAATGGTATAAATTCATATTAAATTTCTTAAGAGTCTCAAAGGTGTCAGAAGTTTGTTCTTTGGACAAATCAGCTAAAACTACAAAAGAAAACAAATGCTATTTTGTTTTATAAATTAAATGGCTTTTTTTTTTTTTTTTTTTTTTTTTAAATATTTTATTTATTTATTTGACAGAGGGAGAGAGATCACAAGTAGGCAGAGAGGCAGGCAGAGAGAGAGGGGGAAGCAGGCTCCCCGCCGAGCAGAGAGCCCGATGCGGGGCTCGATCCCAGGACCCTGAGATCACGACCTGAGCTGAAGGCAGAGGCTTTAACCCACTGAGCCACCCAGGTGCCCCTTAAATGGCTTTTTATATGATAAACAAAGCAACGGATATGATTATTAACACACGTCAAAGCATGACTGTGATCTTTGCAGATATAATGACATGTTAAGAGTATTTTTTGATGGATGTAAAGGTACTTAATCTGTGACACCAGGAACTGTTATTCTATATGACTTCAGCTCTAAAATTATTTTTGTTACATATACTCACCTTTATGACATAATCAATTCTTGTAAACTTCACAGATGTTTTAGATGTTTTCACTGAGCCAGGCTAGATAAAATCCATAGACTTTATATTTGAATGTTAATTATAATTTTTCATACAGCTCCTGGGACATCATGCCTTACATTGTCTATGAAAAACCTCATCCCGGCCATATGGGAATTTGGTGCCGCTGGGAAGATGAAACTTCCACCAATTAAGACAAAATCCTTAACTGCCCTTCCCAGACACCAAAGCCTCATTAAGAACCTTTGGTGGGGGTAAAACATGGAGAGAAGTTTCTTCAGGATTCTGTGAATGGTACCCAAAAGCTTAAGACAAAATCCTTACTCTCAGATGTGGTGCTGGCTTTAATCTCTCCAAAAGAGGTACTTTGGGAAAATTGTAGTTATCATTAAAAAAAGAAAATACTTGGCAATTGGGAAAATGAGAAGAAATAAATCCCATTAATCTTTATGTAACTTGAAAGCCATCTATGTAGCAAGGCCTTATGTGTTTTCATGTTTCCCTCCAATATTTGAGGGTGATAAGAAGACATCAGATTGCCTTGGTATAATGTCGTTACCCTCAAAACATTCCTACTCCAGTCTGAGCCCTAAGGTGAGGACCCTTAGAAATAATGGCCAGTGGTGAGCAAAATGCATTAAAGTTTCCCTCACAGTAAAATTCTACTTTAATGAAATTATTGCACTTTCTAATATTTGACTTTATGTAATGTAACTAACATGAGTGACAGTAAATCTTCCCAGATTATACCTAATTATGAAGGGCCAGCAGGTAGAAGATTTAGAAAGACCATATCATAAACTTAGGATCTTAGATGCTAAAATGTAAATTAGAGTAACGGTTATCATGTCTTAAATTATAAGGAAATTTCCATTTCACCAACAAGAGATTTGTCATCTTATAAATCAAAACACCTATAGTGTTATCATTGTGTTAAAATGCATTTAATTAAAAATGTTTAGAGATCTCAGGGTCATCATAGATAGACCATCTTGAGTATATATATAAAAGAGAATGGTATATTTAGTGGTTTGGTGTTTCAAATTGTGATTGAATATGGTTTGTCCCCCCCAAAAAAAGGGACAATGACACTAAAATCCGTGTTTGAAACTAAAAATTATATAAATCAAAATACTTTGAAACTGATATATTTTTATATCACTTTCTATTTTTGAGAAAAGTTTAACTTTGGATAATAAGAAAAAGCCACAGGCGATGGAATCTTAAGACTTGTAGAGCTAATTGAGGGAAGGAAAAGCTTTTAAAATATAGCCTTAAATAGCAAGGATCCAGTGGGGAAACAGTGAAAAGAAGGGGCACATGCCCCCCAATGTTCATAGCAGCAATGTCCACAAAAACAATCTCTTTTACAGTAAAAGACTCATTTTTTAAAAATCTGGATGTCTAGTTATAACAAGGTTGGAAATTCTTTTTTTTTAAAGATCTTATTTTTATTATTTATTTGACACGGAGAGAGAGAGATCACAGGTAGGCAGAGAGGCAGACAGAGAGAGAGGGGGAAGCAGGCTCCCTGCTGAGCAGATAGCCTGATGCGGGGCTTGATCCCAGGACCCCGAGACCATGACCTGAGCCGAAGACAGAGGCTTTAACCCACTGAGCCACCCACGCGCCCCAGAAATTCTGTGTTAAATGCTTCTTAAATTTCAAAAAGCGATTAAAAATATAAAGCTATAAAAATTATTGTTAACTTCATTTAAAAGTATGTAAGTTTCTCTTTACATCATACATATGACAAATATTTCTTAGTTCATAGTAGCTTAAAGAAATATTGGAGAAAGGAAGCCATTTAGGAGAAAGTTGAAACTGAGTTGTCTGAGCCTTTTCATAAACTCAAGGTAGAGAAGACTCTTCTTTCCCAGTGATTGAAAGCCACCACTTTCCCAAAACTTAGATCTTAGTGCTGTCAGTATGCTTGTGCTTGCAGATTTAAAGCCATCTAAAATGAACCTCATGCATCAGATGAATGTTTGTAGAAGAGCATAATTTGAGTACAAGCTCTGGAAGAATGTGGTTGTAGCTGGACTTCAGATGCTCTGCCTCTGAACCCTTAGCCACATTCCATCTCAGTTGTAGTTGCCCAGACAGTGGCCAGGGGTTCAGATGCTCGTGCACACAGCGTCTCACAGTCTTATCTTTTTGGTTTTTATGCTCAGGAGCTTCTTGGAAGTTGCAGGATCACATTGCCCCACTGCAGGCCTGCAGCCTGGAAATGCAAGGGAGCAAATAGACCTAGCATAGTCCACTGTCAACCAAGGAAACCTGACAGGTGGTGGAAAAAAATCTGCCACCCATTTTTTGGCAGACAATTCTTGCAAGCTTCTCTGGAGAATTAAATCATTTTATGCACAGCAGTGACTGTGACTGCATTCTCTTACACCAGCTTCCTTCTTTCTTTCCTTTTCTCTGCTTCCTTACTTCTGTTTCATGGGATCAGCTCCAAACAAACTATCTAAACCCAAGTCTTTTTCTTGGGGGTCTGCATTCAGGGGAATCTGATCCAGCCAATATAGCCCTTCATTGAACTTCATTCCAATAATTCCATAAAAGTGACAGAAAGACTAAGATGTGATGGTCCTTGGCTTTTGGCTTGAGGTCATTGTTGTCTCACTTCAAGCTGCATAGAATTTGCTTTATGAGAAGACAAAAGATATTTCAAAAAACTTCAAAACTGCTTGCTTATTTCCTTAACATTGTTTATTTTTTATTTTTATTTTTTAAGATTTTATTTATTTAGTTGACAGAGAGAGACACAGTGGGAGAGGGAACACAAGCAGGGGGAGTGGGAGAGGGAAAAGAAG
Source organism: Procyon lotor (assembly GCA_028646535.1). NCBI lineage: Eukaryota > Metazoa > Chordata > Mammalia > Carnivora > Procyonidae > Procyon > Procyon lotor. Next base: position 8,793,462 of record CM053605.1, on the reverse strand, counting down.
ACTTCCCACTGAGCAGGGAGCCCAATGTGGGATTCAGTCTCAGGACCCTGGGATCACATGACCAGAACTGAAGACAGAAGCTTAATGACTGAGCCACCAAGGTGCCTCTACATTGTTTATATTAGTTTGTTCAGCATTCAACTTTCAGGAGGCAAGGATGGTGATAAATAGGTTATATTGTAGAGGCCTGGGGCACAACATCATACAGTAGAAGCCTGGAAACACAACATCTTGACTTTGTGGCTTTGAAGACCCCTCAATCTCCTGGCCTTGTGGCTTCCAAGACCCTGGGGCTAACCGACCAAGATCCGATCAATAGCCACAAGTGTGGAGCAAGCACTCTCCTCTTCTACCTCTGGCGTAGAGTAACCCCTAAACTCATTATAATGCATTTGTATTGCGATTTTAATCCACAACCCTCCCTTCTCTCTGGCCCCCATCCCCATGCACCTTGGGGGAAGGAGGCTGCCATGATGATTCTGGTGTAAGCCTTGTAGGGTCAAAAACATCCCCTCCCAACCTGAGAAGTCCCCCAAATGATTGGAGCAGTCTCCATTAGAGACCCACCTTGTCCTTGACCCAACACCTACTCACATAAAAAGAAGAGACCCATGTAGCCTTAGGGTAGTTGCCACTTCCGGGCCTGCCCACTCTCCCATCTTGAAAGTGTACTGTCCTTAATAAACTGTTCTGTGCTTGCTACTTTCCTTCCAGTTTTTTCTCTCTTTTTATCTCCCTGTATGTATGTATGTATGTGTGTGTGTATATATATTAAAATTTCATTTATTTATTTGAAAGAGAGGGACAGAGCTAGCAAGAGAGAGCACAAGTAGTGAGGAGAGGGAGAAGAAGGTTCCCTGCTGAGCAAAGAACCCGGGGTGGGACTTGATCCCAGGACCCTGAGAGAGTGACCTGAGCCAAAGGCAGACACTTAACTGAGTGAGCTATCAGGCACTCTTCCCTCCCCTGGCTGTCTATAGTTGAGCTGGTAAATCTTTTGTGGGGATTCCAAGAACTGAGACCCCTATTCACACAGCACAGACACTCCCAGTGCTAACAGTTTTGTGTATTATTTCCTATTGGTTTACATGTGGTTCAGTTTGCAGTGCAGAAAACATATAATTAATATCAAGTGCTGCCCATCGTCACCATGTACTGCACACCAAATTTACCTGCTGAATTCATTATGTTAAATAATAGCAGAATCGATCATTTAGGTAGATATCTTCTGTGGAGGGTTCGTATATGTGCTTAACAGTGTTTAGTGAAATTTGTCTTGGTGGACTAGGAGCACATTACTTTTCTAATTAAAAATCATGGAATACAGCTTTCTCTCCAACACTTTCTAAGAACAGATTAGATATAAATAAGTGAGAATCCCATAGTGCTCACTACCTCTTATTATTGGAAGCTACCAATGTCTATCTAAGAGATAATAATAACTGGATATTTTAGCGACAGTGACTTAGATAAATCCACAGCAAATATCTGGTGAAATTCAACAAATTTGTGTTCCTTCAGTAATTTTTACCAGGCCTCGAATAAAGAAGAATATGGCAAATGACAAACCTATTAGAAATTAAGTGGGAGAAAAAGTAATTGCACAGTTGTATACTTAAAATGTATCTTACACAGGGCGGCTGGGTGGCTCAGTGGGTTAAAGCCTCTGCCTTCAGCTCAGGTCATGATCACAAGGTCCCTGCATCTGGTTCTCTGCTCAGCAGGGAGCCT
>CM053605.1:8776185-8791231 GCA_028646535.1 Procyon lotor | reverse complement strand
ATTTTTTGTTCCTATTAGCTTTGAATGAAAATTATTTGAGTTTCCTTTGGCTTCACTTCATTTGGGTAAACATTTGAAAGGATGTACTGTCTTGTAAAATCTAATTATGAAAATATTTTAAGTCTTGTTCAGTCAAGTTACTACTTTTTGGATATTATTTTCCAATTTTTCATTATTTCATTTTTATTTGGCTACATAAAATTTCAAAAAAATGAAATAACTTTAAAAGTTATTTATAGCCACTTAAACCGAGGAAATCACAGAACTGTACATCCCTCCCACCTCCCCTGCCTTTTAAAACACCTCGTAAAACAGCATGATATGATCTATCACGTACATTCGCTCTTCTAATGATCTCTGCAATCCAAATTCGTTTATTATTTATTTTTGATGAAATATTCAGATGGTCTGCTAATGTGCATATTGGAGAAAAATAATCTACATTGAACATTTAAAAAAAATTAAAGGAATTTTTTTTTAATAAAAAACAAAATCAACCTCTGTTTGATTTTGAATCGCTCTCAACCTCTTCAAGAGGAATTGCTCACTGAACTCAGTGAGCTCAGTGAGAGCATGGCGGGCCTGTGAGCCAACATTTCTGGCAGCTATGGGATTCCTGCTCCACTGGAAGCCCTACCACAGAGCAGCTATGGCAGGAATTAAGAGGACATCAAAACCTCAAACAAGCTACACTCTTGTGGGTTTGGGGAGCAACAAGACACTTAAACATTCCTGGTATGGTTTCCTTGGAAACATTCATAACAACAACTCTGTGATACTATAGGTTTCTGTTTTCTTAACCCTTCAGGCCATCGACTGAATGAGAACTTCCTTGAGGAAATATTTCAACTGACTAGGTGGACTGGAATAAATTAAACTCAATGATGTGCGGCCTCCTGACCCCTTTTTGTAGCCCAAGGTTAGAGCAAAGGGTTGGGGCGGGGAAACGGGGGGAATAGAGAGCGAGAAAGATGTACAAATTCCACCTTGACTCCGTGAAAGCGGACTTCGTAAAAGAGTTGCATTAGGCACCATTTAGAGGGAACTTGTATGGAAAAATAACAAGCACACCAAGCAAATAAAAAGGTAAATTACCTTTGGAAGTCTCCATCAAATATATTTAGTAAAGGGGAAAAATCCCAAACCCAAGCAGTTGTATGTAATCACATTGTCTAAAATGACACAAAACAGCAAACAGCCCTTAAATTATGTGTATCCAAAATAAAAGAAGGACTTAGGAAAATTTTATTGGGCCAATTTTATCTAACTTATAACTCAAAGGAAGTAATTCAGAGCAATCATCTCAGTCAATTAGTTGAGAAAATGATGCAGTTAGGAAAAGTTGGGATGGGAAAGATTATGCAGGGATGTTGCAGTAACTACATTTTTGAGTATGCAATAAGAATCACAATTATTGAGAAGTTTAATTATTTGGCATGCATTAAAAAATAATTAGATTACAATAACTGGTGTAATAGTAATGACTCTAGGAATAATAATAGAAAATTTGGAAGAGGAAGAAACAGAATATTCTACTAATTCAAAATACTCAAAATATTGGTGATATAACATCTGTGAGAATTTTTCTCAATTGGAATTATTTATTAAAAATGTGATAGTTCAGGGGACCTGGGAGGCGCAGTCGTTTCTTCTGCTCAGGTCATGATCTCGGGATCCTGGGATGGACCCCCATGTCAGTCTTCCTGCTCAGCAGAGGGTCTGCTTCTCCCCCTCCTCTTGTTCCTCCCCCTGACTCATTTTCAATCTCTCTCTCTCTCTCAAATAAATAAATAAAATATTTTTTAAAATGTGATCTGATCTGTAAACATAGATGATATTTTCATTATTCAGGAATACTGTAGAGGGGCAGTAAAATTAACACATACTACTCATTAGTGTTATTATTAATTCCTTCACCCAAATCTAATAGTCTCTACCAATCATTATATAATCAATTTATTTACATTTATTTTTATTTATTTTATTTAAATACTGGTTTAATAAATAAATTACATTTAAAAAGCCTTCTCTATATAGAGTAGTTGATGTTTGGCAATCAACAAAATCAAAGAATATATTAAATAAAATCTTGGCTGAAGATTTCGCAGTAACTAGGCTAAAATTATTCAAGTTTATAATATATAATCTATATAAGGTTATTCAGGGATAGTTACAACATCACAACACTTGTGTTTTCTATAAAGTTTGACTACTACTAGTATCATTGTTAATAATAATGGTTGTTAATAACAGTAAATTTCTCTACTTCTCTAAATTAATCAAAAAGAACTCATATTTTCAGTGAAGCCTTTTTCAGATTATTAAAAGAAATATTTACAGGCCAAATGATCTTTGTTATCAGAACACATTATATATACATCACATATACATATATGTTATATATATAATATTTTAACTATGGACCCACAAAAATTGAAATATGTGGGCATTCTATATAAACCATAACCCTCAACTTCCCATTTTACAACTTTAAGCCTAGTCACCCTGCCTGTGACCACTGGTAATGTGGTTTTTGTTCAGACAAAAATATGGCAGAGAATGCCCCCTCCATGTTATCCTTTCAAATAGGCAGACCTCGCTATCTCATCCAGTGGTGCTCCAAATATTGTCATTAATGTCATGCTCAGACTGCTGAATTAGGAGGAATGTTGTCTCGAGGAAAGGCAGGCAAGAGGGGAAAGAGGGGAATACTTGCCCTTTGGAGGGCGTTGTCTACATTTTACTGGAAAGCTATTGGTAATCAAGTGCAAGTAATCTATCATTGATTTGATGCATGTAAAAATTTTATTAACTCCTTTGCAAGGAAAATAGGTAAATCACCCAGTTTCTAAGCATTTCCCATCATTTCAGTCTAAGAAAAGGATCATGGTTTTCATGTAACTCCTGTTCCCTACGACATGGACCTCAAGTTCTTCCTCGTACACCTGCCTCTCTCCTCTCTACTTAACATGAGAATTAAGATACTGAGACAAACTGAACAACTAAGGCATAAAACATGTTATAGAATTCTGTGCCTACTTAAGAAATAGTGCAATTCCATGGCAACTTTTTAAAACCCTTCAAGGAGGGGTCCCTGAGTGGCTCAGTGGGTTAAGCCCCTGCCTTCAGCTCAGGTCATGATCTCAGGGTCCTGGGATCAAGCCCCACATCCAGCTCTCCGCTCAGCAGGGAGCTTGCTTCCCCCCTCTCTCTGCCTGCCTCTCTGCCTACTTGTGATCTCTCTCCTCTCTGTCAAATAAATAAATAAAATCTTTAAAAAACAAAAAATAAAAAAACAGACAAAAACCCTTCAAAGAATTCCCATTGCAGGAAGGAGAGAGATTTCTAGGTTATCTAAGTGTTACACTATATGGGCCAAAACATTTTTTTTTTTCCAGAAGGGGAAAAAAAAAAAACCCAGCTTAGATGGAATAATGAAGGACAATAATGTTTTTCATAAAAATCAAGTCTGATCAGGAAAATAACAGTAACAGTGCAAGCTTCTAGAAATCATGGAGGTACCTATGCCACCAGTGGCTAAGGAAAATCTAGATTAGAGAAGCCATAGATTTTTCTTGCCTATCTACCAACAAGATATGGTCCCTACGAAACTCTAGAATGTGTGACAAAATTTTGTAATAATGCAGGTGTGATATTTCAATCAAAAAATGAGGAGCAATGTACCCAAGTTCAATAAGAGAAGAAAGAGATGCAAAAATACAATGAAAGGAAAAAAAGCTGATGAATCCAACACTGAACTTTATTTATTATAAAGTATATATTATATAATAATATATAAAGTATTATAAAAATACTTTATAAAGTATTATAAAGTATAACTTTATTATCTATCTATCTATCTATTTTTATGTATTTTTTAAGTAAGCTAAGTGAGAGGTACACACAATCTAAGATGTGGGAAGACATTAGAAGTGCCTCTGAAGTGAAAGAAATCTGTGTTTGAAACCAGGTTCCATTAGCTGTTTTTTTTTTAAAATATTTTATTTATTTATTTGACATAGAGAGAGAGAGATCACAAGCAGGCAGAGAGGCAGGCAGAGAGAGAGGGAAGCAGGCTCCCTGCCGAGCAGAGAGCCCGATGTGGGGCTCAATCCCAGGACCCTGGGACCATGACCTGAGCCAAAGGCAGAGGCTTTAACCCACTGAGCCACTCAGGTGCCCCGTGAAACCAGGTTCCATTAGTTTTCCAATTATCATCTTGAGTAAGGTTTACTTAACTCCTTTCCATTTGTTTCATCTCACCTATTGAAAAAGTAGGAGGAGCAAAAAGAAAGCAAAGGTGTGAAATAAAACGATGAAGGACTGTAATGGCATATCTAGCAGAGTTCTTAGAAAATAAAACATATTCTCTTAATATTAGTCATTAACAATACCAATATTATGCATTAGCATTAATATAATTATTAGAGGGAAATCCTTTTCCAATTTAGTTTGACACCTCATGATCTTTAGCATATACAGGGTACTCAAGTCATATTGGCTGAATGAGGGTATATATCTATTTTGTTTCATTTATAAGAAGTCAATAAGGATGAGAGAATGCTCAGAATTAAAATTTTAAAAAAAATTGTGGGTTACACCAGAAATTAAACTTAAAGATGAGAAGGGCATTCTTTAAAAGAAAAAAAAAAAGGTTGGTAAAGAAGGTGACAAAGTAGAAAGCACAGGGAAATAAAAAAGAATGAATAATGCTATGAAAAAGTACACACAATGCAATATCTGTAAAATAGGAATTGATAAATTAGAGCAGGTGTTCATAATATTCGGTTCTTGATCTGGCCTCAAGGGCCTGTGGACCTCCCGAAATTGCAGGCAGTGTTTGTAAATGAGAAAGAAGCCACCAGGATGTATGAGTCACATAAGGAACACTTTTAGAGAGTGAGCAATTCAGAAAGGTCACTTAGAGAACACAGAGAGTAAGAGAAAACTTCTGCTTAGTGCAGGGGTGTTGTTTGGAATGTTTAACTGTGAGTGGTAGCAAATATGAAGCTCTGAAATGTAAAACAAAGGGAATTATGATCTTAAGGATGAAAAACATCTGCCTTTCACTTCTTTTCCGGGAGAGCAGAAATTATTGAGTTTTGGAGTCTGGAAAGTTGTCAGGAGATGAAATAGCTAAAAGGGTGAAGCTCACTGGACGCAGAAGAAAAGGGGAAAAAGATGGGAAGAGAACAACGATGAACAATTGTCAAGTGTATGAGAAACAAACATGCAGTGGATAGAGAATGGAAAATAGAGATTATAAGGAATTTTTAAACATAAAATCACAAATAAACACTTGTTGAGAGAAGATAAAGCATTGGCTCTTAAAAGTATGATATAGTACATACAAAGTATTACCTATAGTTTACTTCTTGTATGTGTTAGCTAGGAATATGTTTGGCTGGAAGAGATCTATGAATAAATGTACTCATTTTAAATAACTGACATTACCTTAACTGCACTTTCACATTAATCAGTACATACTGAAACTTTTAAAAGTTATAATGCCTAATAACTAAATTGCATCAACCATTAGTATTCTCTAGAGTATCAGAGCCTCAACGCCACTGTAGATACACACAATGTTAGCGATATTGACTTAAACTGTATATTTTCTGAGAAATAAATCTATCACACTCAGGAACCAGGTAAGAGAAAATAGAACCTTGCAATTGATCTCTATACATAACAATCATATATTAGCTCTCTCTACATTAAAAAAAAAAACACATTTTTTAGCATTTCAGCCATCCTTACCTTTCAAATATTGTGTCCCACTTAAAGTACTGCAAGAATACATAAAGGTACAAGATCCAAATTTGACCTCAGTTTAAACAATCTGTTTCAGAGTCTGCATCAAAGCCATTCTATTAAGCCACATGAAAATTTTTTCACTATTATCTTTTTTAAAACACTGATTATATTGCTATATGTTATGATTTGAGTTGCAAGCCATCATGACCCTTAAATGTATAGAAGAAAGAAAAGAAATATGGCTGATATAGATTAAGGGAGTTCATCTGTAAAATATAGCATTTCCATATACAAGGTAACTTTAAAGAATATGAAGGCACACCAACTTCATTTTTACTGTAAAAGACAAAGTCAATTATAAAACATCGGTATAAATCCCAAACCCCAAGGACTTTGCTAATGTAATATTGGATTCCTGAAATAAGAGGAAAGTCCATTGGGAAACAATGCTACCGGAAGACTTAGCCTCTGGAAAATCAACTTATATGAGGAATTAGAGCTTCAACTAAATATAATTAGTCAAATACTGAGCCCAGGACCAGCTACAACAATCTGTAGGTCTAGTGCAAGATACATGCTGAGCCTCTTGTTCAGAAACATAAATTCCAGTATGAGGACAGCAGGGCATAAACCAAACCCAACACACAGCCTTGTGATTGCATAGGTTGCATATCCATGAAGTGGGTCTTGCCCTGAACCCACTACATAAGCCTAGTCAGAGTTTTCTAAAACCAGATAACATGCCTCTTTATATAGTAAGTGAGGCACCAGTGAAAAACTCAAATTTCCATTATAAAAAAAACCTTAAGAACTACATTGAAAAAATATTTAATAACTGAGTTATAATCTTTTTTTGTGTTACAATAGTACTTAGATATATCAAGTATTTAGATATGAAACTTTAGGTAGGTTAAAGATGAAAAATAAGATATTGTGGGAACTTGCATGAGTTCCTGGCAGTGACGTGTAATTTTTCCACTAGAATCTTTTCTCACTATTGACAACAGTTGCCTAGTGAGATGCCAGGTCCATGTTAAAGGCAGTATTTAGGAAGAAGGAGCTCTGTAGGGGACAGCCTTAAAAAGCTTTTGACTCCAAGATGATATAAAATGTAAAATCTTGGGCCTGAAGTTTCCATGGTAAAACCTCAGGAAGAATACGAAGCCAGATAAAGATTCAAGGAAAATTAAAAAAATAACAATAATATGAATTATCAAGTCTGAGAATAGAGCTAGCATTTGCTTAAGCTGTGATTGATGACCATGAAGAGTTAATATAAATTCACTGTCTTCCCTTACATTTAAGTCCTTCTTTCATAAGTTGCCAGTGTTACGTTTTCATAGAAAACTGATCTCATTTCAAAATACAATTCCATAAGCATATATTCATGGACACACATGCATACACATGCATATATTTTAATCTATGTGGCCACAATCAATGCACTTACCATCTGTTGCAGCATACATCTGTTGGAAGGTGAGATTTTTAGTTATAAATAAAATTTTGGAACATCACATCTGGCAATCACAAAAGTAAATATGGAAATTACAAAATCCCCTTGAATTAGGATGAATCCAAATAACTCCTATAATTTCCTAAACTTAAGACATGAGCTCCTTTCATCTGAATAACTAACTCTTGTATACAGAATTAATTAACATGGATTTAGCTGACTTCAAGTTTATTATATGAGTACAACTTCATTTCTTCTAAATTTAAAAAATCAAAGTTGATCAGGAAAACTCTAAGGTAGTTGCAGTGATTTCTTAAGATACCTTATTTCCCTCAGCCACAGCCTATATTTTCCTGATTTAGAGTCTACACTGGATTCAAGGAATATTCATATTTATATGAAGATAAATATTGGCAACTTATATTTATCTACCACTTATTTACCACAGCACATCAGGAATTCTGCTAAATACTCTCTGTGAATGATATTTTCTAATCTTCAAAATATTTCTGAGATGATATTGCTATGATTTCCAATTTATAAATAAGGAAACTGAGGTCTAGAGACATTATGGGACCAGCCCCAAACTCCACAGCTAGTACATAATTTAAGAATCAGTTTCGGCTGTAATAGGGACCTAAATACCCTCACTTAGACAAATGAGGGTTTACATTTTTCTCTTTTAGCAAGAAATCTGAAGACGAGTGTTTACAGCTCAGTAACATCAACTGGGAGGTCACCATGATTCTTTTGGTTATTAAATCGTTGTTGCAAGATGGCGACTCCAACCTTAGCAACAAGTTAGTATCTGAGGCAAGAAGGAAGAGCAAAGGGCCAATGGCTAAGCCAGCTCCTCTATCAGACAGCTTTCCCAGAAATCCCAGTCAACAAGTATCACTTAGATTCCACTGTCTGCCCTACCTGCAAAGAAGTGTAAGAAATGCAGAGTTGTAATTTGTTATTGTCTTTGTTTTTGTGTTTTCTAAACTGGGCTTATTGTTGACCCATCAAAATCAGGATTATTGGGGCACCTGGGTGGCTCAGTGGGTTAAAGCCTCTGCCTTTGGCTCAGGTCATGTTCTCAGAGTCCTGGGATCAAGCCCCGCATCGGGCTCTCTGCTCAGCGGAGCGCCTGCTTCCCCCTCTCTCTCTGCCCACTTGTGATCTCTTTCTCTCTGTCAAATAAATAAATAAAATCTTAAAACAAAGAAAAAACTATTTAAAAAAATCAGGATTATTAGTGGGGATCCCGGGGTGGTTCAGTTGGTTAAGCAGCAGATTTTTGATTTTGGCTCAGGTCATGATCCTGAAGTCCTGGGATTCAGCCCTGTACCTGGCTCCACAATCAGTGGAGAGAGAGGATTCTTTCTCCCACGCTTTCTGCCCCCCCTCCCCCACACACTCTCTCTTTAAAGTAAATAAATAAATCTTTAAAAAATATGTCGGGCTTATTAGTAAGAAATGAGAAAATGACAATTGAGTAGGAAATCATCATTCTAGCGAGGAGTTTGAAGCCATTTCTCTCTGCATTTTCCCACCTAGGAGAGGGTTTCTGAAGTGATAATAAGAAAGCTTCCATCTTCCTTCTTCACCTTTCCTCTGTTCTCTACTGGGATAAGAAAGGGGAATCCTATTCGCTCACGTTGCCTGTAGGGGCTTCTAAAGAAAAACTATTCCTCCTTTCTTTCTCTTCTTCTTCTGTCCAAAAAAAAGGAGAACTCATGAAACTGGATGCTAACTTGAATGTTTTCATCAAGGCAACACAAGGAGCAATAAGACAGGAAGTCTTATCAGTATTTCAAAGTAGGTGGCAGAGAAACAGTGAAAATATAAAATACATAGGATATCACCTATAGCATGTATACAAAATGACCAAGGTTGTGATGGTCAGAAGAGACTTGTTTTTTTTTTTTTTTTTATTCTTTTCTAAAGAAATTCTTGGGAAATCAGCAGAGTACTGTGTGTTTATTCTCCATCCAAACCCTTTGTCTCTCATTGCAACATGTAAGCTTCAACAGAGCCCCTCATAGAGCTTGAGATGATTCCAGGAGTTAGAGGGTATGCAGTGAGCATGGGCCTAACAAATGCTAAGGACTGTAAAGGCAAGAATTTGTAGCTTTCAGCTGGAAAGAGTGGGACAGGAAAAGAAATCGCAGGCTATGTTTAAGTTATCTATGATTCGACAATGTATGAATCATGCTCATGATCTAGAAAGAAAGGCTTGTTACAAAGATTAAATTAGTTAAGAAATATGAAGCACTTAGAATAGTGTCTAAAAGATACTAATACTCCATATAGGTTAATTATAATGCAATTATCTTATTCAAATGCTAAGCCATATTTCCCTGCATGTGTGTATCTTTGCTTTGATTCATCTTTAAAATATTTTATAAATGCCAGCAAACCATCACATTTCTACTAATTCTGATTACCTTAAACATTATCATCTGGCTTCTTTTACTTTATTTTCACCTAAGCTCAAGGAAGGAAATAAATTTAATATCGATAATATGACATAACTTATAGGTATAGATTTTTTTTTTTTTTTGCTATTGTACCCAACAAGATTTGAATTTGCAGATCTCTCCACTGGGTGATGAACTGCAATAAAACTGAAAATTAGAACTACATAAAACAAGGAAAATTTTGAAGTTGGGTAATAGTATCCAAATTCTCCGTTTACATATTTTTATTTAACTGCTCATAGAGTCAAATAACTTTCTCCCAGAGTTGATGTTTAACCTCAGTGGCAGACACGTCAGGTGATCTGTGCTACGGTGTGGGGAAATCTACACTATACTTGCTTTGAGAGGAAATTATCACCAAGACCATATTTAAAGACTTGTACTGAACTCTGGGCTGTGGATGATTGGCTCTTTTTTTTTTTTTTATAAGATTTTCTTTATTTATTTGACAGAGAGAGAGCGATCACGAGTAGGCAGAGAGGCAAGCAGAGGGAGAAGGAGGAAGCAGGCTCCCTGCTGAGCAGAGAGCCCAATGTGGGGCTCTATCCCAGGACCCTAGATCATGACCTGAGCCGATGGCAAAGGCTTAACCCATTGAGCAACCCAGACACCCCACAATTGCCTCTTTGGCACTCTTCAACTGCTGTTTATTAGAGTTCTTGGTATTCGTAAGAGGTAGCTTTCCAAGATCCCAGTCGGCCCCTGGCTTAATCTTGTGAACATCCATGCACATGCATGTTCATAAACATACACATTCGTAGACATGAACGACTGTTTGTATCAATGAAGAGGCGATAGACTGGCATTTTTAAGAGGATGATTTTTTTAATGGACTTCACATAGAAAAGAACATCAAGAGCCAAATCGAGTCCATTGGAGAAGCTAAAAATCAAACCCACTGAGCCAACAACATCCAAGACAAGATTGAGGCTTGATGATGAAGTTAAGAACAGGGACTCAGGAAACAGAATGCCTGGGTTCAAACCCTGCTCTTGTTGTATACCACCTGTGTGACAATTGTGAAGTTTACTTAAACATTCTGCTACAGTATGCTCATCTCTAAAATGGAGATACTAATAGGACTTACACCTGTATAATAGAAATAATAATAGAACCTACTTCAGATGGTTGCTCCTCTTGTACATTTGTAAAAAAGTGGTAATAATAGCATGTCTCATAGGATTGCCATGAAGATTAAAAGATTAATACCTACAAAGCACTTAGAAAGGCATGTAGTGAGCATTAAGTAAGCATCCCCTGTAATTGCTATTATTACCAAAGCCTCAAAAATGAGATTAGCACAGGAGCAGTTCAGACAGAAGTAGACAGGACTAGGAAGACCGAGTAATTGACATGGTAACAGGGGAGCAGAGGGACTCACCCTTGCGGACCATTGAATGTGTAGTATGTGCCTCAGCATCATAGCTAAGGAGGATAGAACCATCAGCAAGGAGGATAGAATGATCTTATTTTGTTTTGTTTTTCCAAAAAAAACCAAAATATCTCTCCAGGGGAGATTTGGCCTGCAATATTCAACACCATATCAAATGACTCGAAGTTAGCTGAGCAGAGCTGAAGGCCTTTGGTTCGGTCTATCTTAATATAAAGACTTTTTGTTTGCTCCAAGAATAAAGTTTTATTTAAAGTGAATCCTTTGAACTTTCACAGACCAAAGTTATTATAGTCAGCAATCAATAAGTCAGTTATGCTGCTCACTGCACACCACAGCAAAACTTTGTGGAACAAACTATAAATCTTCAACATCCCTGTTTCTTTATTGGTTATCTGTCTCATAGGTGTTGATGTTATACACACACGCCAGCCCTTAAAGTTAGCTTCTCTTTTACTAATAATAAAATAAGAGATGCTAGCTATTCTTTATTAAATTGCAAAAATGTATATCCACATTAATTTTAGAATGTGGTATTTTTTCAACAAAGGATATTCTCATTGATTCTCAATAATTTCTGTATAAGAAAAGATATCCCTTCTTATTTCATGTCTCTATTTCTGCAATTTTAGTTGCTCCATATATTCAGTTTTGGGTTAATTTATTTCACATGGCCATTAAGGGAAGTTAGAGGCTAGAAGACAGTGTCAACAACTTTTAACTTGGAAATCCATTTGTAGTACCTCTATAATGTCTAAAACTCTAGCCAAACATAAAGCAACTTTTAAAAAAAGCAGTGATTGAACAATTCAAAAAATTTGAATTCAATTCAATTCAAAAAATTGAATTTTTTTTTATTTTGCAAACATTCTAAAAACTGCTTTTCAAAGTAGTCATTTAGATAATACATGCTTTTCTCCTCATCAAATGTTTAAAAGTGGATTATTAATGGCATAAACAAGGGGGAAGGAACAGAAAAAGCATGCTCTTTTTGCCTTATTCATTAAATCAACTAATTTTTGTTTGTTTTTTACTTAGTACATTTTAGGTAAAGTTATCATTTCTTTTTTATCACAAATGGAAAGACAAACCCGAAGAGGGAATAACCTTGAGCCCTACATCATATTTATTATCCTCTCTGGTGAAGTAAGTAAGTGAGTGAGTGAAAAGATGTGAAATTCCAGCTGAGAAAAACACGCTGTTTGAAGAAGTACTGACATAGAGACTACAATGACAAAAAGAAAAAAAAAAGTATATATATTTATATGATTGCTGAAATTTAAAAATCATTTACAAAAATGAAAACTAAGTGTATAATTATGTCATCATCTACATGGCTCACAGTTTCTACTAGTCCAAATAAAGAGTATATATTTTAAAATATAATTCAATTAGCAGCCACAGCAATCTAAGTGATCAATTATAGAAATAAAGAAAATGACAACTCAGTAGGAAATGAATACATTTTTATAGTCTCATTTTTCACTACATCATGATTATGATTTTACTGTAGACTTATAAATTCACCAATTCAGGTTAGTTAATAGTTTCAGACTTAGTTTTATGTGTGATTTGAGAGTTTCTATGTCCCTGATGGATTTATAGTGCAGATATATTTAATAAAAATTTGGAAAATTTAAACTCACACTCAGAGAAAATATACATCATCTTGAGATACCCTGAGGCTTTGATATTATTAAAACATCTTAATGACGTTGATTGACAAAAATGCATGTCAATGAAAGTAAGATCTTTTTTATGAAATTTTCAATTGATAGTAACTTAAGAAAAAATAGCTACTGTTGACAAGAAAATGACATGACTTAAAAGTCTTTGTGAAGACATGAAAACAGCAAGTGTGAGTGCGAGAACATTAACCAAGCCAATGGAAGACCAGGTTAAGTTTCTAGCAAATAAATATTTTGGGGACATCTGGTATCTGGTCCAGCATGTGAACAGCACGGAGGTTGTCACTTCAGTCCTCACAAGAGGAAAAAGTCCTGAGGAACCTAAAAATCTAGAACTCTTCTTAATCTGTCAGAGAATTAAGGTCACACAATAGGTATACATCCCTAAACTGGAGAAGAAGGTGGATACAGAGAATCACAACAAACCTGAAGAGAAACTCAGGAGCAGAAACCTTTGTGGGATACGGTACTATAGTAGAAAAATCTAAATTATGATTGACAAATTTCTGGGGGTTTGTTGGAGACAAGGCTGAGAGAAAAAATCCCATGGAGGCCCAGTCTTGTAGGAGCACTACAGTTTGGTGAGTTTCACCTGAAGGAGCCTTACCAGGTTGTCACAGTGAAGATCTGAGAAAAAATTATTTTGTGCTTACAGGAGGATAGGGGCAGGGTAGAGATTCCGAAATATGCCCAGAGCATTCTGTTCTTAAATAAAGTCTGTCCTTGGGGTCATCTGGGTTGTACAGTTGGTTAAGTGGCTGACTTTTAGTTTTGGCTCAAGTCATGATCTCAGGATCATGAGATCAAGCCCTGCCTCAGGCTCTGCACTCAGCGGGGAGTCAGTTTGAGATTCCCTCTTCCTCTCCCTCTGTCCCTCCTGCTTGTGCTTTCTCTCTCTAAAATAAATAAATCTTTAAGAATAAAAAAAGAAAAATTAAAGTAAAAAAAAAATAAAGTCTGTCCTCAAGAGGAAATATTTTATCAGAGCGTAACCTACTAGAGTTTTTATCAGAGTCTAAGGACCTAGAGGGAGGGAAATCTCCAGCTCCAGCCTGGTATACCATCCTATCCACCTAAGAAGGGTAGAGAAAAGGAGATGAGAAGCACTCACAGCCCAGAGAAACAGGCTTGCCCACTAAGAAGCAGACACAGCCAAGAGCTAAAGAATGTTCCCCCCCCCACAAAAGCCCTATTGCTACATCATGAAAGGTCTATCTGTATATCACATTTCTCAACAAGAAAACAAACAACCCATTCAAAAATGGGCAAAAGAGCTGAACAGACATCTTCCCCAAGAAGATATGCAGATAGCTAATAAGCATGAAAAGGTGTTTGCCATCTGAGCATTAAGAAATTGCACATTAAAACAACCATCAGATACCACTCTGCACCTATTAGAATGCTGAAAATCCAAAACAGGTAGTATAAGGAGGAGTGAATGGTTATCTGAGAACTCCATACTTTCCACTCAATATTTCTATAAGCCTAAAACTGCTCGTAAAAAATAAAGTTTACCACTTAAATAAATAAATTAACAAATACAGCAAATTCTTTGTGAGGGTGCAGGGGAAAAAAGGTGAAAAAAAAAGCAATAGCTTAAAATAAAAATATGCACATAAATGTAGATAGATGACGGAGATAGAAACTTGACTATCCTTTTTTCACAATTTTTTGTAAAGATTTTATTTTTTATTTTGTGAGAGACAGAGAGCACGAGCAGGGGGAGCAGCAGACAGAGGGAAAAGCAGGCTCTTCGCTGAGCTGGGAGCCCAATGGGGGACTCTATCCCAGGACCCTGGGATCATGACTTGAGCTAAAGGCAGACACTTAATCTTAACCAACTGAGCCAACTAGGTGTTCCTCCTTTTCTTCCATTTTATACATTTTTAACATGAATAATAATACTGAAACTTTTGCTTTTTAAGTGAAAGTATTTTTCATATACATCTGATTGAAAATAAATCCATATATTAGGGTCTTCTAATCTTTATTCATAAAAATATAAATGATTCGTATTCTCTTGTTTTTAAATAGTCTGGGCTAGATTCAACATTTGAGCATTTAAAAAAATTGAGCATTTTTATATAGTTCATCTCTGTTTGAAACAAATCCCACTACTATAATTTCTGAAGCCAACATAATGTGTCTGGGTTATTCCTTTTAATACTTTAAATAATGAAATTGTTTACGACTTAAGCTTTTCTCATTAGTTACAACTAACTGACAATGAGAAATGTAGTAAAATATATGTGGTTTAAAAGGTGCTAATTAAGCTATAAATGACAACATC
>CM053605.1:8751471-8775685 GCA_028646535.1 Procyon lotor | reverse complement strand
AGATAAATTCCAGGAATAGTTTCACGCCCATACCCTTAGGCCTATCTTTTTCTGGCACGCCCCTACCTTGTACCCTTAGGCCTGTCTTGGAGGAACTTAAAACTGAACTCCACATGCATATGTTGCACATTATGCAATGTGTGCATGTTGTCCATGTGTCCAATGTGTCCATGTCCTATCCATATATATGAATATTTACATAGACGTGCCCTAACTTGGAGCCTCAATGTCATTTACACAATCTGCTGAATGAGAAGGATGGCAGTCATAATTGAAGGAAATACTGCAAGCAAAATGGCAGTGACTCAAGAAGGCAGTCAATGGGAAGAGACAGTGCTTTTACAAATAGAAAATGCCATTTTATATATATATATATATATACACACACACACATACATATAGTATATTATGTACATGCAATATGTATCTTGTGTATATATAATGTATATTAGTGATAAAATTTTTATATTATATTATAATCTCCATAATTCTACCCACCATCTTCTATTACCTCTTTTCAGAGCTGACTGACTCATCTTTTTGTGCATATTTGCACATTTAATCAGTTTTCATGCTGTTCTTCAAAATAATTACAACAGCTATTATTTATTATTATTATTAGCAATATTCTTATATACTATTATAACTACCCTTCAAGGGTAGTCTTGATATTTATTTTGATCTGTATTTACTCTTCTATAAATATATTAAGGAGATGATATGAGAAGGAGGATAGAACCCACTCAAATTTTCTCTGCCTCTTATGTCTTTTAAGTGTAGCCCTGATATAACCACTTTTTGGTCTATTTCACCATGCCACATTACCCTAACATGAAATGTCACAGTCTCCTCTGCAGGTTTTTCCCCCTGGAAGAAGACACAGTCCTTTAATGAATCTTGGATTTTCTTCATCCAGTTTGCCATCGGTGACATTGACCCCAGAATCCCTGTGATATATCTGTCTACTCAGGGGCAGGGAATGCTCTCCATGTCCACTGCTCAATTTTCCAAGGCCTCCTGTGACCTACCATCAGCTTTTATTTCTTAAAAGTCAACTTAGTAAATCTTACGCTTCCAGCATCATTTGGAGGATAGAGCCAGAGAAAGAAAGCAGCCCTGTGCGGTGGTTATTTACATTTAACAGCCTTGGCCTTGGTGGGAATTGCTATCACTTTCAGCTGAGCCATAACTAGCAGGCAGCCTACGTGGTGAACGCAGAGCATTTTTGGAACTTTCTAACCCAGGACTTCCCACTTCAGCACATGCTGGGAGGCTGAGCTATTTAAGCAGATGACGGGAAAGTGATAAAGACAGAAGAACATAGAACGAATTGTGTAAATAAAGCCTGTATTCCCCTCCCATCTTCCCTTCTTTTCTTCCTTCTCTCCAAATTTCCTTCCTTCCTTCTTTCCTTCCTTCCCTCCTTCCTTCCTTCCATCATATCTTTTAAATCAAAAGATTGTATTTTCAAAGTCCAGTAAAACAAAACAGACATGAACCTATTTTCAAAAGCAGAATTCTGTCCATCTATTAGAAATCTCTACCTTGTCTGTGCTATAATGGAGAAAAAGGGAGAAACCTATGCATCTAAAGTGAAATGATGACATGAAGGAAGATGCACTATATCATGTGTTTCAAGGGACAGCCTAAAAATTAGTATTTTGAATGAAGTTCTTATTCGGTCGATGATTTCTTACCACTAACTTCTTCAAGACCCACATGTTCACCTGCATGGCAAGAGAAAGAGAAGAGACTTGGAAATCATCAGGGAATAAGAATTTTGTGAGCATTCTCCCAGCCTAATAACCTCTACGACATTTGAACCACAATGTGCTAACTCTTGTCTATAATCTCCAAGTTGCTGCCTCTGTGTGGTTTATAACCAATACCTGGAATTGTCTTTCTGCTTTCTCTCCACCCCCATTGACCCAACAACTGTATATCACATCTCCAAACAAACTCATTTCTGTATTTCAGTTTAGATGTTTTCCCCTTTTTAGTTCTTTACATGTTTGAACTGTTTTTGTTTCCAGTCTCTATACCTCTTTTGGTAGGATAGCTGCTGAAAATTACTAGAATGTTGATTTGTAAAGGTGTTATGTTAATCCTGAATTTGTGGTTTGTTTACAATATAAAATGTAATGTTCTTAAGTTTAAAAGAATTTATTCTACTTTTTATTTTTCCTGTGCATATTCCTTATAAAACATGGAGTGCAATGCTGGGCACCAGATAAAAAGTGGTAAATAACCATTGTTCATTAGGAAATGTAAGCTACATTGCACCAGAATCTATCTTCCATCATGCTATTATTAATCTCAGTCATAATCTTAGGAAAAAGCAGGTAATGGAAATTCAATTTTACAGCTGAAAGTAGGATGTTGTTTTGTTAGACATGCAAAAGGCTCATTTCTAAAACAAAGCAGAATAAAATGGAGCAAAACAAGACTATTTCTATCCATGAGTCACCTGCCCTTTATGAAATATTTGATATTTGTGCCCCCTAGAATTTGATTCTAATGTAATGTAGAAAATAAATAATCAGGATCCCACCAACTTTAGTAAAGTGCAAGTTGTGAATTGCAGAGTAGAAGTTAGGAGCCCATAAAAGATCACGTAGATATATCACCTTTCCATTTCAAGGATCTTCAGACTCTACCCATTGGTTTCTGCCACTCTCCTTTTAAATACGTATAAGCTTCTCCAATATAGAAAAAGAAAAATACCCTTATTGAGTCCTCTTTGTATTGGTCAGCTGAGGCTGCAATAACAAAATATCATAGACTGAATGCTTAAACAAAGGAATTTATTTCTCTTAGTTCTTGGAATTCCAAGATCTAGGTGCTGACTGATTTGATTTCGAGTGAGAGCTCTATTCCTAGCTTCCAGATGTCTACCTTCTTGTCATGTCCTTACATGGAGAAGAAAGAGAGAGAAAGGAAGCTAGCTAGCTCTCTGGTATCTCTTCTTACAAGAACACTAATTTCATTAAGGCTCCACCTTCATGACCTCATCTAAACCTAATGACCTTCCTAATACTCAATTTCCAAATATCACCACTTTGGGGGTTAGGGCTTCAACATAGGAATTTTGGGTGAGAGGACACAAGTCAGTCCATAGCATCCTTGTTACTCAATTAAATAACACCTCCTTCATTATAGAAATTCTTAGTGGAGGCTGACACTGATATAGTGCTGGTGTGCCAGTGATCACTGCAAGTCCTCCACATTTGTACCTCCTTTAATATCCACAGCAACTGTTTGAAGTAGTTACTGTGATTGTGCCCATTTTGTGGAGGTGGAAATTTATGAATAGAGAGGATTAGCAGTTTTCCTTGTGTCATATAGCCAGCAAGTGACAGAGCCAAATTTCAAGCTCAACCACATTGTCTGCAAAATCCTCAAAACTCTAAAATCTCCACCTTAAAGGGGTCAGTACACATCTTTTCTTCATAACCTTCATCACTATGTTAGGACTTCACAATAAGAGATGCAATTGCTTTGGAAAACTCTCTGATAGTTCTTCAAAACATTAAACATAAAGTTATTGTATGACCCAGCAATTTCACTCCTAGATTTATACTCAAGAGAATGATAACATATGTTCACACCAAAACTTGTACATGGATGTTTATGGAATCATTATACATAATAAGCAAAAGACTGAAACAATCCAAATGTCCATTAAGTAATGAATGGATATACAAATGCAGTTTATTTATCCATAGAGTGAAATATTATTCAGCTATGGAAAAGAATGCAGAACTGATACATGATAAAACATGGATGAACCTTAAAAACTTTAAGCTAATTGAAAGAAGCCAGCCACGAAATACCATGTATTACGTGTCTACTCATATGAAACTCAGAAACAGAAAGTAGATCAGTGGCTGCTTAGGAAGAGGGGGTGAAAGTTTAAGGGAATGAGAGCTAAAACATATGGAATTTCTTTTTAGTGTGATGAAATGTTCTAAAATTGTGATAATAGTGGCACGCATCTGTGAATATACTAAAAGGCATTGAATTGTAAACTTTAAATGGGTGAATTGTATGATATGTGAACTATATTTCAACAAAGCTGTTTAAAAAAAAGATTTTACTATTTGGTATCTACTCACTCCATAGAATCTATTCTACAAATTCAGTCTCCTGCACACAAGCATGCTGTTTGCTTTCTTTGTTGCTGGACACCTCATTCTCCTCTGGCATCATATGGTGCTTCCATTTCTCTCTTACTTTTTCTTTCCTCCATATTCCTCCTCTCACCCACTCCTTACACCTTCCTTCCCTTTACTTTTGTATCTTTGATGCTAAATGCATGAGCCTCTTAAGCATGAATCCTGACCTCTGTTCTTCTCTTGACTAGAGCTTTTTTAGATTTTTAAAAAAAATTTATTTACTTATTTTAGAGAGAGAACATGAGTGGGGGGAGGGGCATACAGAGAGGGAGAGATTGAGGTGACACTCAGTCCAAAGACTGAGATCATGACCTGAGCAGAAATCAAGAGTCAGATGCTCAACTGACTGAGCCACCCAAGTGTCCATTTTTTTAAATTTAGGTTAATGAATTTTTTCACCTGAACTAAAACCTCAATGTCAGTGAGGAATTATGAATGAATGTATTTAAACAGATGATCTAATGTGGAGACCTAACTCTCCAGGTCTTTTGGTCTTGGATAAGTCACTTTATTTTACTGGGCATCAAGTTCCTCATGTATAAAATGAAACAAATATTACATATGCCCAAACCACCTCATTAGATTGTTGGGAATATTAAATAGACAATAAACAAAGGGATAATTCTTCATAAAATTTGAAGTACCATGTAAATATAAATGGTACTATATAAATAGTACTATATAAATTTTATATAGTATGCCTAAAATGTAATTTTTTTAATCTTAAGTTACTGTAATCTGTCTCCTATTACTTCTTCCAAAAATGAAATCTTGCCACCAATGATAATGCTGCTTTTATTTCTTCCTGTATCCATTAACTCAATTATTCAATCAACAAACATATATTTATTTAGTCCCCACTATAGCTACCTCTCCTAAGAATGCTAAGTATAGGATACTCATGGTATATAAAATGCCCTGTCTTGGTCCTTTACAGAGCTAACATAGTGGAAACAGCAAATACACAGAAAGAATGTGATATGTATAATCATAGTGTGTATGGGAGCCAAAAGGTAAGTTATCTAACCCAGATTTGCTGCTGAATATATTATGAGAGATGGTTTTCCAGAAGTGTGAACATATGCTCTGAGTTTAAAAAGATGCAAAGTTTGTTAGTTTTCAAGACAGAAAAACAGCCTGTGTCTAGGTACAGAATAGAATTACCATGGTGCAGACTGTATGTATCAGTCACCCATATCAGACAGGTTATGCTTCGTAACAAATAGTCCTCAAATACCAGTGCATTACATCTATAAAGTTTTATTTCTTATTTACATTATACTCCATCAATACTTGGCTGAAGGGCTCTAATCACTGTAGTTACTTTAGAACCCAGTTCTAACAGTTAAGCCACTGTCTCAAACATTGGTGATTCCCATGCTAAGGGACAAGAGAAGGGTCATGAGTAGGTCATTAAATCTTTAGCCCAGAGGGACATCTATGACTTCTACTTACAACTCATTTGCTAGACCTAGTCATATAATACTCCTCAGAACTCAATATTGCTAGAAAATGCATTCTTATCTGGGGCCCTAGAAGGGAAAATTCAGAAATAATTTCCTGCGCAGAGACTACATGGAAAAAATCCAAAAAAAATTGACCACTGTAAAAAGTGTATACTGTTCTAAAGTTGTAGCTTTAAATATGTAAGCTCCCTTTGCAAACAAATCAACCACATTTCTTCATAGTAACATTTAAAAATTGAAAGCATTATGTTGTATACATACATATTAAATCCTGTGTAAAATAAATTCAAAGTCATAGAACTAAGGTGCGCCTAAGTGGCTCAGGCAGTTAAGCATCAGAGTTCAGCTCAGGTCATGATCTCAGGGGACTGAGCCCCTGTCAGGCTCCCTGGTCAGTGGGAAGCCTGCTTTTCTCCCTCTCTCTCTGCCCCTGCCCTCATTCGTGCTTTCTCTCTCACTGTCTCTCTTAAATAAATAAATGAAATCTTAAAAAAAAAAAAGTCATAGAACTATAGTTTAAAAAACATTTAATGCTGAAATATATTTCTATTTAAATACTACCGGAAGTAACCACTACTGAATAAACCTATGAGTGATATTTAAAAATATTTAGCTAATGTAAAAAGTCTTTATAAAAGAATCTTAATATTGATTGGCTTGATGGGGATGAATACAATGCTTATTATCTCTAGAAAAACATACTCTTGCTAGGGTGTGAATACTAGCCGGTCATAGTTCAAAAAGTATACTGGGACTGCGGGATTGTGTGTGCCAAAATCTGAGAATGATAAATTACCTACAGCTATCGTCAAATAACCCTCTATGGAAACAGCAGAAAAAAGAAATCACGTATTTTCTTCCTTACTAGGAAGACTATGTCATCTAATACAATAAACATCAGCGTTAGCATTAGACATCTGGTTTTAAACTCCCCTCATGCTTTTGTGTCATACACCTGTTTGTTAGCTACTTCTCTGAGACTCTGTTTCATATCTGCAGTACAGAGATAATAATGGTAATCTCAGGATTATGGGGATTAAGTGTGATAATAGTATGTAGGAGTGCCTAATGATCCTACAGAATAGACAATAAATAGCAATACCTCTTCCTTCTAGTCTCTTCTTGAGATTATGTATCTTCTTTTAAATATGAGCTGATTTTCAAAAAGCGAAGTAACTAGAGCTCCTTAGCAAAGCTACTTCTATCAGATTAGTGTCTGGGTCAAATTTATTATCCTACCACCGGGTTCCCATTGCCCCAGGATTGGTCTTACTAAAGCTTACAGCACTTATCCTACCGAACACTGATCACCCACTTTATACCAGGGAAGCACAGAGTTAAGCCAGTTCTAAAGACTGAAAATTAGAGTGACCTGTACATCCCAGAGATGCTGAAATACTATTTCCCAGAGATGCTGAAATACTATTTCCAGAACAAACCCAAGCAAAAAATAAACATACAGTAACTTCAGTCTCATCCTAAAACAGACTTCCTCAGATCGCAGAGCTGAAGGTTTTTTAATCTTTGGTCCAGGATGCCAGGATGCCTTTGATGCCTTTGATTACTGGCTGTAATTTTTGCCAGTGTTTGCTCCTTTTCAATCTTGTTTCCTCAGTTTTTCTGGTCTCAGTGGGGAGAAGAGGCAGCAGGAGAAATTCCACTGTTAAAAATGTTGAACATGAGGCACCTGGGTGGCTCAGTAGTTAAGCGTCTGCCTTCGGCTCAGGTCATGATCCCAGGGTCCTGGGATGAAGCCCCATGTCTGGCTCCCTGCTCAGCAGGATACCTGATTCTTCCTCTCCCACTCCCTCCGCTTGTGTTCCCTCTCTCACTGTCTCTCTCTGTCAATAAATAAAAAAAATCTTTGGGAAAAAAATTGAAAGTTGTGGTTTTGTAGGCATCTACAACTCTAACTCCATATCTGCCTCCCTCCCCAGGGCATGATATTTTGGTTTTAATAAGATAAATGTAGCTCCTCACACTGAGGTTGGAAATCCAATGGTAGAAGACATTCTACATTGTAATGTCCCAGCATGCATTTCTTTTGGGTAACTTTAATTGTGAATAAGGAACTTACGGTCAAAGGTAACAAGAATTTATGACTTTGAGCCGTGTTGGTGGCATAAGCAAGACACCAAGCACTTGGTAATAGTGACTGAGAAAATAGCCATCAAAATCCCAGGATCTCTCATTGCAACAACAAATTCAACAATGCATCTAACAGAAACATGTCTGAGCCATTTTATGATTACCCATTCTATTCTTAACTTCTAACTACAGGATTATTAACTTTTCTAAAGAATCAATGTAACTTTACAGAAAAGAATTTCAAGAAGCAGAATTTTATTTTTCTTTTTATTGGAAAAAAATTAAATACTATTTGGATAAGAACAGTCTTTTGACAAAACCTAACATATTTTATGTCTGCCACTTAAAATAGTTTAATTACTAGAGTAAATCACACATCAGTTTACTACTAGTCCAGGCATCTGCATTGGGATATCTTCAGAAATGATATCATTCATAATCTGGAAAATGAATAATTGTTTGAAATGTTTCAACATAGGCCCTTTAATAATTTTACTATATTAATTCAAATTTGATGGTTACCTGATTAGATACCAGCTGGCTTTTGATCATAATGCCTTGTTAACTTCTATATTCTTATTAGCTTATGCATGTAAGTCACTTGAAAAGACATGTTGTGTCAGGGTTAGCCCAAAACAGGTATCAGGAGCCTTAGGCAAAGCCACAGACTAGTTCAATGAAATAGTCAACACGATTCTCAGAATTGCCTTGTCCAATGAAGGAATAATTATCCTATTGTTTTTTTGTTTTGTTTTGTTTTTAAGATTTTATTTATTTATTTGAGAGAGAAAGCTGGTGAAGGGGCAGAAGGAGAAAGACAAGCAGACTCCCCACTGAGCAGGGAGCCTGACGTGGGGCTCTATCCCAGGACCCCAAGATCATGACCTGAGCTGTAGGCAGACACTTAACCTACTGTGCCACCCAGGTTTCCTATCCAATTGGTTTTAAGAATAGTAAAAGTGAACAGGTACATGCTAATGCGATTTAGCATGCACTCTTTAGATGAAATTTAAAATTTGGCTCATTTGGAGGAGACAAAAGTGAAAGTTATGCAAGCCAGTAGATAGAAATGTTACACTCTGTCTCCCAGTCTACAGATTTGAATTCTCACAGGCAAATTTCTCATACGATTTGCACATTTTTTTCATGTCCGTATCACGAATCTATTCCCGTGTCTGTTTTAAACATAAGAGTATAGGAGAAAACAACTTTTTATAAAACTACTTAGGAGATGAGTAGGAAGAATAGAAAAGGCTCTTCCTATTTAAAACAAAGAAATAAGTTATAAATTTTCAGAACTCCAGGAACCAATTAATAAATGCTTTTTTCCTGTCTGTGGGGCAATCTGTGGTAATTACTTATGTTTACATGGTTAACTTGATCAAATTTTATGTTCTCTTTCTAAGATAAATAGCACTCCCAGTGCTCTATCCCACAAACATGAAACTTCTGAGAATGAGAGGTCCTCAGAGCTCGATGTCCTCTTTGCTTCTGGCTTCCTGATTTTCATCTACCTTTCATAGTTTATCCCCAACCCTTCTCCTCTGCCTATTACTTAAATATCTCTCTGAGTTCTGCTCTAAATCTTTCCATTCATTCTCTACACATTTCCATTGGTGATTTTATCTAGTATCGTGATTTCATATATCATGACTAATAATTCTCAAATCTACAAATCCAATTGAGATTTGTCGTAAGCCTTTACCTAAGTCTTCTTGGCTCTTCAGACTCATTTCATGCCCTAAACTAGGTTCATCTTTCCTCATGCTTGTTCCTTTTCCTCTGATGCTAATTCTTAAGAAATAGCTTCCATATTCAGTAACCCAACAGGGAAATCTGTGAATTATATTTGAATGCTCCCTCTTTCACACTCTCCATAGCCAATCAACTACCCTGTAATGTCTGTACTACTTCCAAAATATTTCTGGAGTCAGTCCATTTGTCCTCTTGCTATACTGCTATTTTAGGCAAGTATGGTTCCTTTTCTGGAATACTGAAAAACATGCTTCTAAAAGTAATCCTTTTCTTAAATCCCTGTAATGGGCAGAATAATAGCCCCTTAAAGATGTCCCTATCCTAATCCTTGTAACCTGTAAAAATATTACCTCATGGGCAAAAGGGACTTTGAAGATATGATTAAGGTTAAGAACCTTAACCTTAAGGGGAAGAGTATCCTTGATTATCCAGGTGGGCCCATTCAAACCACATAAACATTTAAAAGCTGAGACTCTTCTCCAGAAAAGTTCCGTCCATAAGAAAAGGACATGTGTTTCACAGCTTAAAGTGGGAGAAAGAATGTGGGAAGGATCAGGGATCTTGCCTCTTAAACAGGATTTGACCCAATTAATTTTTAATTTTATCTTCTTCCTCATTTCCAGAGTTACTTGATTTGGGGGCTATTCTTTAAAGTGTTTCCTTCCAGATGACTTAGGATTTCTTTTCCTTGACCTTTTACCACTCATGTTCCTGCTTTCAAGCACCCAAATTTTCTCTTCTTTTATCGTGTTTCCCTTCTTTTTGTTGTCGATATATCTACAGTATCATTTTAGAAAGTTTTAGAGGAAATTTACCCAAATATATACGTTAAATCTGCCATCTTTAAACAAAGAACCCCCTGTCTTCAATTTTCTTTCCTTCCCACACCTTTAAAAAAAATCATTTTCTGTCTAGTTGCCCCTTTCTGCACTGGCAGGTTTGTGGGATATCCTCTTAACATAAGGTTTAGTGGAATCAAGGCAAATTTTATAGGACAAATACAATCTTGAGGTCTCATGACTGTCACATACTAAAACTTTATGTAAAATGTAATATAAAAATAATTTATTTCTGGAAACAAACAAAAAGAGTACCAAACCTGCATTTCCTCAAAGAAGTTGAAACCCCAAGAGACATTTAACAGAACACAGGTTTTTCATTTAAATAAAGCAAACTCCTTTACGTTTTTGCTCTGTAAAGAGCACAGAGATTTTTGCCTTTAAGCAGGAAATTTAAGGTCAAATGTCAAAACCCAATATCTGATTACAGGCAAGTGTCACCCTTTTCTTGGCTCCAATATATCATACTCAGTATATATCTTACTTTAATCTTCCCTCACTTTTTGGAGAAGAGCCAGGCTTAAAATGCATGTTTTCAAAGGACTTGAATAGAATCTTGTCTAAAATGCAAAACATGGTTTCTTTTTTAACATCTTGTGGTACACTTTAATATTTTCCTCTGTGTCCTCATGGGTTTTTTGGCTTCTTGGGAAGGAGTGAAAGAAACCACGTGCAAAAACAAAGAAAGAGAGAAAGAGAGAGAGATATGAAAGGCACCAGTAATGATCATTTTTCTTAAATATAAACCAAGTCTTCTTAAATCCTTTCCAGATTCAGTCTTGGTCCTTTCCATAATTTTTTATGATCAATTCAAATTTTATTCAAGTAAGACATTTGTCTTTATTTTGGCCCCAATCATGAGTGCTATGAAGTCACCATTAATCTGTTTCAAGCATTCTTTTAAGAAAAGATATTTGATTTTAAAATAGAAATGTGTTTCATAGAAGCCTTCAATCATAAATTGTAAATTTTACAGAAAACAGAATCTGCAGTGAGACCAGTCCTAAGTTACTCTTAAGGTCACTCTGCCACTTGAGCCAACAGTCCTTGGAGTAAATGACGATATGGTCATTGTTATAAGAAACAGGACATTTTCCAAGGAAAAATTCTCATGACAAATCTAACTACTTGCATGCAAGAGAGAGTCAATAACTTGACAAAAAAAAAGGAAGAAAAAAACAGTAGATAGAGAATATGAAGAGAAGAGATACAGGAGTAGAAGAGATTGTTTTATTACGTTTTTAAAGGGATAAAATTAAAGTATTATAACTTCCCTTCCTTAAACAGTGACCAGAAACATTACATAATAACTTGTGAATTTGGTATTTTATCAGACTTCCATGGAGAATGTTCTCTGAGTACAGTCTGAGAATAAAAGAAGAGCAAATAAACAAGAACTGCAATCATTTGAGAAGGTATTTGTGAGCACCCACAGATGGCATGTGCGGGATTATAAGAGGACTAATAAAGCCTTGCCTTGTATGTGTTAGTGGACAGAACTTCAATCTACCAATTAGGCATAAATATGAAAGTAGGAGTCTGACAGGGTTAGTTTGAGAAGGTGATCCTGAGAAAATGTTCTGACGCATTCACAGCTTCTCTGGTACACACTGGACAGAGGAGGAATGTGTCTGGACCTACAGTAATTTAAAGGGATTGCTCTCACATTGCCATTCAGTTTAGTCTGAGTTCAATTACAGCTGCTCTCTAAAACCAAACTGTTTCTGCTCTCAGGTGCCGCTCTCAGGTTACTCTAAGCAGTAATGTGAATCTCAAAAGTACCTTCCAAGTTGTTTGAGTCACAGAGCTTTAACGTTGGGTATATGCTACAGAAAAGGCAAGCAAAAGGTGATGGTAAAAATCTGACATATAGCTTCTTCTTAGAAATCAGTAGAGATTGGGTTGAACCTAGGACTCTGTTACAAAGAACCTGGATTATGAGATTAGAAGAAACTCCCTGGTGTGGAAGGAATTCTTGGAAGCGATGTACATCGTGGGAGCTACCATGAAGAACTAGGCGGTCTACATGAGCAAAAGGAGCATGTCTAGCCAGAGCAAAGTGGCCAGAGAAGATTATAAGCAACTGTGAAACATGAGGAAACACTGAAGGAACCAGGGATTGGTAATAGAGGCTCACAACAGCATTTACAAGTATCTGAAAAGCAGAGCATAAACAAAGAAGTGGGAGAAAAAAAAAAACAAAAAAAAACAAAGCTAATGCTCTCTTCGTGGAGAATTGTTCTGGTTGGATCCGTGAAGGGCAGACCCAAGATCGATTCAAGGTAGTTAGAGGGACATGTAACTTAGCCAAAGCAAGAAGGAACTTTCTAACAATTTGGTTCTACCGGAGTGACCTACATTAGGAGAGACTACATCAGTAGTTTCCAGGCTCAGGGAGAATGTCGAAGCAAAGTCTGGATCGTGTAATCAAGCATCGGAGCCGTGCTGAGTTTCATGACTTCTAAGGTCTTTCCAACCCTTCAAGTTAGTAAAGATCTGGCTTGGTCTGAGCATCTGGGCACACCCTGAACCCAGTCATGGGGCCATGCCTGCTTGATGTGTCACTATTCCACAAACCATTATTTTCTCCAGAAACTTTGGCAATGAAGATTAAATACAGATTTCATATGATTAGCAAATAATGCTTTCATGATCCACAACCTGACATCTTCTTTCTAGGTATACGTCTTCATAAGAATCTCTATAGGCCATAGGTATAACCTAATTCACCAACTATTTTTGTCAGATATTATAGGTATCAAGTAAATAAAATGCAGAATTTGGACCCTCTGCATGGCATGGGGTTTCTATTTCATTAGTATGTTTCCATTTAAATTCCTAAAGTATCCTCAAAATAGCTGGTTACTGGGTTTTGATTTGAGCCTTGGTCTGGCTGTTGATCTGCACTCCGGCACTCTGGTCCTCCTCCCTGTACCCCCTGCTACATCCAGCACAGAAGGTTCTTACAAGGCTGTTAGGGAAAGGGATATTTGGCTTGCTCATAAGGCTACTGTAAGCATCCAATCTATACAGATTCCCTGCCAGATTTTAAACCATCCATATGCCACATGGCCTCCACCCACCCATACAGGAATCAGGAATAGTCTTCTTTTGCCATCCTGGACTGTTCAAGGAAAAAAGTGTTGAATCTTATTGCTTCATTTCAGCTTCTGCACCTGCCTTTTCACACTCCATTCATGCCCTTATATGATTGCCTACTTTTGTCTTCACGTATTCATTCAGGCCCTTCATTCAATCTTTGGTTAGGGGTCTGCATGTTTTTGAGGGTCAGAGCCTACATTTGGCCTCTGGTGCTCTTGCTCCAGATGCTCTGAATTACTCATGCACTTCATTAGCACCTGGTTGAAGTCACCATACCACCTGACCAGTCACTGGTACTGGTACATTCAGGTGGACCTACTTTGAGTCTTACCTTAAATATTGATGAAAATGGGGGCGCCTGGGTGGCTCAGTCGTTAAGCGTCTGCTTTCGGCTCAGGTCATGATCCCAGGGTCCTGGGATCGAGCCCCTCATCGGGCTCCCTGCTCGGCAGGAAGCCTGCTTCTCCCGCTACCATTCCCTCTGCTTGTGTCCCCTCTCTCGCTGTTTCTCTCTGTTAAATAAATAAAATCTTTAAAAATAAATACTGATAAAAATGGACAGATAATAATGGCCTCTTTCCAAATTGCTATGGGTGAAGCTCAGAGACGATGTTTCTAAATGTCAAATACTAACATGTCACCTGTGCACACTTAGGGATTCTTACAATAGGCTGATGGTTCCTGGGTGCCTTCTATTTGAGTTCAATTTTCTGGGTCCCATCATATCTTATTCTATGATATTTTGGAGACCTTCACCATGCACTGACTGAATCTCTAAGGAATATAAACAAAAACAATGCTATGATTAAGTGGCATCAGGTGGGCCTCTAAGCCAAGCACCCAGTATATTTTTTAAGATTTTATTTATTTGACAGAGAGAGAGCGAGCACAAATAGGAAGAGCTGCAGGCAGAGGCAGAAGGAGAGGCAGATTCCCCGCTGAGCAGGGACCATGATGCAGGGCTTGATCCCAGGACCTGGGGATCATGACGAGCTGAGGGCAGATGCTTAACTGAGTGAGCCACCCAGATGCCCCAGCCAGGGCTATTTTTGACTGGACTCACAGGTTTACAAGAAAAATCTGAGTGGGTAACATTTAATTTGGAACTATCAGGCAAAAGCTTAAACACAATGTTCTCCTAGAACAAATTTTGTCTTTTAAGAAAACAGATTAAAAAAAAACACATAATTTAATGAAAATTAAAGTAAAATAGAAAATCTTGATTTAAACATGTGGATGAATTATAGAGAAAATTACCAAAAAAAGACATTAAAAAATTAAGATAAAGAAAAAAGGGACACACTTTAGCACCATGCCATATAGAGGATAGATTTGTTTTTGGACAGGTTTAGAGAGTTCTAACCTTCTGTCTTCTAAATTTCCAATTAAAATGTGCACGGGGAGCAGGGGAATGTGTTTGTTTACACTTGGCAAAAACCGATTTCCTGTTTCTAAGAAAAAAAGCTTTCAAAGCTTTTTTGGACTTCAAATAGCTCTTGCAAAACAATATTTTGATGAGCTAAGTGTAAATGAATCAGAAACATATGGATTGGATTTCTATTGAGATACACATGGGTTTAAACATAAGCTGAAGAGAATGCCTGGTAAGTTATACTTGGAATTGATGAAAACCAAAATGTGGTAAATTTCTCAAAACTTATTTTGAGATACCTTATGTCCCTTATACCCCAGGTCCAAACACTGGAGGTTTACTTTCTCTTTTTAGGAAATCTTTTCTGAAAGGGGTAGAAGTTACTTATTCTTTAATGGAGAACAGTTAAATTTTAGCAAGAAGACTTCAAAGTGATGTTATCATATACATTTACCTATCTGAGGAGTGAAGAATCCCTCAGGACCATGAACACAAATAAACTTCCATTTTCAATAATTTTCTTTGCCCCTGCTTATCTCCATTTCATTTCCTTGAACTCACAACAGAAATACCTAAGGATGGGAGGGTAAGAATGAAATCTCATGCTGAAAGTTTTGTTTAAACATGCAAGCCTGACTACATCTATCTTAGCATCTTATAAAGTTGGTTCCACAGTAATTCTAAAATGTTTTGTTTACAATGAATAATCTCAGACATATATTGTCCTCTATTCTGGGTGATACTTAAAACCTCCCTGGGAATCATCTTGATCAGATCATCTTGATATAATATAGTATTTGTTTCATACGGTTATAGGGGAATTGCACTGTTATGACAATAACTAGTTTAGGGCTATAAGTTCTTGTCCACAAAGAGATGATTGCATGATTGATGCTTTTCACAAAGCCCAATTTTTTCAGGGTCTCTAGGGTTTGTGATACAGTTGTATAAGAGATCTCTTTTTTAGTCACTCACCAAAAAACTTGCATCAGATGTTATTGTGGATGGAACCATGTCCCCTTAAATTCATATATTGAAATCCTAATCCCCAGCATCACAGAATGGGCCTATATTTGGAGGTAGGGTCTTTAAACAAAAAAAAAAATGAGCTTACGATGAGATTATTTGGATAGACTCTATTCCAGGATGACTGGTGTCTTCATTAGAAGAGAAGATTAGGGCACACATGCAAAAGGAACACCATGTGGAAACACAAGGAGAAGATAGCTATCTATATATAAGCCTAGGAAAGAAACCACAGAAGAAACTGACCCTACCAACACCTTTATCTTGGACCTTCAGTCTCCAGAACTGTGAGAAAATTAATTTTTGTTGTTTAAGCTGGCCAGTCTATGTTCCTTTGTTATGGCAGCCCTAGCACGCTAACACAGTTGTGAAGATATTTGCTCTCCACCATTTACAAATCATTATGACTGTTAACTACAGGTCAGAGTCTAATGTTTGCTTCTGTTGAACCTGGAAGATGTCTTCCTAGAACCTAAGCTTTTTGCCATGATGGAAGTCATCAGGCTAAAATGCTGATGTCTCTGTGATGATCAGCGCACATGAAGAAGGTTACTTAAGCCAATGCACAAGTGCCTTCCTCCAAGCCCTACCATAATCTGTCCTTGGCAGTCCTCTAGAAGTACCTGAATCCTATTTCTTTTCTGACCCAGATTCTGTTATTTGCCCATTTCCTTTTTGTTCAGTTTATATGAAACTTGGATCTTTATTCCTTTCTGCTAAAGTTAGTACTCCATTCCTGGTCTCTTTTATCAGGGATAGCCTGACACCTGTATTCTAATCTCATAGTGAAACATTAGATTCATAGTAAGTTGTATGCCCATCTGGTCGTACTAATTAAGAGTATATGGTGGCATAAGATATGAGGGGCAATCTTCTCCAGGAAACATAGAAAGCTGATTTTATTTTATTTTAAAGATTTATTTTATTCATTTTGGAGAGAGAGAGAGAGAGCAAGGGGAGGGACAGAGAGAGGGGGAGAGAGAAACATAAGCAGACTTGGTGCAGAGTGTGAGCCCAGTGTGGGGGTGGAGTGGGGCGTTCGATCCCATGACCCTGAGATCAGACTTGAGCCAAGATCAAGAGTTGGCTGCTCAACTGACTATGCCAGTCATGGGCCCCTAGAAAGCTGATTTTAAATATCTTTTTCATCTATTTTCATCTACTTTTCTAACTGATCTTAATTGTGCTTCAAAATTATAAGGGGTATGGTTGATAGCAATTTCCATACATTTCCCTAAGAAGGACACTGCCACAGTGCAAAAAAAGAGATCCTCATGGTATTGAGCTATCTATCACTAAATAAGACTAAAATAAGAATTATTTGCAAGAAAGAGTGTCTGTGTTGGACGGAAGAGGAAGGAGGCTGACAGGCAGTGGTTCACTTTCAGGAACAAGAGATATATAATCGAGTGTATGTTTATTCAAAAGAATTAACTAACTGACTTCAATATTTTGCACATGATGGTCACAGGACCTTGTACTGACCATTCTGTTTTGGCTCAAAGTTAGTACACACAGAGGCTGTCTTGTCCCTGAGCCTCTCCATTAAAATGGCCTGTATCTCCGACCTAACGACATTCTTTCCTGTTATTTATTTAAATTTTTTTCATGGTACTTGCCATCATCTTCAAGTGACTTGGCATTGGAGTACAGTCATTCCCCCTTATCTGCTGGGGATACATTCCAAGACCACCAGTAAATGCCTAAAACTGCAGATAGTCCCACACCCTATATACCCTATGTTTTTTTCTTGCACGTACAAACCTCTGATAAACCGTGATTTATAAATTAGTCACAGTAAGAGATTAACAACATAACTAACAATGAACAGAACAATTAGATTATAATAATACATGTTCACATGATGAAATGAAGTGAAGTGTTTGATGCAAGCATTGTGACATAGCGTTAGGATATTATCTACCTGGTGTCAGAGGGAGGATCATCTGCTTCCAGAATGTGGTTGACTGTGGGTAACTGAGACCACAGAAACCAAAACTGCAGATAAGGGAGACCATGTACTTCTTATCTGACTCTACCCACTAGACAGTCATGGGCTTCAAGATCCAAGGACTCAGTTCATTGTTTTCATCACTGTGTCCTTAACACATAGGACACCGTCTACCACCAAGGAGACATCCAATCCTAATGGTTGCAAAATAATCAATAAATGATTGAATATCCACATTAAGAGAAATGTTTTCAAAGAAAAACCCAAACCAGCATTTTTAATAAGACTCACCATTAGAACTGAAGCCACCACTGTAAATTAGCACACAGCATATCAAATAAAAGGCATGGCTTCTTGCTTATTCCATTGATTCATTTGACAAACATTTAAACAGCTCTTATTATGAGCCAAATGAGTACTTTTAAAATGGGGATAGCAACATGTTAAGATACAGTTCCAGATCAGTAGGAGCTAAACTCATTATAAAACTAAAAAAGGAAAAATTTAAGTAGAAAAATGTATTCACCTAGCAAAAGCTCTTTATGAGCGCACTGTCATCTTAACTACTACCAAAACATGTGAGAAAGCAATTTTTAACATATGCAAAAAAGTTACTGCCAAAGACATAAGCCTGAGTATATAATATTCTAGAATACAACTGGTTTTCATTGACTGATAGTTGAGTATCAGATCAGATATAATCCAATTATGCTTTTAAAAAAATCCAGTTATGCTTTTTAATGTTATGGCAGGAAGTTTTGGTAGGCAAATTATATGAATTTCTTGGTACTTTACTCAGAAAAGTTTCACAGAACTAAAGATATCGCATGTTAATTGGAATACTTTTCATACTAGTGGTTTCTATATATATTTTCTAAATCTCATGGAATACAAAACAATATTTTCTAAAATAGGAAGTAAATGTCATGGGTTGAATTGTGTCCCTCAAAAAGAGATGTGTTGGAGTTCAGTCCCTCAGAATGTGACCTTATTTAGAGATAGGATCTTACAGGGGTAATCAAATTAAAATGAGGTCATTGGGGTGGGCCTGTACAAAAAATAAAATTGGGTCACAGGCAGGCACCCAGAGACAGTGCCATGTGAGGTTTGGAGTTATGCTACTACAGGCCAAGGAACCAGCAGAAGCTAGGAGAAAGGCTACGTGAGATCCTCCCCTAGAGCCTTCAAAGGAAGGGTGGCCCTACATACACCTTGATTTTGAACTCTGAGTCCCCAGAACTGTGAGACAATAAATTTCTGTTGTTAAAACGACCGAGACTGAGGCACTTTGTTACATCAGACCTAGCAAATCAGTACAATAAGCTAGGTTGGAATTAAGACAACTAACACAATTAAACCCTGCTTGAATGGAGTTTCTAGCCATACTACCTATTTATTTTTCAACTGGAAAGCATAAATTCCTGAAACTTCATAAAATGTTTCAAGATAAAATATGCTTTTGTATTAGATTATACTTATTTGAGAGACACAGTAAATGTGGCTGCAGAATAGTCATGCCTTGCAAACAACAAAGAAGTTATTGAATTATTTCAATGGATGCCAAAAACATACTTTAACATCTTGAAATTCTGTTCTATTTAAAAATTTTGAACACAAACATGCAAAATAAAGAAATGGTAATCAGAGAGTAAAACTTCAACATGTCCACTAAATCTAATATAAAATTTTTAAAGTAACAGGATATTTTCACTAAAATTGGGAAAACCTAGTCTTATAACCGTAACTGACATTATTTAGCATTGTTTTATGATCAGGATCAATGTAAAAAGGTAAAGAAAATAAATAGGACATGTAAGCGTTGTAGAAGAAAAGCCACAGTCGTCACTTTTTTTAGACAGACTTTTCCATGTAGAGACTGAAGAAAATCAACTGAAAAGCTATTAGAAGTAACAACAAAACTTATTATGACTATTAAATTCAAAATGAGTAAGCATATATTATATATACATATAAGATATCTATTACGTATAATAAATGTAAAAATATAAATTAAAGTAAAAACACCAAAGTAATTAATTTAATAAGAATTATACATGACTAGGGGTGCTTGGGTGGCCCAGTTGGTTAAGCAACAGACTCTTGATTTGGGCTCAGGGCTTGGTCTCAGGGTTCTGGGATCAAGATCCTTGTTGGGCTTGCACTTGGCATGAGTCTCTTGTCCCCCCTCTCCATCCCTCTCAGCCTCCTCCCTTTCACACTCATGCTCTCTCTAAAATAAATAAAATCTTAAAAATATGTGTACATGGCTTATACAGAGAATATGTGTGTGTGTGTGAGAGAGAGAGAGAAAAGTGAGTATGTCTTCCATTTGTTTAATTCCAATAAAGATAGCAATAGGTCTTTAATAAAATGACAAAATTCTATGGATTTTATATGAAAAACTAAGATGTGAATGAATAGCCAGGAAAGTTGTATAAAAGAATAACGAGAAGGAACTATTGTTTGCCGACATGAAAAGATTACACACACGTCATATTTATTTAAGAGTTCCTGGGTGGCTTAGTCAGTCAAGTGTCTGACCCTAGCTCAGGTCATGATCTCAGGGGTCCAGGACTCTGAGTCCTATGTCACGCTCTGCACTAAGCAGACAGTCTGCTTCTCCCTCTCCCTCTGCCCACCCCAACCCTGCAGCTCATGCTCTCTCTCTTTCTCAAATAAATAAATAAATAAACTCTTTAAAAAATGATGGTGTTTTCTTAACTCTTTTTTCCCTCATATTTAAACAAATATACAGTAGAATAATTGGATATACAGACAAAGGTAAAGTAAGATGAATATTATTTTTTTAATTATCTGAAGTCCTACAAGCTACCAATAATCTATCTTAAATACTATTAGATAATCTTCTCAAATATTTCTCTAAATTTATGTACATACACATCTCCTTTCCAAATAGGATTACACCATACATATTGTTTTGAAACCTGCTTTATATTTAATATATCAAGGATCCACATGTATACCATCATTTTCATGCTTTCATGGTATTTTGTTACATGAATGCGTCATTGTTTATTAAGTTTATTCCCTCGTTTTAGTTACTCAAGGTAGTTATTTTTAGTCATATAAACAAGATTCAAAAAGCAACCATATACAGATTCATCTGTATCCTTACACAAAGTAGTTCCTAAAGATAGATTTTGCGAAGGGAAGTTAATGAATCAATAGGAACAAAATCAAAATTCCAGAACCCCCTCATACACCTGCTCAGACATTTCCATGTCTACAAAAGATTTATCCATATCTCATTGTCAGTGAAGTGTTTTTATAACAGCAAAAATTGCTAATGTGTAAAATATGCAATAAAACTTTTTTTTTTTTTTGCTTTACTAAATAACACTTATTGCATACTACTGCATTATTGCATCATGTTGTAGAAAGCAATCATTTGAGATGTTTGCGATGTTCTCGGAGTAAAATCAGGTTACGAAGAAAGTATGGATAGCGACTGTGAAGAATTTTGCTTGGGGAGGTGATGAATACCTTATTTTATTGATTGTGCTTTCTTCCTTTGCAAAGTTGCTCCAATGGAGCCTTACTTGTTCCATGCTTTTCTGTGTGGTAGCCATTTCGAGGTCTTGAACATCCTCTTCTTTCTCCTTCCATGTGGTTGACTTCCCAAACCCCTCTCTTCCTCAAAGACCCCTACCAGCTAGATGAAGTCATTCCCTTGTACTGCAGCCCCAGCCATGCAACATGTTCCCTGGGTTTCTACATCTCCTGACTCCCCGCTGACCTTTTCAGATGTGCTGATTTTGACTTCCAGTCAATCCTACAATTCTTCCACGTCAGTACTTGCACACTGAGGAAGGCAAAAGCTCGGCAGAGAGGATGGGCAGGGAAACCTGGAACAGAATCAGAAATCTCAATGTCTTGTTGATTCTAATATCTGTATGAATTTTATGAAGACATCTAGCTACAATATGAAGTGCAATTTCTGCCTTAGTATG
Organism: Procyon lotor; assembly: GCA_028646535.1. Classification (NCBI taxonomy): domain Eukaryota; kingdom Metazoa; phylum Chordata; class Mammalia; order Carnivora; family Procyonidae; genus Procyon; species Procyon lotor. The sequence goes on along the minus strand of CM053605.1, from coordinate 8,753,940 downwards.
AACCTTTAGAATCGAAGAAGAGAGAATGCGAGAGATTACCCTTTGTAATCGGAGGCATAACTTCATTTCCTGTTCTCTTGCCTTGGGTGTTACGGGTCTCAAGCCTATAAGCAATGTAGAATTATGAGTCAGTGTACAATTATCATTGAGATGGATGGGGGTGCCTGGGTGGCTCATTTGGTTTAAGTGTCTGCCTTGGGCTTAGGTCATAATCCTGGGGTCCAGGGATCAAGACCCATGTCTGACTTCTGGTTCAGCAAGGAATCTGCTTCTTTCTCTCTCTCTCCCTCTGCCCCTCCCCACTACTTATTCTCTATCAAATAAATAAATAAAATCTTTTAAAAACAGAGAGATATGTAAACTACTTATGGTAGAAGATGACATGTGAATGGCATTTCCAACTGCAGCCTCTTCTCACCTTTTTAAAAATGTCAATAAGTTCATAAAAAGGTTAAGTGCCATCAAGAATACTACTTTAATTTGAAAAGAATTGATGCTAATTATAAGGCATACATGACTGAGAGATTATCCAGAGTTTTGAAAAATATGACAATGGGTTTTATTTAATTCAAAAAAAACCATAAAAAATTTAAAAAAAAGAAAAAGGAAAGGCAGTTTATGCTTGTCCTGTACCTGACTCAGTTCAAATGTGTATGGCAAGCACAAATCTAAGCAAATAGTCCCTATTCCCTTTAATTATTCTGGACTCTGCAGTAATGATTCTTTGTCTCACTTTCTGCCATCCTTCCTTTTCCATACCTAGGTTGAAACCAGAGACATTGGAAACAGGGGGACAGGAAGTTGAGGAATGTGGATGGCCATGTGATATTATCCTAGGCTTTTCTTCCTAGGGCTTGGGGGCTGGATGTCCATTCTTTCCTAGACCTCTTATTTTCTGTTAATTAGTAATGGAATGGTGATTTGCTTAAAGGAGCATTGTTATATAAACAATGCCATCTCCAGTGAACTGTTACCCCTTTATAATTTGGAAAAATAAAGAAGGATGTGGAAGAGAATGTGAGTGGGTGAGAAAGAAATGCTACACGGCAAAAAACCCAACACTTCCTGAATTTCATAACATATGATAAAAGTTGGTATGTTGTTAATTTCAATAAAACATGAGCCCAACTTTAAGCTGCTTCCGAGTTATAGAAAGGTAATCTGTCTTTTAGTATTTAGAGTGCAATGGCAGACTTTTGGAGAGACAGAAAGATAATCTGTCTTTTAGTATTCAAAGTGAAATGGCAGACTTTTGGAGAGACACATCACTGTAGAATGTAAAATTCATCGTGCTGAAACCTCCTATCAGTGTAACATTCTCCGGGGGAACTTTCAACAATAATTTAACACATCTATAATGAAGCACAAAGAAGAGTCAAGAAATGTTCAAACCTGTATGCATAATATCTCATGATTTAATCATAAATATATTATGCCAAAACTACACTGATATTAAATATATACTTGACTTAAAATGTTCTGATGTAAAAAAAAAAAAAAAAATGTTCTGATGTATCTCATGAAAGACAGTGCATGAAGCATGTAGTTTATGCATATTCAAAATAAGAGTTTACACTGCACATTCTTTTATTCTGAGGCATTGGAAAAAAGTGATGTATTTTTAGTTTTATCTCTTAGCTATAATTATGTATAAATGGTACTTTTTATTTCTATAATTTGGTTTAACTAACCTTAAAAATGATCACAAGAGATCTCAGAATATGAACATTTGAAAGTTGAAAACATAAAAATAATATAGAGTTTCCCTAAAAATTTTACAAAATATATGAAAGAGTGATGATTGGTTTCAATTTAACACCATAGAAAAATAAGAAAAGAAGAATTAATTTCCATTGTATTCTGAAGTTTAGCTCTATAAACACCACCCAGTAGATAAAAGAGTCATTTAATGGTCAGGCAAAATAGCACAACATTTGGCATGAAGAGTTCTTTCATAATTTCAAACTAAACCAAAAGATCCTTGACTTTATTCCTAAATAACCCTCTCTTTCTCTTCTCTGCGTCTCTCTATTACACACACACACACACACACATGCATACGCACACACCCAGAATCATTTTATAAAGGAAAATAGAGCTATCATGTGTAGCGTGTTAGATGACAGAAGTACACTGTGAGCATTCCTAAGCTGAAAGAGTTAGGATGCAGCCTCCCATACTCTTTGTTAGGTTAGCAACTTGGCAAAAGTAATGTACCATCATTTAACAAGTACCTAAAAAGATAGTAGGTAAATCGATTGATGAATATCTGAGATCCAAATTGGTCCTAAAAGCAAAGTTATAATAAAAGCTAAACAGTAAGGATAATTCTTAATTAATATGGTATAGAAACTACCCCCAAAAAAATAAAAGAAAAAGAAACTCCCTAGAACCTGGTAAATTTCAGGGCCTAACAATATCACTGTAGAGAAATTGACACACTTGTATTCCAAAATACAAATTGGTTGT
>CM053605.1:8707986-8751371 GCA_028646535.1 Procyon lotor | reverse complement strand
TCTTTCTTTCTTTCTTTCTTTCTTTCTTTCTTTCTTTCTTTCTTTCTTTCTTTCCTGGGCAAAAGTTGAACTCGTCTCAAAGATAATACCGTCCACAGATGTGTTGGGGTTATTGAGCTAGCCTTCTGGTCAAGATGGAAAACGAAGTAGGGAGGGAGTGAACAGGAGATTCACTACTGCTGTATTGGTCATTCTCTGAATTTTAACTTCTTCTCAAACTGCCTCCTACTGTTTATGTTCCAGAGTCCTCAAGTGTGCCCAGAGGTTTACTTTTCATCAGTGAGAGATAGTGGGCTTCATCCTTCTTGACCGGTAATAGAATTGATTTTCCTGTAAGTGCCTGTAGCTTCCTATGTGATGTTCTCATTTCTATTTCTGTCACTGTTCTATGAATTTGAGGTGTCTCTGTCTCTCCTTGTTTTTTAAAATCAGTCTTGCTAGAAATAAATCAGTTTAATTAATATTTTAAGGAACTGACTTTGATTTTGAGATTTTCTTTATAATGTGTCAGATTTTAATGATTCTTATTTTTACATTTCCTTGCATTTAGGAAAAAAATGTTTATACCTTTATTGACAAATAAAAATCATATTTAAGGTGTACAATGTGGTGGTTTGATATGTGCATACATTGTGAAAGGATTGCCACTATCAAAATAATGAATACATCCATACCATCACACAGTCACCAGTTGTGTGTGTGCGGTGAAAACATATAAAATCTACTTTTTAAACAAATTTCAAGTGTATGATACTGCACTATTAACTATTTTATCTATGCTGTATAATAAATACCCCAGAAATTACTCATAACTAAAATTTGACCAATATCTGTCTCCCCATTTTCTTACTCTCCAGCCCTCAGTAGCACTATTCTACTCTCCACGTCTGTGAGTTCAACTGATTTAGATTCCACATTTAAGTGAGACCATGCAATATTTATCTTTCTGTGTCTGGCTTATTTCACTTAGCATAATGTCCTCCAAGTTCATCCATGTTGTTAAAAATGGCAGGATTTCCTTCTTTCTCATGGCTGAGTAATATTCCTGTGTGTGTTTGTGTTACTTTTTTTTATCCATTCATCCATTCATCTGGATGGATAGTTAAGTTGTTTCAATATCTTGGCTATTATAAATAATGCTGCAATGAACATAATAGTGCAGATATCTCTTTGAGATAGCAATTTCATTTCCTTCAAATATACACCCAAAAGTGGAATTGCTGGATCATATGGTAGTTATACTTCTACATTTTTGGGAAATCACCAAGCTGTTTCCTGCTGGCTGCACCAATTTACATTCCCACCAACAGTGCCCACAAATTCCCTTTACTCCACATCTTTAACGCACTGTTATCTCTTGTCTTTTTGACAACAGCCATCCTAACAGGTGTGAGATGCTATCTCATTGTGATTTTGATTTTCCTTTCCCTGGTTAGTGATGTTGAGCACAATTTCATTACCTATTGGACAGTTGACATGCCTCACATCATACACAAAATTAACTCAGAATGAGCTAAATTTTACTAACCTTCTAAAAGAAAATAGGATAAAAATCTTTATGACTTTCAATTAGGCAAAAAATTCCTCAACTGGATATAACAAGCCCAAACATAGTGAAAAACATGATAAAATTAGACCTCATCCACATTCCAAGTTTTGCTCTTCAAAAGATTTAGTTAAAAACACAATAAAGCAAGTCACAGAGTGGCACAATATTTTTGTAAAACCCTTGACAAAGTACTTTTTTTCCCAGAAAATATATAGAAGTCTTAAAACAACACAGAAAAAAATGGTCAAATGATGTGAACATGCACTTGCAAAATAGTGTTCGTCAATAAGCTCATGAAAAGGTACTCAGCATTACTAGTCCTCAGAAAAACAGAGATTAAAGCCATAGTGACATATCACTGCACACCCACTGGAATGGCTAATATTAAGTCTGACCATACCGACTGCTGGTAAGGATGTAGAGCAACTGGAAATCTCCTTACTGCTGATGGGAATACACAATGGGATACATTACCATGCGAAACAGCAATTCCACTTTTGAGTATTACCAAACAGAAATAAAACCTAATCCCACAAAATATGTCCATGCAAATCTTCTTAGAAATATGATCACAAAAGTCCAAACTGTAAGAAACTCAAATGGCCATCATCTGGCGAAAGGATAAACAAATTGTGATAAAATCATACTGTGAATGTGGCTCAATGATGGAAACAAGAAAAATATTGACATATGCAAGAATATGGATGACTCACAAAATAAGCATGTTAGATAGTAGAAGACAATCACACACAGACACACAAAAACATATTGTATAGTCATATATAAGTGATACGTTAGAGAAGTAAAAATATTATGACAGCAAATCAGTGATTGTCTGATGTTGAGTTTGGGGGTGTAGTATAGCAAAGATACTCTAAAGATGCAGGAGAAACAAACCATTCTGTATTTTGATTATGGTGATGACTGTGCAATATAATTACCAATATTCTTCAGATTGTACACTTAAGATTGGTACATTTTGCTGTATATAAATGATGCCTTAACAACAACAAATATGTCACAGTGACTGCTGATGTAGAAAGAACTATGCTAGTACATGCCAACAAGCATCTTTGCTTAGATTTGGGGAAATATCTGTCAATAGGAATAGGACTGTCATAACGAAAGGACGAGATGTCTTAAACAAAAAAAAATTTATTTTCTCATGGTTCGGGAGGTTGGAAGTCCAAGAGCAAGTTGTCAGCCCGTTTAGTTTTTCCTCAGGCCCTTCATATTGGCCTACAGATGACCATTTTCTGGCTATGTCTCACATGCCTTTTCTCTATGTGCATGCATCACTGGTGTTTCTTCTTCTTGTAAGGACACTGGTCACATTGGATTACAGCCCCACTCATATAACTTCATTTAACCTTAATTACTTCTTGAAAGGCCGTATCTCCAAATACACATGAGGGGTTATAGCCTCAACGTGAATACTGAGAGGCCAATAAATCTTTAAGAATACATTTGGGAAAACTAAGTCTGTGTTTCCTAGTACTTGCATAGTGGGTGCATCAGAAAAGCATTCCAGATGTTAATCTGGTAATTATACTCCAGCTAGTATATAAATTCTATAATTCTGGAAGTCACTTGAGGAGTCATTATGGAAACACATATTTTAAAAAAATAAGATAAAAGTTAAATTTCAGATTTTATAATGAGGAACCTTAAACGTTAATCTAATTATATTGTCTCATTTGACAAAAATGAAAAAAATATATAAGCAAATAAAATGGTTGAGTTAAGGCTCATAACCTCTTGAACTCAAAGCAGGATCTAGGATAGTACACTTAATAGTATTATCACTATGGAATTGGACATAGATTTTGTTCTGTTCTTCTAAATATTTAATTTAGTAACCATAAAATTAGCATTAATGAAAGAAAATAATATTGGTCTCATATTTTCATATTTTTCCTGACTTTACACAATAATACCTTCCCACAACATGTAACATCATTCTGAACCTATGAGAGAAAAATTTTCAAGAAATTACTCTTGGAATTACTTAGAAAATGCAGTCAATCTTTTCAGGAAACAACCATACAGTAAGAAAGAATGAAAAAAATTCCCGATAGTACATTTGTGATGACACTGCAGATGTTTCAAACATTTAAAAAACATGAATTAGTTGAGTCTCAAAAGTGAATAGTAAAAGCAAACAGAATTCTTGCTGGGATAGGATAATGAATTCAATGACATGAATACATATTCCGTGCATATAGTACTATATTGTGTAATTTTAGCATTAAAATTTACCATTTACAAATCTTCAGAGGAATATTTGATTGGTAGTAGTGATACTTTGAAATATTATACCTTTAAACATTACATTCTGATCTAGACACAAAGCCTGAATGATAATATTCCCCTGGCAAGTTTCTCAACGACAACAACAAAAAAAATTCAGTTTCAAATGTATTAATAGATTGGATACACAGGATGATTAAATTTACTTTTCAACCCAACTACTTCATGCTGGAGGGACACATTTACTATATCTCTTAACTTCTGCACATTAATATTGACACAAATGTAAAGGTCAACTAAGTCACATAATACATCTCATTTATAGTGCCTTTTCTTTATTGGGAGGATTAACTTATACAAAATTCATTGAAATCCAAGAAGATTTAGTACTACTTTTGGCAACCATATTCGTGTCTTCCAAAGGAAGCTGGAAAGGAAGAGAAAGAAAGGAAGGATAAAAAAGAGGAAGTATCTTATTTTTAACCTTTCAAATACTAGAAAAACTTTCGTAACCTGATAATCCACTTTGTGCTGTCCAGTAAAGAAGCTACTAGGCATTGTGGCTATGGAGCACTTGAAATTAACTCATCCAAATTAAGATGTCCTGTAAGTGTAAAAGGCACACCTGAATTTGAAAACTTAGTATGAAAAGAAAGAAGAAAACAAGAAAAATATTCATAAATTTTTATGTTAAGTACATGTTGCAAAGAGTATTTTGGACATATTTGGTATATGTGTGTATAGTGGGTATATTGGATTAAATAACATATATTATTAAACTGATTGATATTTTTAGGTTTTTTTTTTAATTTAACTCCTAGAAAATTCTAAATTACACACATGGCTCACATATTTTTATCTAGTGCTGAACTAGAAAGTTACTCATTGTATTCATTTGGATAATCAACTTTTTAATTAAAAAAAAATATCTTAAGGTAAACCAATGAATTCCCTGATAAATGAGTTTAAGAAATGGACTGGTGGAGTTGAGGTACTGTATTGTTGGGGTCATAAGATGCCCGCAAGAAGACTGTATCTTCCTTTCTTCCAGTCTGGGCAGCTCATAGGCTCACTGACCCGGGCTCAACACTGTAGTGAGGGAGTATATATGTATGCCTAATTCCAGAGGTCAGTAGGAGTCTCCTTTTGCTCTGTGCAATTTAGAATATTTCTATTATAAATCTGTTTTTCAGTTTGTCCAAACAGCTGAAAAAGAAAAGAAAATCCATATAAAGAAATAGAAATGCCTTTGATATTTATGGGAATGAACCATAATTTATTTCTAAGTTTTGTACATATTTGCATATAATATGCTTTTGGTACCTAGAAAAACTTTTAACTATTCTGCACTAATTCCGTTTGGAACCTTCACTATTTTCCCAATTTTCAAAGACTTCTTAAATGAAAAGCTTTAGCACTGCTGTGCTACATGGGATTTTTTTCTTTTCTTTATTCCCAGGTATTGTTGTGATCTTCTGCTAGGGTTTCAGAGAGTGCAGAGCTTGTTAGGATGTATGACAAGATATACTGAAAGCAAATGACTCAGATGTTGAAAAGTAAGATTAGTGCAAGCTTATTCCACTCTTAGTAAATTATGTATATTTTTTGCCTACTGGCATAACTACTTCTTTTTCATACCTGATTTGACACATACAGAGAGCATATTATTCATTGAGCTTCAGTATCTGTCATCTCCAATTATGTGAAATTGAGTGGTGCATTTGCAGCCAAGTCTCCAAGCATTTTCTTGATCTTTACATTCTTGTAATTCTAGCTCAAATTATAGACAGATTTACCCAAAACATAAATGGTACGGTGTTGAAATAGAGAACTGGTGATTCTTAAAAATGTAAGAGTGGGCATGATTAAGCAATAGGTTTTTTAAGTATATTAAATAGGTATCTCCTTAGTCTGTGGATGTTTTTATGAGCTATTGTCACTTTTAATGTTTTATGCTTCCAGAGTATATTACACCAGGTACTGAGCCCTGTAGTTAGAACAGAGTCAGAGTTTCTACTGAAAGATGTTATTTGGGTGAGGATAAATCATGGTCTGTTACTACATCTGTGATACCTGCTGGCCTAAGAATATGTGACATTCATATTAAAAATGCTAAGATTAGACAAAAGATTAGGGTTCACTATTATCCTCTACGCTTTTTTTTTAGATTTTATTTATTTATTTGAGAGAGAGGAGGAGAGCATGAGCCAGGGAGGAACTGAGGGAGAGGCAGACTCTGCCCTGAGCACGAGCAAGACGTGGGGTTGATCCCACAACCCATGAAATCATGACCTGAGCCAAAACCAAGAGCCAGAGGTTTAACTGACTGAGACACCCAGGTGCCCCTCCCCGTGCTTTTCTGTATGCTAGACATATTTCGTTTAGCAATCCTATTTAGAGATTTGTAAGGTAGCCATAAAATTTGTTCTAAATTGGATTTTAGTGTGACACCACTTGCTATATACAAATATGAAATATTTTCCTTAAATGTCTCATGTTATTAATTCAGCTCTATTAGTGATTATAATGTCCTCCAAAAAACTGCAATTATAGAAATAAATATTTCTGTAAGGAGGTAAGATATATCACATTTAATGTGACCTGATGAGATCTACTTAGGCAACAGTAGAGCCTGAAATCTCAATTGTCATACTGTCATACTGTAATATCATTGGTCTTCTTGCCCCAATGTCTCCTCTCTCACAGACACGTGGAGAAATGTGGAGAATAACTGACTACACAGGGCTCTACAGACATAGATCTGGCTGTAGTTGTCCATCCCACAAAACTCAAATTAAATTAGACAAATACACATTATTTATTGCCTTAACTAAGTACCAGGCACTGCATTGAGAATGAATGGGGAATGTCAACATGAGAACGACACAAGTTCCAGCAATGAAACAGGGGATGAGTGGAATAATGGTAAAGGAAGAAATGCAGAAATAAATAATAAAAGTCAAGACTAATTGTAATTGCAAAACAGGAGGCATAGGATGCTGTAGATATTTGGTGGAGGAATAGCTGATATACGTTGGGGACAGTCAGAGCGTATATTCTGTATGATAGCCATCCTTTAGAATTTGTTGAGATGTGCTGTATAGCCCAGAATATGATGAATATTCATTAATAGTCTGTGTGTGTTGAAAAGAATGTATATCCTTCAAATGTTGGATAAAACACTTCACACATGTCTTGTAGATGAAACTTGGTAATTGTGTTCAAATATCCTATACCCTATACTCTTTTTCTTTCTAGCTGCTCTATTGATCAGTCACTGAAAGAGGTGCATCCATTCATTTGTCATTAAAGTTTTGTGAGTTTCTGCTTCAAATATTTTGAATCCCTGGCAAGAGTGTAGTAAGACTGAAAATAGACCCAGGAAGAAGTTTTGCAAGATTTAATGCAGGCCTGAATTGAGGCATTAGTGGAACAGTGCAATGGAGGGTCATGAAAGAAGGGTGTTTGGAAGAGCCTGGCCTCTCTAGAGGAAATTTGATCAATGAAAACACTTGGTCAGGGTTGTTTTCTATTATTTGTGCTTTGTCCTGCACCATGGAAGAATTCTATAAAAAGTGCTAATAATTTAGAGACATTGGATCGGTCTCAGGTACTCACAACCCTCAGGAAAACGTCTGTATAGTTCATGATACCATTTATATGTCTGAGACCTGAAAGGTTCTGTGTATTAACATGTTTCTAAGAAAATCAAACTTTATTACGTGTAAAAATTAAGTAGTGGAGTTCAGGTACTGAATTTATTATGTGCTGTGATTATAGTATTTGATTCAACCTATATATATTTATACTATATATAGTATAACCTATATATTTATATATACACACACACACAATAAAGGTAAGGTTTTCATCTACAGTAACTTCTAATCACTTGAGGCATACAGTCATCTCTTTATTCTGGAAAATGGCAGATTAAAAAAACCAGCCAATTACTAGATATGCATTTAATGCTCCCTTAATATAGTTTGGAATAAAATACAGAGTTTAGAGACCTAATCCTGACCGTCAAGAGATTTGTAGGTTATTTAAAAGAAGATTCATGCCAGCTTCCCATGTAGATATTCATACTAAATCACTTAATAGGATTTTTATTCTCAAGTGATTAAGTTTGTCCCATAGAAATTGGGCCATATTTTGCCTTTTTCTTCTTAAGGATCATTCGGTGTTTTATATACATGGTAGACCAGGAGATCTGTCTCCTATCTTCTCTCCAGAGGACTGAGAAGGACCATTGCTGTTGCTGGTGGTGTTCACCGCAAGCAGCCTCTAGCTGTCAACTCTTCTAAGGTCCTCCACAGTGACAGGGATTCCCCTGCCTGACATAACACCTTCCCAGGGGTAGCCCAGATCCAGGGACTGACCTCTGGGGGGTGCCAAAGGCCAGTCATTTTTTCTCACCAAGGGATAAGTCTGACAGACTTGTCACCTGAACTCCAGAGGTCTCCACGTGCTTAGCCAAGGCTTTGCTGGGCTTGCCTCAAAGGCTGACTTCTCTTTTTCAGCCCAACCCGCCTGCTGGTCCCTCCATTTCTTAGGTGTTGATGCCCAATAAACACCCTATACACTCCAACTCTGCTTGCTTGTTTCTAAAGATTAAAGATCTAAAGTAGAAAATGCTTACGAAATGGGAAAAGAAGGCGTTCCTCTTTGACATCTGTTTTTCTGTGTCTAAGGTCATGAGGATGAAAGTCATTTTTAAAAGTCTCTGTCATGCTTTTAGATGTTTGTTTCTTCAAAGATACACAACTGAACGTAACCTCTGTTGGCTTTTACAGCCCCAGGTGCAAATTTGCAAGGGATATTTCACCCCTGTTGCTATCATGGTAACCTCTTGTCCAGTGAATCAGAGTAATGGGAGCTGGGTACATCCTCTGTAACCTTCAAGTTGGTTCTACTGGTATCACCGTCTTTGAAACTCTTGCAAGAAGAAGATCAAAGGTAGGTCAGATCTTCATCTAAAACCATAGATTATGAGTCAACCAGGGTTGGCCCGAGACAAATATCTGGTGTGTATTTTAGTCATACAGTCATACAGTGAGTCAGTGTTCTAATCAGGGGCAAAATAAATCAGTTGAGTTTCCTTGCTTACCATGGCAAATTTACCACTTTTCAGAGAGTTGTGTGTATATATAAACACACACACATTCTTTTGGCATATTTGGTTTTGTTTGTACATTATTATGTTTTTCTTCCCGCTACCACAAGCAAAGATATTAATTGCCATCAAAAATAAAGTTATAATGGAGCGCCTGAGTAGTTCTGTTGGTTAAGTGTCTGATTTCAGCTCAGGTCATGATCTCAGGGTCCTGGGATCAAGCCCCTTGTCCTTGGGTTCCATGATCAACAGGGAGTCTGCTTGTCCCTTTCTCTCTCCCTCTGCTCCCCCTACACCCATGCTGACTCTCTCTGTCTTTCAGATAAATAAATGCAACCTTAAAAAAAAAAAAAAAAGAAGTTATAAGCCTCTGGCAAGCTGAAATTGAGAACAAGACACCAAAGGAATGTCTATCTCTGTATTTTTAGAGGTAAAAGTGGATATTTCATAGCCAAGGAAGGAGAGAAATAAGGAGATGAAGTGCTTCACCTCAAATCACAAACCAAGGAGGTGGCAAAACTTGGACTCAAACTCAAATAGAATGTCTAATGTTTAACCACATCATACTGCCTTCCATCCACGCTTCTTTGGTTGACTGATATTGAGGTAACCAAGAAGATATTTCTTCAGAATTCCACATCCCACTGATACTTACTGAGAACATACCACGTGCCTGGTACTCTTTCAGGCATAAAGTATAGAACAGTAGATCAGATGGACAAGTTTTTGTCGAGTTTACTTTCTAGCAAAGATCAATTTTATTTTCTGCTAAAAACCACTTACAACATACCCATTAAAAAAAAAGAGCTTAAGCCCAAAAGATAATGAAAAAGACAACCTTGGCTACTCTTCCTGAGATTTAGTCTAGAATGGTCTTCTTCTATTGGCAATGGTTCCATCAGGCTTGCGTAAGGACTTGCCACTATTAGCAATGGGCACAGGATGCCTGATTACTGTTTTTGATAACTGTGCTGAAAGGTATCATGCCATTCAGTTACCAAAAAAAAGGCGTTTTTATTAAATGCAATTTTGAGTTAAAAGAATGGGCTGGGCTACGTTTTTTTTCTAAATTAAAGTAGCATTTAAATTAGAATACTTACAAATAACTTCTCAAGCTTTTTTTGTTTCTCTGCAGCAGACCTCACAGGTCAGTTGTCAGAGCAACAGATGTTCCGCTCCAGGACATAATGAATTGTCAATGATGAGAAGTGTTTGGTGAGGAGATTCAAGGAATCGTGAGTTCCGTGGAGTATAGAGAATAAGGGGTCCTCAAAAAGTCACTGTTGACAGATTTTTCTCTTCTCATTTTATAGTACCTTATACATCTCTGTCATATCCCCTATTATAACTAATATTAATCATATTCAATTACTTATTTCCAAAGATTCTTCTTCTAGCATTAACACAGTTACATGGTTCACAGCAAGGACTCAGGACCGGTCTATTATGGCTCATCTCCTGCGTGCACTACCTACTAGCCATGTAGCCTTGGACATACTACTAACTTCCTCTGTGTCAGTTCCTCATGTGTAAAATAAGGACACCACCTCACTCATAAAGTTATGTGAGATTCAGTTGAGTTAATACCTGTAAAGTGCTTAAAATGGTGCTTAGCATGTAATAAGTATTATGTAACTATTTATAAAATGAATAAAACAGAATCTTTTCTATACGTAGTTAGAAGGGGAAAATATACGTTAATGACTAATAGTCTCCTATAACTATCGCTGCATGTTGAGTTAGTCAATAAATTACTGTCTAATGAATGAGTAAATGAAAATTTCGATGCCAAAAGTGGTAAAAAGATCTACTCAAGATCATACATCTTAGTGCCATAGATTCTTCTGTGGTATAACAGGGCCAGTTTTACTACTGATTCAATGTATCTCCCTCCGTGCTGCACAAACATTTCATTTGACAAGACGGCACCCCTAAAAATTAGAAATCAACTCTCTACCTTACAGATTAGCCAATGAGATTTGAAGAGGTTAAATGGCTTACCCAAAGTCACATAAATACTTTGAACAGAGTCTCAGATCAAATCCGAGACATTGTGATGCCAAATCCATGTTCTTGGCCCGCTACATAGTTGTACGTTGAGAGAGCATTTGATGATATCAGGTAGGGAAGATTGAAATCTGCAGAAGCATAAGAAAAAATATATAATAGGACATATGCTAGAAGGATTTGTCTTTCAAAAGACATCACATCTCCTGGATTCTTTTCTAAGCCAGTGTCGTCAAGCCCAACGATTTTAGCAATATTCTACATTACTTGCTGACATCTTTTACTAAGGTCAGTTTATTACAAAACTAGAGACAAAGGTTGAAGTCAGTGTAGCTCAGTCTGTAAATTTTAAAGTCCTAGATTCATGGGGCGCTGGGTGGCTCTGGGTAAGCGTCTGTCTTCAGCTCAGGTCATGATCCCAGAGCCTGGGATCATGTCCCCCATCAGGCTCCCCGCTCAGTGGGCAGCCTGCTTCTCCCTCTCCACCACTTGTGCCCTCTTACATTATCTCTCTCTCTCAAATAAATGAATAAAATATTTTTAAAAAGTCCAGGATTCACAAAAAAATATAAGCCATTTTCTCAATGAAAAATTTAAGAGAGAATATCTTAAACTTGATGTTGTACAAATGTATTAAAATCAAGTAAAAATTATTACATTCATGGTCATAAATCATGGTATATAAATCAAAATTCATAAGCCATGAGCTCAGATCTATGATTTTGGAATGTAAAGTAGAATTGGGAAAAGAGACTTGGACAATTGTTAACAATGTTGCAAAGCTACCTAAGGCATCCTGTGATAGGACTAGGAATTCTCAGTGCCTGGAGAATGCAAGCAGCAAATTTCCAGAAAATTGTAATTGACTTGCATGAGCACATTGTGTCTGTTCTTCCTGAGTACTGTTAGATTCCATTTCACTGTAATGTCTTTTTTTTTTTTTTAAGATTTTATTTATTTATCTGAGAGAACACAAGCGGGGTGGAGGGGGTGAAGGGGTAGAGAGAGAAGAAGAAGCAGGCTCCCCGCTCAGCAGAGAGCCCACATGGGGCCCAAACCCAGGACCCTGAGATCATGACCTGAGCTGAAGGCAGACACTTACCCAACTGAGGCACCCAGGCACCCCTGTAATGTCTTATAATTGGATTATTGCAGAGCATATGGAGCAATAATCAGTATGATGCAACATGATCATAACGAATTGTTCCTGAAAAGCACAAGAAAGTTGCTCTCATTTCTAACCAAGATCCAGGACATAGAAGCACAGAAGGATTTTGAGAAAAATCAACTGGTCAGATATAGCAGCTACCTGAGCTACCTATTATCTCACTGCATAGATCAGACCTACTCTTTATCATTGCATAAGGTGTTTCCAAGCAAATAATTTGTGTTTAGCTGATCACATCTGGAGGTTGAAGGCATTCTCCTCTGTCTAAATGCGTTGTTTCAGGTTCTTTTCATGAGACAATCACTTCCGACAACCTGAAACAACCCAGAGACAGTACTGGGGCCAAAACCAAAACCCTTGTTTTTTGTTTGTCCTATTTGCAGCTGGATCCACTTTTTTGTCTTGCTTGTGACTCAATTCGCTTTGTCTGCTTAGCTTCCACATCTTAAAGGGATAAATTTAAGCTCATTGACTGGTATCAAAATACATTTCATATTATCACGGTATAAAATCCACCCTTCACAGTAACTGGACTGCACAAAGCTAATTTCAAATTTAATTACGGCAATTAACCAGGGATTTGTTTTTTTCGGTTCCACAAAGTTCAACTCTTATTTATTCATAAGCCCTCTGGTAGGTCTTTGAAATAAAAACACGGTTATACAGAATGATAGATGATATAGCAAAAGGCCTAAGATTGAGTCTGGTCTAGAGAATAGCATTTTCGTCCCACCCCTTTCACTAATGGTTCCTGAACATTAATGGGAAGGTTGTGAAATTTGACTAAATCTCCATCCCTTCAGCCATAGAGAAGGGCAGTTGAATCAGATGACCCAAAGGACATTTTCCAGGTTTTGCCTTTTAAGGCAGCTGATGCAGTATGTGGTTAGGACTGATAAATGGAAGATTGACTCCACTTGCGAATGACCTAGAACTTGCTGTAAAAACAGAGAAGTCAAACAGACTGAGGGGGAAAGGCAGTGGAAATGACAGCTGTAATTGAGATATTTTAATCAGGAAACCATCCGGGACAGACCTTCATAGAATTTCTTTATCCAGAGAGCACTTTGTCAGAGTGTTTAAAACTCTTAAACAACAGCCCTAGGAGGTAGGTGCTGGCCCATTTTACATACAAGGAGGATATTCCTTAACGTGTCAAAGTCATGTTACCGGAAAAGACAGATTGAACCCAGGGTCTGTTCAGTCTCAAAGCAAATGAAGTGCCTAGAAGTCAGACGTTGTATTCTGAAACGAGGAAGCAAAGGCAAACAAACAAACAAAAGACAGACCCTAACTCACAGTGTTTTATCAGGAAGCAGCAAGACCCTCTTCCACGGTTAGAAGAGTGCATACTTAAGCCTTTTGGAAACTCTTCTGAGCAAACAAAAGTACGTGTGAGCTCCCCGGGGCTGAATAGTGCGGCCACGGTGGAATGTTGTGGCAATATAAATTACAGAGAAGATGCTTGGCTTTTCATCTCGTGCCCTCACCCACAGATGTCTGTGGGATGAAAGCAGAAGTCACTGCCAGCCACCCGGGTCCTGGAGCTCTGACACCCTGTAATCAGCTCACTCGTTGTAACCTCCTTCTTCATCCACCAAAGCTTTTCCTAGGGCGGCTTTATTGTACACATTTCGCTTGAAAAGACCTAAGTCCCATCACAATTAATTTCGCCTTGAGAATTTCACAACATCCTTTGAGATCACAATAACCCCCGAGATTGTTGTGCAATGGGGACTGGAATCTCTTGCCTAAATTATAACTTTGTGAAAGAAAGCGGGTTAAAGTGGGGAAATGATCTTGCTTAAAACAATCAAGTTGGGGGGAAGTGGACAGGAGGCAGTTTAAAAGTGACCAGGAACCCTGATAAATATGTCTCATCTGAGTTATCATGTTGAACGTTCATATCTTCTTACATCGTTTTTCCAGGCAGTGTGCTTTTGTTTGCTATTTTCTGTTTTTTTGTGTTTTTTTCCACCCTCTGGGACATGCCTTTGTATGCTACCCTGACTCATCACTGTTCATTTAAAATAATATAAATAAGCAAATGCATGACTTACTTAAGGTGATGAGTAAGGAGAAAAGGGTGTTTGACTAGCCAACTCAGTCCCACATTTTAATTAAAAAGTGTGTCTCACACGCCATCAATAAGTTTTCAAGTAACCTGTCATGACCAGTTCTAACGGCAAGCATGCCATTCACTCTTTCCTAATAAATTGGCAGATTATGCTAATATAAGAAAGGGAAGCTATCAATTTATGTGTGCCAGACAGGCCGTGCCATTGATTTCATAATTTATGATACACGCTTGAAAGAGGAAGATGGCTAAGGACAGGGTTTCACAAACAGAATAAAATGTTACAGGAGGGTAATCAATTAGATGTAGTTGACAAATAGGTGGAGAAAAACATTACAAAATATTATGCTTTCCCAATGACCACACACTCATATATTCGGTGTCACTTTACATCTGTGTTCACCTTTCAACAGAGGGTCTGTGATAATATCTGATACTTGTCAATTATTAAGATTAGGTAATTGACATTTTCTTACAAGTATTTAACTTAGAAAGCCATAACAATTCAATTAATTGGGAGCCAAATTTTCTTCCTTTAAGAAATAAAAGTAACAGCCTAAAATAGGGTAATATTAACTCTACCAATGAAGTTTTAAAAATCACGATATGGCTTCTTATATTTTGTTCCTATGTGAGATCTTCTTCTAGAGAAAAATCATATAGGTTATTTCACGTTCTTAGAAAAATGAGAATTTGAGATAGCTGTGGGAATTATGGCCTCAGGAAAATCTGGGGGTAGCTTTGTGATCAGATAGAACAAGATGATTGCTTATTATACACAAAATATATATTATATCATACATTTATAGTCTAATCAGTTTCTTGTTGTTAGTTAAAAGATTAGTTGTTGTCCTTAAATCCATTTTCAAAAACACATGAAAATCCTTTCATAAAACTGTAAAGTATATTTATACTACATTCTTTATAAACATGAGCAGAAATTATCAATTTGTCTATAGGTTTTGTTCATCAATCTGAAAACAGAAATACGTAGCAGACAAAACAAGGCAAGTTAAACATTTAAACTTATACTTGCATTTAACCATTTTTATTTTGCAAGTTTAACGCAGGCCACATCATACAGACACACACATGCACACACAAGCATGTCTTAACCCCCAAGCACAAATCAGTATTTACCCAAAATACATCAGAGCATCAGTTACTTGTGAAAATTTCTAGAAATCTTTATTATACTTATGTTCCCAAATTTCATAAATGCTTACATTATGACATTAACAGTTTTTTGTATGAAATTGTCTTGTAGTTTGTCATGATCCCAACATGGTGAAAACAGACATTTACCTATTACAAATGGTCTTGGGTAATTTCAAGAACATCAAATATGATTTGCTCCCAATGGTTAGTGAGCTGATATGATTTTATATATGCTATAAAATGATTCCATGATTAAGTTTTTCTTGTAAGTATAATCTCTAGATAATTTTTTCAAAGATTTTAATAATTTATTCAAGAGGGAGAGAGAGAGCACAAGTGGAGAGGAGAGGGTGGTGCAGAGAGAGAGGGAGAGAGACAAGCAGAGTTCCTGCTGAGTGGGGAGCCTGACGTGGGGCTTGATCCCAGGACCAAGAGATCATGACCCAAGCTGAAGTCAGATGCTTAACTGACTGGGCCACTCCAGGTGCCCCTAGGTAATTTTTTAAATAAGCAAAAAATTATTTGTTTGCCAGGTAAAATTTATATATACTTTAAACATTCCAAAATAAGACCATTTGGAAAGTATTTTAACTATCTTAAGAAATTATTTCCCAAATATTAAAAAAGTGTTGGAAGTACGGAATCTAAGTCATCTTTCAGGGTATTGTTTTTCACTGTAGTTTTAACCTCCCTATAAACCCTCAAAAAAGTGAGTTTCTGAAAAAAAAAAAAAGTGAGTTTCTGATTTGAAAACATTTTTTTCAGATGCAAATCTATGGGATTCAAGTGATGGGTGTGGAGGAGTAGTGTTGCTCCATCCAGTGTCAAATGATTTTTTTCTTCTTTTTCCATAAGTGAAATAGTTTAAAATAAGATACAAGTGGGGGCACCTGGGTGGCTCAGTCGGTTGAACAATGGACTCTTGGTTTCTGCTCAGGTCATGATCTTGGGTTCATAAATAGAACTCTGCAAGGAGTTCCATGCTCAGTGCAGTGTCAGCACAGTTTGCTTGAGATCCTCTCTCTTTCTCCTTCTCCCTCTCCCCACTGTGCTCTCTCTTGCTTTCACTCCCTCAAATAAATAAGTATATAAATATTTAAAAATAAAATACAAGTCAGCCATATGTTATATGTCACCATTACCACGTAGATTCACATCCCCCAAAAACCACCTCTTACTGGCGTCACTGGTTTCCCAGTGAGGGCACATTTGTATGATTCTGGATCAAAGCACCCTTTATAGAAAAAATCATTCTTAAATGTTCACAAAGGCGGTTTTCCTGTCCAGAGTTAGTTCATGGAAATGCATTCTGTCTGCATAACACGCTTTAATGCTTTCTTATGGTCTGAAGCTTTAAATAACCCCTTCCAGGGACTCTAGAGTCTAAAACTGAGTTCCTCTTTCTTTTTTTCCTCTTTTTTTTAATTTGAAAAGAGTGAGTAATATTACTAATTGACTGTGATATAATCTTTTAAAAAAATATGTGGCATTAACTTAGTCCTATGGAGGAAAAGTACAAAGAAGGCTGAAAGAACAAAGCGCACAGGAGAGCAATTACAGTTGTTCAGGTCTTGAGTTACATTGAACTTAGATGGAATGAGTCCAAGGTGGAATTAAATCCAAATGTTTCCTACTTTCTTCCGTCTTAATAACTTCATATTTCCTTCATTTCATGTCTTCCACAGTTTTCACATTTAAAATTGTCATCTTTGAAGACATTGAGAATATTTATGGCATGTTCGTTTCCTGATACATCTTCCAGCCTATCACATCGGAGCATTTACGAGACAACAAAAGAGATTTGGGGTTTCTACATAAGAGAGAAATTTAAATCAGGGAGGAAAGGGGACTATATCATGCCAACTTCAAAATAAATCTTCCCTCTTACACTAAAAGATGTGACAATTATTTGTAAAGATTCTTCCACACCTGCACAATACACTTACCCATTAAATTGCAGAAACAAATCAAGTGATCCAAGTTCATGCTACGGATGCAATGAAAATACAGGATAAAATGACAAAAATAGAAGAAAATATTATGACTGTGATGATAGTTAATGTTTCCATGACTACAAGTTACATTAAGAGCCTTACTTGTATCACATCACGTAAATCTTTCATAATATGAGGAGACAGTTACTCTCAGCCCCTGCAGGTTATATATGTTAAATAACTTGCCCAAGATTTCACAACTAGTAAGTAATAGAATCAGGATTAAGTTCAAGCAATTAGAGTCTCAGAATCAAATTTTTCCTTTGTTCTTTGAGTAATCTCTGCAAATGTTATGTCTCACTGCTGTTGCAAAAGAAGATGTAGAGGAAAAAGCAAAAGAGGAGGAAGAGAATGGAGAGAATTAGGAGGAGGGAGAAGAGAATAAGGAAGAGGAGAAGAAGTTGGCATTTATTGTCATTTGTGTGCAGCTTTTGACTGGAATCAAGTCAGACTGGCTTTGTCCAATTCAATCATTTTTATTGAATTGGAGATTCAACATTATTTTCATCAGGTTATAATTCAATATTATTTTTCATCAGGTTTTTTGTACAAAGATGAGGAGGAAAAAAGTGGAATGAAGAAGAGGAGGAGAAGGAAGAGCAGAAGAAGAGAAATGACCATTTTATCTGAATAAACACATCTACCTAAATCATACATTAGCAAGAGGATGTTTATATCATCAGTACATTTCTTTTACTACACTGTAGAGACACTTAATTGTCTCTTTGCTCTCAAATTCAAATGTCAGTGTAATGGCTAACTGAAGTGAGCAGTCTTTGTTTCCCAGTGATGAGCCAGCCAAGCAATAAAATTAAAATGAAAAAAGCTTCATGATGCTCGTTTGTGATAACTTTAAGCAGTGCCAACTGCTCCAACAGATGAATTACATAGAGTAGTAAGAGCAAGACATCAATTGATTGAGTACATTATTTTCATTCTCTTTCTCTTTGAGAAATAGAATTTTCCTTGGTGTGAGCTCCCTCCTTCACCTTGACTCATTTTGTCAATGCTCCCATTTCTTCTCCTACCTATCAAGAAGGGAGAAGGGACGGTCTATGATTTGGTGTTAAGTTTTTCTGCAATTACTTTCATACTTGCCTCATCAACGGTGGATTCTTGAATGCTTTTGGACCATTCCTGGCATATGAAGAAGGGTTCTTTCTGCCAAAAGTTGAGCCCTAATCCAAGACAGGTAAAATGTCTACAGACCAGATTCCACAGAGAAGTCCCTATTTTCAGACTGTAAAATATTCTTCCTCATCAGTCAGCCATTGTTTGGGGGCATATGTGCTGACTTCAGAAGTGATATTTTTTCCAGTCTAATTTTGTTATAATAGTGTACTGATTCAAATACTTTGTGAAATTACATCCAAATGAACATGTTGCAAAAAAGAAAAGGATTTTCTTACAGGACAATTTTCACCTTTTACATTACTTCTGAAGATTTCTCACCAATGATAATATTTAGTCATTTGCTAAATCATCATAAAAAGAAAATTATACTAATGTTACTTGAAGCCTAGGTTTCTCTGAGGAATGAAACATGTGTTAGTCTATTAATAGAGTAAACTATCCTCAGGGTTAGACAAAGATTTTCATCTCTAGAATGTCAATTCTTTTATTTAAAATTTTTTAAAAATATTTTATTTATTTATTTGATAGAGAAAGGGAACAAGCACAAGTTGGGGGGGTCAGAGGAGCCCAACGTGGGGCTCTATCCCGGGACCCCAAAATCATGACCTGAGCAGAGGGCAGATGCCTAACTGACTAAGCCACCCAGATGTCCCATCCAATTCCTTTATTGACATTGACGTGTTTCTCAGCTACTAAGTTTAATCTACATGACCCCTTCTCTTAATATTACTACTTTTATTATCAGGAATACACAAAGTTGTATTTGAATCTTAATCTGCCCTCTGGAATAAAATTACGTTTATAGCAGACATTGTGAGAACTATATGTTTTTAAAATAATTAAACAAGCAGGGGCACCTGGGTGGCCAGTCAGTTAAGCATCTCACTCTTGAATTCACATCAGGTCATGATCTCGGGGTCCTGGAAACAAGCCCCATCAGGCTCTGCACTGAGCGTGGAGCCTGCTTAAGATTCTCTCTCATCCTCTCGCCTTCTTCTCCCTCTTAAAAAATAAGTAAAATGATGAATGTACATCACTAATTGCCTTCATTGGATATCTTCATCTGAATTCAAGCTTTGCTAATACTAGGAAAATGCAGTCAATATTATTTCTTTTTGGCTGAGTGTGTTTCTTTGCTCTTACTATATCTCTGTTCCCATTTCATGGATTGTGACAAAGCTTTCTCTGAGAGTTCTGAAGTTACTTAACTTCAAAGATCTGGTGGAAATGTTACCACTTCCTGAAGGATCCAGGAAACCCCTCGGAGTCTGAGTAGTCCTTTCATTGTGGAAAAGGGTGAATGGCATTCAGATGAAATTTAAAGAAACCTACTATGTCCCACAAATCTCATTACAGTTGTTGGATGGGGGCCCTGCACTGAATCTATCAGCGCTCACATTCTTCTTTCCCTTCTTAAAAAGGATGCTCCAGATGTTCTGTATTAATGTGTATTTGTAATACTTTTGGCACAGGACAATGGCAAGATAAGAAAATGTGAAGTAAACAGAGATGAAAAAGAAAGCTATCAATGAAACAGAATTGGAAGCATTTAGGTTCCTAAGCAAGATATTTCAGAGAATTAGATACACAAAAGACTAATTAATTTATCTATAGCAGTGTCCACTAGCTAAGTAACAAAGTGAAATGCTGTAAGACTCAGACTTCTGCTTTTTATAGTGGAGTTGTTTAATAAATTTAATCTGGTCAACTTGGCAAGTACACATTCTTTTTGTTCCTGGTCTTAATCACCTCTGATTCTGCCCCATCATTTACTTTATTTTGAAAATTTGCACAATGTAATTTAGTTCCAAGCAGGTTGTACATGGTGTACTGAATTGCCAGGCAATTGCTACAGACCTACGTGTCTCCCAAACCTGGGCACAGAGGTCAAGGACTTGTAAGGTAGCTAGACTTGGCCTTTCCTCTATCGTTAACTTTTGCTCTGCTGGAAGTCATAGCAGTAGGAACCAAATTCAGTTGATCAGGAGTTCTGCATATGAATTATTCAGTTTACTGAGTTTAAACATAATCCATATCTGGTCCAGTCTTCTACAAAAAACCCTAAGCATTTCCTGCTATTGTCTTCGAATTTCCCATTTTTTTCTTATATGTGAAACTTTATTTAGTTATTCATTCTTGAAATATCATTGTCCAGCTTGTTGGGAGACATTTCTCTGTGGGTGTCTTGTGTTTCTACACATCTTAAGAGCAGAGGTATGGACTGGTTTTGTTCCAGACTATCTTCAAAGACATGTGTACGCATAGCCAACAGCCCAGGAAGAAAGAGGACTTCTCCTGGAGCAAGCTAAGGGTTTTCTGTAATGTAACTCACTACCTGTGCAGGCATCACATGGCTCTCTTTGTATCATTCTATGAAATTGGATTTTAAGGAACCAGTAGAAGAAAATTCAGACCCTTTTGCTACTGCTGTTGCTGTAATAAACCACCTTTGTCTCTAGGTGAGTTGTTTTTGCTTTCTACCAGCACCTATGAGTCTGTGAAGGCTGACTTGTTAGTTTGTAAGTAGGATTCAATCATAATTCATGACACAGTTTCCACTTTTTTTCTTTATAAGAAACTTTTGTTGATCTATTTTGGTGCACATATTAAATATGATAAGTCAGCATTTCCCCAACTTTCCCTGAAAACAAAGCTCCCCTAGAACTGTATTTATGTTAAATAACAGACTGGTGGGGCCTCCTCAGAAAATTTGATTCAGAGGTCTGAACTGGGACATGGATATTTGTTTATTTTTTTAAACAATACTTGAAATTATTATTATTTATGGGCAGATGGTGTATCTAAAACATGTTATCACCAACCCAGGAAAATAGTAAACACTCAGTAAAGGGTGGCGTTTCTTGGGGTTTTTTTCAAAAAGTCTTCAATACCTACTAATATTCACATCTGAAAAAGTTGAAAATTTTAAAAAGGAACCAAAATATGACTTTCATTATTGACAAAGACCAGACTAGAGAAAATAGTTTTGGTCTACTGCCCAGGTGGGCCTGCCAATTAAATCTCAAAAGTAGATTTATATTTTTGGTTTCAGACAGAACTACACAAAGGCATAAAAAAAATTAGGTGAGTGTTTGACAGTGTTTAAAGTAAAAAAAATGGGAAAAAGTTGATTCCATAGCCAATATTTCTTTGTCTTTTACTCTAAGTATCTAGGTTTTTAAAATCTCTTCTTCAAATGATCTTATGATGCAGAGAGGTAAAGGAATTTGCTAACGATCACATGGCTAATCAATGTCACAGCTAAAATTCCAACTTCCAGCTCTAAAGCTCTGCTGCATTGTATAATAACTCTAAGGAGTGAGGAAAGGCAGTTAGGCTAGAGTAGAGAGAATCAGGGATAAGAGTAGTTTGCTGCAATAGTGGAGCTGAGAAAGAACAGAGTATATTGTGAGGTTCAGTCAACAGAGTAAAAACAAGACAATTTGATTCTACAGAGAATTTGATTTTCATCCTTTTTCATTTTGATTTATTGAAACCTCAGCATATCCTGGCCTTATGGTATCCACTGGAGTAAAAATACAATAAAACCTACATTGTGTATTGAAAGGTTTTATAATTTAGTGAGGGACACAAGGCAATATAAGACCACAATAAACTTGGTCATTGTCATCCCAGAATTGCACATTACATATACAATGGGCACTCCTAAGGGTAATCAGTTATTCTGACATGGGAGAGAAGAAGTGGGGATCAAGAGAAGTTTTTTCAGAAGTAGGCATCAGGGATTAGTGAGTCGCATGATACACAAAATTCTACCCTAATACAGAATTAGTATTTTTAAAGTTTATTATATATGATATATTATAATTATGTAAAATAAAAAATGGAGATAAGGCGAAATAAAATTCATATAAATCACCAACAACATCTTCTAATGTAGCAATAGCTATCATTAACATTTGGTATGGGTTTTACAAAACTATTTTTCTATGCAATAATGTACCCTAAGTATAGCCATATCTTTGGGTTCTGTGATTTGATGACACACTCTTAGCAGTAGACCATGGCAACCTGAATAAACCTTCTCAGGGACTGTGACTTGTTTTTGTTGTTGCTTTGTTTTTTAAGATTGATTTATTATTTTAGAGAGAAAGAACATGTGCAAGTGGGGGAAGGGGCAGAGGGAGAGAATCTTCAAGCAGACTCCCCACTGAGCGTGGAGCCCAACTAGGGTTCACCTGAGCCAAAACCAAGAGCTGGACTCTCAACAAACTGAGCCACCCAAGCTCCCCATGGGACTGAGTTTTCTACAAGTCGTCAGCCATTATCAGATAGATGAAATCTTAAGGAGTTTTAATTCATTAATTTCTTCACCCAACACTGAGCCTTTCTGATGTCCAGGTGCTGAGCTGGCTGCTTGGAGAACTGGACTCAATTCCATTAAAGGGTAATCCAGTAAAGTAAAAGGTAATCAGTCTAGTGAAGGATAATCAGTAAATTCTAGTGTCAGGAGGTGTGCATTCTAGTAGATATTAAAATTATTACCAAGGGATCAATATAAAAGGTTTACCATGGTTTCAGTCTTCCCAGAATTGAATGTTTATAGTAGGAAAAGTATGTGAGTACACTCTCCTAGAAGTACAGTCTAAAATTTGTATTGTCCCTCTTTCTGGAACGATCTATAACTTCACTCTTCCCATGGCTAACTTCTTTTTCAAATCCCAGCTCCAATGCTGCTTCTCCTCAGAAAAATTAGCATCCTACTTGTTAACTTGTTAACTAAATAAATCACTCCATCTTGCCATTCTATTTATTTCCGTTAGAAGGTAAATCATAATCTAAATGCATTTATTGTTTCATTATTTATTACTTGTCTATATCATTGGAATGTAAACCATCAAGAACATATATTATTTATCTTTTTCACAGCTATCCAGCACTTAGGATCTCACATGTAATAGTCACTTATTCCATAATTTATTGAATAACCTAGTCATAGTCTCAATGTTTGCACCAAAACAAAAGATGATAGTCACATCACTTAGAATTTATTAGCTTCAAAAAATTGAAACTCAGAAGCCAAGTAGCTTAGTCGCAAACTTTTATATCACACCAAGAAATTCAAAGGTAAGAAAACACCAGAGTAACTTTGCAACTCAGTGACATTATTAAGAATTCAATTCCATTCAAGCTTCCATCTTTGTTGTGCCCTAGAGGTTGGTTCTTCCACAGGCCTGCTTGTCTCATGTTTGCAAGATTCTGCAGTAGGTCTAGCTTTGCATATCCATGCATGCATGAAAACATATAGAAGAAGAAATGGGATTCTTTTATCTTGAGATTCCTGCAATTCAAGAACAAACTTTTCTGGATGACACTTAGAGAACTTCCTCCCAAAGCTCATTGTTCAAAATTCTGTTGCATGTCCATAAATAAGCCAATCACAAAGGAAACAGCATCATGATGATTGGTTCACACCAATGGTTTTCAAACTTTTTGAATGAGACTTAAAATAAAAAATATGTTTTATTTCAAGTTATATAAATATGCACAATTGTTAAAAAATTATGAAATTTTACTTACCCTTAATCTGTGAAACACTTTCATATTTCCTATTTTGTGTTATTTGAAAAATGATAGCATAAGCTATTAGTTTATTATTATTATTATTGTTATTATTATCTATGAGTGCTTACAACCCACAGTTGGAATAATATTGTGTTAGATCAAATGAGATCTACTTTTAATGTCAGGTTCTAAATCAGATGAAGGAAAAGTGGATCTCCAAACTAAACTGCGATTAAGAGAAAGAGAAAAATGCCCTTGACAAAGGCAAACAGTATCTGCTAAATATTTACTGAGTTATTTTTAATATGCACAGTTCAGCAAAATTTTCAGATTACACTGTTATAAATATTGTATGATGCAATTAATATTAACTGTAAAAAAAGACTTAACTACATACAGCTACCAAAGACAATACATCAAGAATAAAATTAGTTCTGAGAGCCATATCAAAAGGGAAAGTATGTAAGGATTTTTTTTAAGACTTTATTCAGTTATTTGACAGAAAAAAAGAGATCACGGGTAAGCAGAGAGGCAGGCAGAAAGAGAGGGAGAAGCAGGCTCCCCACTGAACAGAGAGCCCTATGTGGGGCTTGATCCCAGGACTCTGAGATCATGATCAGAGCCAAAGGTAGAGGTTTAACCCACTGAGCCACCCAGGCATCCCACAGATTTGTTTTATATTTGCTTATTTGCTTAGGAAAGATCACTTCTAAATGATGAAAAGTACAATTTATATATCGGATCAGTCTAACTTATCAAATTCTTTTGAAGTTTATCATGAAGTATCCCAATTTTTTCAGGATCTCTCTGAGATCCCACCAGTTGGCGCTCTTGCTGACAATGAAGTGTCCTCCCTTAAGATTCGCTGTCCAAGGTATTATCACCATAATGCTACAGAGAATGGCCACCCCCTCAGCATCTCTAATATATAGAAACTTAAGTCTTATTGGCTGCTTCTCTGGACTAGAAGCTGTATCCTTCCATACACTCTCTCAATCTTCTCTTGACTCTTACTTCCTAAATATGTATCTCTGTTTTCTCCTAATGGTATTTTTTTTGATCCCATGATTTGATTATAGTATTGTCTCATCTATCTGTCATTGAATAGAATCAAAATGTGCTACAAAATTAGATTTTCTAGATAACTGAATGTGATTACTTTAAACCCCAACACTTTATCTAATTTTTATTATTTCCATGAAAAATATCCTGAACTTTATTTATTTATTTATCCTAAAACAACTTGTCCTAAGATAATTACTGAGGATCTAAACTTTTGTTGAACAAAATTCATTCTCTATAATATACTACAGAGAAGACCTTATATGTGTTCTACCTATAAAAAAGAGGGGTAAAGATAGCTAAAATAAGAAAATAAATGCAGCCCTCAGTACAAAAAAAATGTCTTGTGGAGAGAGGAAATAGAAGAAAGGACAAAGAAGCCAGAGGGAAATTTAGAGGATTGGCACCATCTCCAAGGAGAGCTAGGATTTCTAATTTCAAGTCCTCAAATTTTTTCCAATCTCCATCAGTAGACATGTACATTGTGTGCAATGCATAG
The DNA here is from genome assembly GCA_028646535.1 of Procyon lotor. Taxonomy (NCBI): domain Eukaryota; kingdom Metazoa; phylum Chordata; class Mammalia; order Carnivora; family Procyonidae; genus Procyon; species Procyon lotor. Next base: position 8,725,831 of record CM053605.1, on the reverse strand, counting down.
TGTATACATAATTATGCTATATATGATAACACAATAACAGAGTATTTTTCCATGTTCTTGCAGCCTGCCCTGTAAAACAAGTAAGCTGAGGCGTGGCATTTCTAAAGGATAATATCCTAGAGCCAGTGACAGATTTGGAATTTAAGTGAGTATCCTGTACCCAAACCTACTTTTTGTGTCCTTGTATATTCCCTTTGAATTAGGCCTAAAAATAGTCTGGGAGTCATAGAGAACACCCTCTCCGCCCACGTGATAATTGGAACAGGGAAAAACCAGGCTCACCTTGAGAGGAATGTGGCTATGCACCAGGCAGTCAGGGTAACATAGCAGGATTATTTTTGCTATTCCTCTGGCTTTCCTCCCTGGCCATGGCCCAGAGTGCTCTGGGCTCTGTCATCGTTCTGCCTGCAAAGGGCAGCTACACTCCCAGTGCAGCTTATTGGCATCAATACTCAAAGCCATAGCTGCACTGTAGGATCTTCCATGATCAACCAAAGGTTTTATAGGCATTGCTTTTTGCTTTTGTTTTTGTCTTTTTCTCTCTACCATTAATAGAAGGTTACAGAAGACATCCTTGTGTCACCGACTGCTTTTAAAGACAGTTTGATGAGCAATCTCTTTCAGAGCTCAAGAAAACAGTGGGTTAGACAGTCAGGGATGGACTGCCTAATTTTCTTTTTTTTTTTTTTTTTTTCCTTTTTTTAAGATTTTATTTATTTGACAGAGAGAGAGATCACAAGTAGGCAGAGAGGCAGGCAGAGAGAGGGGGAAGCAGGCTCCCTGCTGAGCAGAGAGCCCGATGAGGGGCTCGATCCCAGGACCCTGAGATCATGACCCAAGCCAAAGGCAGAGGTTTTAACCCACTGAGCCACCCAGGTGCCCAGCTGCCCAATTTTCTAGAAGGAAAAGCAGGGATTTATTCTAGGACAGCCGGCCCTGGGGAGGTAAAGGGACTTAGCATTCTTTCTTCTGAGAGGACAAGAGGTCAAATTTCTGGTGCTACAGAATGAGGGTAATAAACATTAGTAAACACAGATGAATGTTACAGTCATTCATATTTAGGATAATTTTAAATGATATAATGATATGAATAAAAATATAAAATTCATGAGGTCATGGTGCCAAAGCTCCATCATTTTACATGAAGATGGACACATTTTCAGGGCAGGAATTACAAATCTTCAAATTACAACATTTCTCTGTATCGTTACGTACCTCACATAAAAATATATCTTATTATAATTGAAGCAAAAATTGGGTTGAGATCAGAAAATGTGAATTTTCATCCCGGTTTTGCTACTTGACGGCTACTTGGCCTTCAGCAAATCATTTCTCTTCCTTGGTTCTTCAGTATCTTTGCTACAAATGGGAAAGGCGGCGTCATACTGGATGATCCAGGATGTCCCTTCCAGTTCCGGAGCTCTTTGATCCATAACTCTCAAAGTTTCAGCGCTCTGCACATATAGATGAGGTCATGTTTGCATGACCACGACATGCACAGGTTTGCTAGGTGGTGCCTGCAGGACTACAGGCTTCTGGCTCCAAATTATTTTCTCCAAAGTCAGCCCTAGCTGTTTCTCAGGAAGGTAGCATAGCAAACACTGGTAAGGCTCCATCTGGATCTTCTTGAGTCCCTCTTACCGTTTCCCAATGCAAACCATCCACTCCTCCACCAATTTCCAAGGGCCTTGCTTCTAAGAACTCCCATCTGCATCTGCACCTTTCTTCAGAGGATTATCCTCATCCTAACGAAGCTTCCCTGACTGCCCACCAAGTCCCAGGAGGCGCTGAGACAGTGGCTGATTGGACAGACAAGTGAGGGTGTCTCTGAGCTCCCCTCCTTGGCCTCAAGGCAGCACAAACTGGAACAATGTAAGGTACGGTCTGTAAGGGTTATTGCCTGAGATCTCACTTCGCCTGTCCAGTTCCTCCCACTCCTGGGTGTCTCACAGATGTTAAGAGAAAGCCAATCTTGCCCTTCTGAGCTGGCCTTCTTTTGGACATCCACTGCCTGCCAGCCACTTGAGGGATGTGCCTCACCAGGATGTGGTCGGAGGTGAATCTCATTGAACATGCTGGTCCCTTCTAGGGATGCCGTCTTCTGAGGCATCCTCAAACTGCAAATCCACAAAATGCCAAATGTCTCCTCTCTAGTCCTCTCTGCACTACCTGAATTCCGATGGTTTGTCAGAGGTATGGAGATGTGTTTCTCTCCAGCTGTGTGGTGCTTTGTATCTATATCCCAGAGCTGAGCTGCTGGTACCCAGTGCTTTGTAAAGCCTGTGGTGCAACCAGGATCTTCCTCTTCTCTGTGATCCTTTCAATGGTCAGTGTTAGAGACATGAGGCTGATAAAAGGGATGTCAACCTGGTTTCTCCATTTCCCCACCACTCCTCTGCATGTCAAGTGTTACAAGTAGATTCCTCGAGAACCACGGGCAGAATGCTCAGACTGGACTGATGTTGCTGACATCTGGAATTGTGTGCTAGCTGGAGATGGATCCCAATTCCAACTCTAGCACTATCACTTCATGATCCCTCTAAGTCTTTCTCAACTCCAAGTTCATCAACTTAATAAAATGGTCCTACCAAAAAATGAGTAGCAGAATTGTTTTTTATAAAACAGCTATTTAAAACAATTCCATTAATAAGAAAGTGATTAGTAACTAATTTGTTTTCACAGGTTGTTTCATTTATTTTTAGTTTAACTAAAATTCCCATCCAGGTGTACATTTCCCTTTTTATTATCTTTGTCAAGAATTCCAAAGTGATAATGTCGGTTAATTTTCATATTTTTTATTTGATAATCACCAGCAAATGTTTTTGTTTAATCACTCCATAAGAAAGGAGGTTTTAATTAATCTGGTAGTGAAATCATAACAAAAGCCCTATTTGTTCTGGGATTCTTTAGGCCTAGGAGAAGAGTTTGGGCCTAGGAGATGTCCAGGCCAGGGGGGTAAAATCTAGATTAGGAACAGTTCTCATTATCATGCAATATGCATAAAAGACATGTCTTAAATCACTATACTTGACCCTCCTTTTAAATAGGCCACCCTACGAAGGGATAAAAGAATGATCATATTTGCCTCTTGCTCCAAAGTACAATACATCCATCACACAAAATTGGCTTCCTTATTTAAGTCAATAACATCTTATCAGTTGTTTCCTCTCATCCATCGTTTTGTCTTCCTGCATCTAAAATAATTACATGTGTCTATCAAAGTTTATTAACTAGGCAGGGGCATAGAAAATGCAATTTTTGTTTCTAGTATTGCTATTGACTGCTGAGTGAACTTGATTAGACACTTCATCACCAGGAGCCAATCACTTTTTTTTTTTTTTAATTCTCTATTCTGCCTGGGAGCTGGTTTGGGATATTCTGATAAAAGAAGATTTCCAAGAAAGAAAGATATGGTTTCTGTTTTAATCAGGTTTATAATCTAAGAAAGCTAATAGAGACAGAACCAGCATTGTTCAAACACATTGTTCAAACACACTTTTAAAAACACATTCTTCATCTGGCTTTTATAAAATTTCCCTTTGGTAATAACTTCTAAGGAAGACTTTTAAGGAGGTGAAAAAAAAATTGGCGAGAGCAAGCTTAAATCAAAATGCCCCAAATAATATAACCAAAGTAACTTTAGAGAAATAGTTCTTAAACTTTTGAGGGGTCATGAATCGCGGAAAAATATGTGCGTATGTGTGAGTGCTGATATTTTGTGGAAAACGTTAAATAAATTCAAACCTCTGAAGCTCTTTTTTGAACCCCAAGTAAGGAGCTTCCATTTTTGGGTTTTTTGGAAACAGTTTATGAAATGTCCAATCTTGCTAAAATAGTGCAATATTTACCCAAATGCTCTGACCTTTCCCTTCCCTTTCTCTCCCCCACCACGTCCTTGCTCCCCGGTTGGATTTTCTGTAAGTCAGTTCAAAAATACTAAACCACTCACATTCCTCTGCTTCATGAGAGTTTGGTAGGGAGGAAACAGGGACAAAAACCAAAACTTACAGGGTTTTTCCTTCTTCTTCTCCCTCCTGATGATGTAGCAATGCTGGGCTTAGTGAGGTCCCCAACTCAATACCATATCATTTTATCCTCTCTCTTTGCCTGACCCTACAGGCCACACCTGCCTGGGATAGCCTGGGTACTCCTCTGAAATAGAAATGCTTTTGATTTTGGCCTTTAGACCTTTCTGGACATGTGGATGGTCTCCATATGGATTTCATCTCATTTCAGTTTTTTAAACTATGCTCCTGTATCCCTGTGTTATTTAGAGTAATGCTAGCTGCTGCAACGAAAACTGCAAACCCCAACATTTTAGTGGCTTAACCCATTAAAAGTACATTTCATGTCCAGAGCAGATGTTCCGCTTATAATAATTGAGAGCAAATGCGTCCGTCCTCTGAGTAAGTCAGCACTGCTCTTCAGACTCATTCAGGAATTCAGCCTGGAGCACATGGAGAGATGGTAGAGACGCACATCTGTGGCCACCCCAAAACCTAAAATGCCATACCTACCGTTCCCACACACATCCCAATGGTGAGAACTAGCAGCAAGGTCCCACATATGCATGGGGGGACTGGAGGTGGAACATGTAGTCTCTGGCTTGGCGGCTGCTTCCAGCAACAATCCTACACTAAAGGATGTGGTTGTGGATGGGTGGGCCGCCAGCCATCTTTGCCTTGGCATATTTTTGATAAGCAGAGCATTTCTCATGCTATCTTGCATGAGAATTACTGATATACGCTCTCCGGGAGGGTATTAGTAATCTATTGCTGGGAAGGAAACTTCCCAAAACTTAGTGGCTTTAAACACTGAACACTTCTTATCCCACAGATTCTGTGGGTAGGGACACAGGTGTGGCTGAATTTGGTGCTTGTGTAGGCATCAGCAAGGGCTGCTGGGAGCATCCATTTCCAAGCTCAGTCTTCTGCTATTGGCAGCCTTGTTTCCTTACTGGCATTTGGCTGGCAGTAGACACTGGCTCTTTGCCACACACGTGGCCCTCTCCACAGAGCAGCTCAGGGCTGAGCGCCTGCTTCCTCCGTCACAAGGTGGCAAGAGAGTGAGAAAGAGAGCTTGGGACAGAAGTCACAATCCTGTGGGGGCTTAACCTTGAGAGTTTCATCCCCGCACTCAGTTTACCATATTTTATTTATTTGGAACAAGTCACAAGTCCAGCCCCTGCTCAAGGGGACAGAAGTACACATGGATGTGAGAACCAGGGGGTGGGAGTCATCGGGGCCATATTTAAGGCCGCCCGGTGAAGATATGAACAGAAGAGGGGAAGCGTGACCAGATATATTTCCTTTTTCCTGTGTCTCTTCATCTGTAGTCTCTGGCATTTGAAATACATGAACAAATATCTCTGTGCTTGCTTTGGTAGCCAGGCTGGAAGAAGATGGCCATGCATCTATTTTCTGTCCCCAAACGCAGCTGTCTGGTCAGACCCTATTCTGAAGCACATGCCCTGAATGGGGGTCCCTGTCACTCTCCACAGATGCTTTTTCTCTATATCACTTTATTATTGCCGTTGTCATTGTTGTTGTTGTTTTACTTGCTTTAACTTCAACAATAAAAACTTCAAGATCCAACAATTGGTCTCAGACATAAGGAAACTGGTATTTATGTTCAGCATGAACATTCTTTTCTAGAATGTCATGTAAATGGGATCATACAGAATGTAGCCTTCTCAGATTGGCCTCTTTCACTTAATAAAAGGCTTGTCAGTTTCCTTCGTGTCTTATCATGGCTCAATAGCTTCTTCTTCTTACCACTGAATGGTAATTCTGTTGTGCATATGTCTATTTACCTGCTCATCTACAAAAAGCCTACTTGGCTGTTTCCAATATTTGTCAGTTATGAAAAAGCTGCTATCAACACTCATATGCAGATTTTTGTGTGGACATAGGTTTTCAATTCCTTTGGGTAAATACCAACGGGCATAATTGCTGAATCATATGGTAAGAGTATGCTTAGTTTTGTAAGAAACTGAGGAAATGTCTTCTAGAGTGACCTTCACGTTTTGTGTTCCCACCAGCAATGAATGAAGAGAGTCACATTTTCCACACCCTCAAGAGCATTTGGAATTGTCAGTGTTTTGAACTTTGGTTGTTCTAATGGGTTAGTTGTAGTATCTCGTTGTTTCAATTTTTATTTCCTTGCTGACATATGATGTGGAGCATCCTTTCACATGCTTATTCGCCATCTGTATATCTTCTTTGGTGAGGTGTCTGTTAAGGTCTTCAGTCTATTTTTTTTTAATCAAGTTTTAAATTTTCTTATTGAATTTTAAGAGTTCTTCATATATTTTGGACAATAGTCCTTTATCAGATATGCCTTTTGCAAATATTTTCTCCAAGTCGGTGGCTTGTCTTCGCATTCACTTTAGATTGTCTTTCACAGAGCAGAGTTTTTCATCTCAACGAAGTCTGGTTTATCAATTATTTCTTTCATGAATTGTGCCTTTTTTGTTGTATCTAAAAAGTAACCACCTGTCCCAAGGTTACCTGTGCTCTCCTATGTTATTTTCTAGGAGTTTTATAGTTTTACTTATTAAATTTGTGTTGATGATGCATTTTGAGTTAATTTTTGTAAAGGGTGTTAGGTCTGTGTCTAGAATTGCCTTTTTTTCTTGCATGTGAATGTCCAGTTGTTTTATTACCATTTGTTGCTTAGAGATGTTTTTAACTGATTTTTTTTCTTAATTTATACCCTTTGCCTTCCTGTCTGAAAAGCAACAATCTGTTCTTCAAAATAACCCAGAGATTAGAGTTTTATTCTAGAAGCTAAGGTGGGTTAACAATGTGGTCCCTCATAGTTCCTTAAACCAGCAGCTGGGTTTATTTCAATGACACTTACAGGTTTAACTCACCCTAGTCCATGGGATTTTATTAAGCCCCTAAGGAAAAAAACTAACAAGAATATACAGGTTTAGCCCTTTTGTAGGTGATCTAGTTCTTTCTTTTCATCCTCATTGCAGTAAATGGACTCCGGGCAATCATGTGTAGGGTTCTAGCAGTCAAGTAGTATTTTCCAGAGCTAAGTTTTTGCCTGCTGCTCTGGTTCTCAGCTCCAGTTCCCTGCCTGCCCTTCCCAGATCATATAGGAGCTACAGCAATGTGAGCCTCAGCCCCGAGCTCCATGCCTATATTCCTACTGTTCATTCTCAGAACCCTCTCTTATCCTCTCTACTAACTTATGCCTGTATCTTTCATGATCTCCTAACTTGCCCAAATGAGGCTGACTTATCTTTGGATCCTGATCATTCTCTTTTGTCTATCCTGCTGAAACCCAAACCTATGTTCTGTTAATTTCTTTAAGTGGCTTTCACATTCTTCTCACACAATGAGGCTATTTTGAATTTACAGTACTCAAGATTACTGAATGCCTCCGGAAGGAAGAAAAACAAAGAATCCATTTATCAAGTCCCCAAAGTAGTTAGTTTTCCCAATTTTGATGCGTGTGTCTAAATCTTAATTCTACACATCCAGAAGGAATGGTTACATTTCACCCAAAATCTTTTCAGCTCTTTTAGAATAATAGAGTGTATCTGGGTGCAGAGCTGTTCAAGCATACTACATCTTCTTGTTTTTTTGGTAGCTTGGTACAGCCAAGTCACTAAGATATCATTAATGGAGTATAAGTGGAAGTAAAATGTGCAACTTCTGTCTCACTTGCTTAGAAAATACTTGCTCTGAAATTGCTCCTCTCTTTTCTAGCCATTGGCTGAGAACAAGAATGAGAAAGCACCCTTGGAAGTTACATGTTGAGGATGTCAGAGCTTCCCTTTCCTACTGCATGACTTCTGGAAACAGAAAAGTTCTCATGGTCTGTGCCATTAGGAGACACAAAGTAAACTCATGCTGAACCATTGCCTTTGGGGTCTGTTTTCCAGCCTTCACTCTAATTAATACGATATAATTAGTAGGAATCTTGTATTTGATAATCTTTTTTTAAAAGATCCAAAAATTTCCTCATTCTTTTATAGGCTTAAATAGATGAGAAAAGGTCAAATGCATTTACATAGAAAATAATGAAAATACTGCATAATCTAAGAATCAGTCAAACTTCTCTTCACTACTTGACTCACTTTGCCACTCCTTTTTAAGAGGAAGGTGGGGGAGAGGGAAGACCTTAAATGACATTTATGCTTCATGAGTCAGGTAAATAATGGGTTACAGTTAATTTGAATTTTGTAGATATAATAATGATTGATTATCTCTCAATTGACAAGACTGATTATATGCTGACCTGAGAACCAAAGAATTTGTTAAAAGAATCTGATTACCATACTGCAGGCTCATGGGCAGATACTGCATACATCATGTTCACAGAAAGCGCTTGCATTTCTTTAGGCAGCAGATATTGGACACAATCAAAGAATGAAGGATAAAAAGAGGCCAGTCTTACACATTAAGCACATGTAATCTGAGGCCATTATCACTTTAAAGTATTAACGCTGTTTTTTTTTAAATGATGTTCATAGAAAAAGTATAAGGAGATTCTCTATCAATAGTTCCCAAACTATTTAGGGCGACAGGCTGCCCTGGGAAGTTGATGAAACTATAGACCCCTTTTCTGAGGATATCCACAATCACAATTAATTTTTCATACAATGTAAGGTGATTCACAAACACTCACCAACTCAGGCACATCCACAGATCACGGATTAAGAACAGATGTTCATAGGGGAAAATATGAAGAATAAATATTTTCTCTTATTCTGTAATAACTACATTTAGCCAGCATTTTTTTGCTTATTTATTTGCCAACAAAACCTGGGCCCAATTTTGAGAGATCTAAAAGAATATATAATATATATATTTATATATAAATTAGGTATTTATATTTATATTTTTTATATTTAAATATATTTAAATTATATTTAATTATAGTATATTTATATTATATAATATATATTATATTTAATTATATTTAATATTAATATTTAAATATATTTTATATATTATATATATTTTTGGGGGGGGGATATTGCGTAGCTACCAGTCCAGTGGAGAAAATCAACCTGACAACTGCTATCTTACAATAAAGTATGATGGAATGGGTGTCTGAACATCACGTAGGGAAGACAGAATAGAGATAAAATCTGAAAGAGCTAGAGCCAAGGTTTGTGGTTGTGGTTGTTGTTTTCTTTTGCCCGGGTAACATTTGACGGAGACCCAAATAAACAGTCCTACAGAAGCAGTATATCTTAATCTACATTCATGCATGGTGCGAAAGACCATCGTATGGATCAATCATATTACATATCAAATATTATTGTAATAGATGCTCAGTCCTCACAACAAACCAAAGCCACGAGGTAGACACAGCTCTCATCCCATAAAAGGATCCATTTCAGTGCCTTGTTCTCACTACCCAGCTCGTGGTGCCAGATTCAGTCAGGTGTCTGCCGCACTGTTGGCTACCGTGCTTTGTTAACCATGAAACTATCTTATTGTCTTAGATCTATACTTAAAACGGTGTACTGGAGGACAGTAGAGGCCATTTTACTTGTATGTCAACTGATCATAAAGATTCAAGTAAGAAAGTCTGTGGACCAGGCATTCTCAGGCACAATGGCCCAATGGGTTAAATATGACTGCACAAATCTTATAGGTGAAGCACAAGGTTTAAATCAGTGGTTTAAAGTCACCCAGCCATAGGAGAGAAGGCTATTGTGTGAACATCAGCCTTTGACACCTGGGGTACTACATCTCTCCTACATCTCCTGCTCTTCTGCCTCTGGGAGACCAGATACCATCTGAGGTTCAGAATGTTTGTGACCAGTGCAAGAATTGAAATGGCTCCACCAGTTGAAGATCCAGAATTTGGATCCAGGTCAATATGGTACAGTTCAAACCCGGACACCTTCATTTGACTAATCAAAGAAGGCGGCCAACTTCCTATTTCTATCCTCCCCCCAGATAACAGATCTGGAAAGAAGAGGTGGGGAAGAGATGTGGCATAAGATAATGTTCATCCTAGTTGATTGACTAAAAGTGGATATTGAGTCTCAGATGAACTAAAGCAAGTTACAAGCTCTTAAGTTGCAAAATGAGTTCCCAGCATCCAGTAATAAAATAACATGTTCAACATATGCACAAATCTTTTCTGCATAAACAATCATTCCGCATAAAGTGTATATAATACATACATTAACATTTGAAGAATACGGTCAAGTTCTAGAAAAAAAGATGATATAGATAAGGAGTGATGATGCAGCATAAAATATAGAAGATGCAATCTTTTGTATTCACTCTCTCAGACCTATTGAGATGTTCTTGCCAATGTCAATGTATAGTTTAAGAAGTTTGCATGGAAATTACACAGATTTCTATTTATCAGACCAACCACCTCTTGACAAATACTTTTAGATTTCTACTCATTTAACTCACAGTTTGGGTTTTAGGCCAAACTCCCTATGCCCACACTGTTAAATGTACATTAACACTTGCAATAAAGAAACAAACATTAGCCGGTCCCATCATCTCCCATCGACAGACCGTCATCATTCGGGTGCACACAGAAACATATATTTCAGAAGCTCATGGCACATTTCCCCCTTGATTCAGGTTTCTTGTTTATTACCACATGCGCATTTCTCTAGTATATTTTTAGTACAACGTGTTATCCTAGACTGATCATATGTTCACAGATTGTGGGGAGCCTGTGAAAGACTTTCCACTGTACTTGCTATTGGGCAAAACCACGTCTGCTACCTGGTACTCATGCAGAGTAAACTGTAATGTGGAGACAGATGGTAGGACCAAGTGGGAGAGAGACTGTCTGCAAAAATTAGGAGAGCTTTGCTCTAGCAGGGGATGGAAGAGGAATGAACAAGTCCACCCCAGCATGAGACTAAGATGAAAATATAAAAGAATGTCAGTGTTGAAGGTCATTCCTTTTAATTTTGCCAAGATCTCAGCACCGAGTGAGCATGTGAACATTCCAAGGAAGGCGATAACTCCAGGTTCTCCACATGGTGAAGGGGTCCTGACTGTTCGAACCATGGGGGGTTAATACAGGGTTCGATACGTGATACGTGATACGTTGCAGGAGATATTTTGACCAACAGTCACTCAAGGACACGTTGCCCAATATACTCTGTTCTGCATTAGACAATAAAAAGATGTAATGTTTTTGCTGGAGATTGTTTGTCAAATTGTAAATGAGACCTCACTGGTTTTATATACTGTGTGCTGTTCATGATGTTCTCGTTTTCATCCAATCACTAAAACCAAGATCAAATTGGTTTTCCTCTTTCGAATTAGAAAAAAAAACAAATACATTTTTCCTCGCGGTCTCGTTTTACTGTGGTTTAAGTACCTTCCATGGAGTGAGAGGAGGTTAGCCAAATTGGATTTTGTTTACCTTTCCCACATAAACTGCTACAGGGCACTTTTCCCCAAGACACTTATTTTTACAGTTATAGTGCACATACTTATGCTCATGAAACAGGCATACTGACTGGATTTTTAAAACAAAAAAACATCTATCTGATATAAGCCAACCCAAATCCAAGGAAGTCTCTGATATATTTATGCATTTTCTATTCCCCGAGTTATACACCCAGGTCCCTAATTTTTGACAAAGCATGAGTCACCGGCCAAAGCACCCTGTCAATGGGTGCAAAATAGATTAAGGATGAAAAAGAAATGTTTGTTTTGGTTATAGGGCATTCTCAATGAATGCTTATTGCTGAAACAATTTACACTTAATTAAATGTTATTTCTTACACTCTCCAAAGGCATATACTGCCTTACACTTGGAAACAAGAGGCTGCTAATCTTTCAGCTTTAGCTGGTGGGCTGATGCTTCTAGAGTAGGCATGGCTCACTGAAAGTGGCTCCAGGGTCTGCTGGAGTGTCCCAACTTGGTCATTCTGGAAGTGGCCCTAATTGGTGCTGCGTCTCCCAGGGGCAACTTCATCCGTGAACCCCCAGAGACCTTACAAAATTGCTTATATAGAGATTACGTAAATGCATGCATTCTGATTGTGTGCCACAAAGTCCTAAACGCTGTGAAATTACTACATTAAGATGAAACAGATTTGTGGGTACGGGGTAACATTAACTTCTGCTGTTCTGTATGGTCCAACAGAATAGCGGAGAATTTTACAGAACTGTTAACCATCTGTTATTTGATATGACCATCCTGGTTAGGTGAATGGCCTGGTTCCTTGGGAATTGTCCAAAGATGCAGTGTTGGAAAGTAGAAGAGCCCAGACAAAGAGGCAAGATCCCATGTGCCTAACTGGCCTCTTCCTCACATAGCTTTCTAGGGCTGGATCTATTTCCAATGCACCCAATTCCTTCCTCAGTAATGACCTGTTCTATTTTTCAAAGATGTAATGAGGTTGTGTGTTCTTACAGCATTTTGCTACTTCTTAAAACCAATGAATTTTCTAAAGAAAGTTTATATTGAGTAATTACGAAGATAAATGCCTTTTGTTAGAATATACAGGGACAGAAAAGAATAAAGTAAATAATCAAATTCATCTTGAACCTTATCATGTCAAAGTATCAGATAGTAAAAAAATGATGGTTAAATTATTTTTTAAAGATTTTATTTATTTATTTGACAGAGCACATGAGGGGGAGAGAGAGAAAGAGAGAGGGAAAGAGCAGGGGGAGGGGCGGGTGGAGAGGGAGAAACAGGCTCCCCACTAAGCAAGGAGCCCAGTGTGGAGCCCCATCCCGGGACCCTGGCATCATGCCGTGAGACTAGAGCAGACAATTAACCTTCTGAGTCACCCAGGTGTCCCTAACAACAGTTAAATTCTTAATATATTTCCTTCCAGTACTTTTTTTGCCCCACATGTATAAATGTGTTTGTTTGCTTGTTTTAGAAAGTTAGGATTACCATTTCCCATGTTGAGCATTTCCCAATATCTATGAACATTTCTCAAAAGCCTGATTTTTTAATCTTTTTTAAAGATTTTATTTATTTGACAGAGAGAAACACAGTGAGAGAGGGAACACAAGCAGAGGGAATGGTACCGGGAGAAGCAGGCTTCCCACCTAGCAGGGAGTCCGATGCGGGGCTTGATCCCGGGACCCTGGGATCATGACCTGAGCCGAAGGCAGACGCTTAATTACTGAGCCACCCAGGTGCCCCAAGTCTGATTTTTTTTTAAATGTCAGAATGATATTGGTATTAGTTGATGCGCAGTTTCGGAAGCAACCATTCCTCTCTTTTAAATGGTCAGGTTGCTCCTTCTTTTCCAAAATTAGGAAAATTTCATGAGTATTAGGGCATGTGAATTGCTCTCTACCTCACTGCAGGGTCGTCCAAAAGGTGTAATTACTTGGTCAAAAGACAAGACTTTTTGTGGTTTTCAGGTTTTATACACATGTCATAATATTGTATCAAAATAGGTGACACAGGGTTTTTTACCCAAATTACCTGTGCGTATATTCTATCAACATTGAATAAAATGACTTAAAGTACTGGCATTTTGGAATATGTGAAGTACCACTTCAATCATTTTGGCCACATATGTGTGTTATGTGTGTGTGATGGGTTTTCTTTGGTTCATATGCTAACACCTTTTACCAATTTCATGGATTTTAAATCGTAAGAAATATTTATTTTAATGAACATGACTCTGATCGTATTACTTTTCCATATTTTTTTCTGACTAATGATTAACCTAAGTCTTTGATTCTGTATTATTTCAAGACTTTGCCATATGAATACGTTAATAGGAGCACCTGGGTGCCTCAGTGGGTTAAAGCCTCCGCCTTCGGCTCAGGTCATGATCTCAGGGTCCTGGGATCTAGCCCTGCATCGGGCTCTCTGCTCAGCAGGGAGCCTGCTTCCCCATCTCTCTGCCTGCCTCTCTGCCTACTTGTGATCTCTGTGTCAAATAAATAAATAAATAAAATCTTAAAAAAAAAAAAAAGAACACATTAATAAAGACAGTGTGGTACTGCCGAACACTCAATAATTATCAATGAAATAAATACACAGCACAGAAATAGATTCATGCTATGTGATCATTTGATACTCAACAAAGGTGACAAGGCAATTTGAGAGCAAAGGGAAAATTTTTCCAACAACGGATACTGGAACAACAGGTAGTCAAATTCAAAAATAAGCCTTAACCTCTAACTCACTACAAACATTAATTTGAGGTGGATCCTCTACATAAACATAAATCCTGAAACTACGAAGCTTTTAAGAGAAAATGTGACAGGTTCGTGGGTGGCTCAGTCCGTGGAGCGTCAAACTCTGGGTTTCAGCTCTGGTCATAATCTCAGGGTCCTGAGATCAAGCCACATGTCGGCCTCTATGACCACTGGGGAGTCTGCTGCAGATTCTCTCTCCCTGTCCCCTCTCGCTCATGTTTTCTCTCTAAGATAAATAAATAAATATATATTTTTTAAAGATTAAATATTTTAAGAGAGATCACAAGTAGGCAGAGAGGCAGGCAGAGAATGGGGGGGAAGCAGGCTCCCTGCTGAGCAGAAAGCCCAATGTGGGGCTCGATCCCAGGACCCTGAGATCGTGACGTGAGCAGTCTTCCTGATCCACAGCCCTCTTGGCCAGCGTGGTCCCCTCTCTCTGGGCAAAGGGACAGATAGCCTCCTGGTAAGGTAATGCATGCAAAAGTCAAAGCAGAACTGAAAAGCTTTCCTCCAACCTATTCTCTCTGACTCGCCTCCTAGCACCCTGTACCCTGACGGCAAATTGCAAAAAGCAATGACTTCTTGGTGTTCTTCACTCTCAACATGTTTTTTTCTCAATTTGTGTTGGTTTCCCTTATGCATGCTTTCCATGAGCTGCTGTAGTTTGTCTAGGATTGAATCTAGAAGAACAGACACAGCCAGCAGCCCGGCCACGGTCCACTGTTGTAACAGGTCCTTGATGCTCCTGTTCTACCATTCTTTGTCTGGCTAAACACATCATTTTTTTTGTTTTTTTGTTTTTTTAAACTTCCAGCTGATTTTTTTAAATTAAAATTTAAGGTATTTGTCCAAATTTTCACAAATAAATAATTCTAGGATTTATTAAACCCAGTATTTCTCTTTTGTAAAATATACTTATTTTTATTTTGATCCTTATTGTCAGTTTCTCTTGTCATTTTTAAGACTTTGGAAAGATTCTTAGGTTACAGGTTAAGTCACTATTTTTTCTTTTTCTGTATGGCTTGATTAAGTTTTATAGAATTTTACAAAGTGAATTTTCCTTGTAATACCTCTTTGAACAGATTTCCTGGGTTTTAATATGTGCTGATTCCTTTATCTTATTGCAGATTTTCTTCATTCTTCCAAAAAAACCTACTAACTTTAGAGTTGAGATCCCACGAATGTACAATTTTCTAAACAGTTGTTTTTCATTCTGAATGACTTTTCCTATTTCAGCACAATTAAGCAGTTTTTCAAAAAGAATGGATGGCGTTGTATTCATGCAAATTAGAGTGTAGGTAACACTCTTGCTCCCGTGGCAACCTGTCAATCCCTTTATGTAATCAATTTCCTAATGATCCTGAAACATTTGTTTTATACCTGAATGATCTTCTTCTAGCGCCAGGCAATTCTCTAGAACATTTTTAAATGTGAAATTTATAGGCAAAACCAAGCAAATACATTGCAGACAGCATGGGAGGGGGAAAAACTCAGGATCAAACCTTTGGCCAATGGAGGATATAATATTTTCTTTGACAGAAGGAAAGTGATATATTGCATGTCACAGCTAAGCTGTAAAAATACCACGACCTTTCCTCAGTCTCAATTATGAGAAGTAATAGCTTCAGGCTGAAACGACGTGGGAATCCCTGACCGTATTTAACACAGAAAAACTATAGAATCAAATGCAAAGTGCACGGCCAAACTGTGTCGTGATAGGGTTGTCCAGTGGTCCATTTATCATTTTTTCCTGCTTACTCTGTGGCTGACATCTACTTATTAAGTCTTTCCCTGGGTCATTTCACACTGCTGAAGAGGCAAAGTAGAAATCCCATCAGGAAGCCTGCAATTCCAGAGGGAAGGGAGGCGTTTTATTTGTGATGCCATCATCTTATTAGGCAAAAGAAAAACTGTTGATCCGATGGTTCCTTCCTGCTGTTTCAATAGTCACATTCAGTGTGGATGATGCATCTATGGGAGGGAAAATTCTAAGAAAGAGTAAACTCCTGTTCTGTGAAATGGCCATATTTTTCAGTAGCTAGGGACGACTCCTTGCTGCTGAAGGAAGCGAGGTCCAGCTGATTGCTTTAAATGGCCCGGGAGGGGCACCTGAGTGGCTCAGTGGGTTAAGCCTCTGCCTTTGGCTCAGGTCATGATCTCAGGGTCCTGGGATCGAGCCTCGCATCCTCAGCAGGGAGCCTGTTTTCCCCTCTCTCTCTGCCTGCCCCTCTGCCTACTTGTGATCTCTCTATCAAATAAATAAAAAAATAAATAAAATCTTTAAATGGCCTGGGACATTCTCCCTGAGGAGAAGCAGGGGTGGGAAGGATAAATAGGAGGAGTGACTCGAGGAGAGGGTAATCTTTCATCGAACTCCATGGATTAAACCACTTCATTAGAACAACTGGTCATGTTTCACTGGAAAGGGCCCTGAGAGTCTGCAAACAGATTGCTTTTGAGCAGGTTCAGAAACCTTTATTTTCCGTATTCTCTAACTGAAACTTAGCACCTTACTTAACTAGGAGTTGATGAAGCAAACCACAGCCATATTCACAATACATCTGACTGTGTCACCAGCAGAAACCACACATATCACATTTCAGTTGGAGGGAATTATTGACGTGGTTTTGGAATATAGATGAGGTTCGGTGGAGTGAGATCCAGAGAAAGGATTCTTGAGCCTGTCTTTGGTGCAAAAAGGTAGTTTATTAAAGCACGGGGCAGGACCCCTGCGCAGGAAGAGTTGCTGCGCCTGGGTTGTGAGGGGTGGCTGATTATATACTACAGGGTTGGGGAAAGTAAGGAAAAGGGAGGCATTTCAAAGGATTTTCATATGTTAAAGAAGACACAGGATACCAGAGGCCTTGGCATCATCAAGTTAAGGTTGTTTTCCCTCTTGCAAGGCCTTAGCATTGAGATAGTTGGGAGCTTCCTGGAAGAACATTATACTTTGCCAGCTTCAAATATCTGTCAATGGGCTGAAGGCTGTAAGGACTTTTAATTGCATCTACCTTTCCTTCTGGAAGCTAGGTTATTGATAGAAATGCTTTTTTCTTACAGATTGCTAAGACATTTGTAAATTGCGGGAGGCTCAGGTCTTGTAGGATTGTTATCTCTGTGATTTAACTATTTGTTTTTCCCTTCCTTAGGTTTAGGGCAGCCAGGAGGGCATGAGGAATGTCTTGTGTATTTCATTGGGGTTTGTGGGATGTCAGCTTCTGCTTTGTCCTCCGCTTGTTCCCTCATCTTTATGAAATACTGTTTATACTCACTGCTATGTCAAAACTACAATATGATTGTACCTGCTGCTAGCTCTTGCTATTAAAAAAGAAATGCATACTTTATACCACTTTTTAATAATTTGATAACTGAATTTCAGTAAAATTTATTTCCGTTGGATGCCTTTGTATTTTATTTCTGGTATTCAAAAACATTTTTTTTTTTTGAGAAAGGATTCTTTATGCTTCACCATACTGCAGAATCCATAGCACAAAAAAAAACCCTCAAGAACTTTTTTCCAATATAGAATTGAATCCACTAGGCAAAGTCCCTAACAGTGTTCCTCCAGGGTTTGTATGTGTGTCTGTGGGATCTCCGTGCACAGGCATAGACCTATACAGATCTCTCTGATGAGCCCAAGCAACCTCCAAGAATTATTTTTCTCACTGTCAAAGGTGTCCATGGAGCCCTAGAATCTAACAACAATGGCA
>CM053605.1:8663685-8707886 GCA_028646535.1 Procyon lotor | reverse complement strand
CTCTCTCTCTCTCTCTCTGAAATAAATAAATAAATATTTAAAAATAAATAAATAAGTACATCAGATATTAGGACACATTCCAAATATATAGCTTACTTAAGGGTGGAGGCTTCACATAGACCAAAGACTCCCTGAGGCCATAGAAAACTGGGCCAGGGAGAGAGAGGTTCAGGATGCGATTTTATTTCCTTTAAACCTCTGAGTTACTGGTGACTCCCTAAACTTGAGTGTCCCGCAGCATCAACAACTGGAGTGATGGATGAGACCAAACCAAGGGGGTCCTATGAGGGTGGACAGTCACCAGGGGAACGTGGTAGAGGTGGTGGCCTGCCTCAAGGCAGCAGAGTCGTATGTGTCGCGTGGGATCCTCCAAATAACCCAAGTAGACACTTAAAAAGCTAAGAGACAGCTTGAAACACCTGCCAGACCCCAAAAGCACAGAGTCATCTTGCAACCACGCAAGTCAGGGCAGATCTGCCTGTTCCTATCCCCTACCTGGTTGCTACCCTGGTTGCTACCCTACCTTGATGCCGTAGCAGGGCTTGGAATCAGAAAGCACGCTTGGCAAGGTGGGGAGCGAGGTGGAGGCGAGGAAGACCATCCCGCTACACACTCCCTTGCCTTCCTGTCTGCAGCAGTTCCTGGCAGTGGGAGGGGAGAAAAGTTAACTTTAAATCGAATCTGGAGTTTTGCATATTAAATACATCTGGACTCTCTAATTTCTAAATCAAGATTCTGTTTGTTGACTTAGGAATCCGTAGAATTTCTTGTCTCATAGCTCAAGCCACACCTCAGGCAGAGAAAAAAAATCCCCTCTCTAGACCTTGGGATGCAAAATTAGGTGGAGGTGTGGTTGTGCTCCTTGAGACTGTTTGTTCAGCATAACATTTTGTTGTTGTTGTTGTTTTGTTTTTTGGAGATTTTTTTTTTTTTGCATTTTGATTTAATTGGATTTTTTTCAGTGTTCCAAGATTCATCACAACATTTCTTCAGACTTTTGTCTCTTTTGTCAGATCCATAAAACTTCCACTCCAGCTCATTTTCTTTAGTCATAGACACCCCTCCCTTCCCCCTGTTAAGTCCTGCCTTCCAGGTTTCTTCTTGCCTGGAAAGGCTTTTCATTTCCTTCCAGTGCATTGTACACCCCACCTACCCAGCCGGTCTGCCTAAATACATTTCTTTAGCAGGGTCTTATTTAACTGCAAGCCCACATTGATTCTTTCCTCCAAATTCCTATTGCCCTTTGCAGTACCATTTATTTGACTGATCATTACCATATTCTATTTTTACATAATTTAACATCTTTATATCTGCGCTTATCAACGAACTGAGGGCCACCAGGAACTTATATATCCCTGAACTATACATTTATTAGCTTCATAATTAAATTGAGTTTTAACATATTCCGCAGATAACTTGTATGCAAGTGTCATTCTATAAAACAATCGTTTTTCACTTTTTCACTTGAACATTTTTTAATATACTTTTTTTTTCTTTTTATGTGCTTGCCTTTCAAAACCCACAGAATTTTTCAGTCTTTTCCTAAAGTAAGCAATAAATCATATTGTTCTTGATTTCTTTTTGGAGATTGTGGGCTATTTCTGGCCTTAGACAATCTGGAGGTTCATTTCTTCTCATTTCAAATAATAAATGTGAATAAAAATCTATTCCCAGTCACATCTGTATGTACAGCACATAAATCTGGGAATATTATCTGTTTATATATAAATATTCTAGGGGTGTGCTTTGAAGGTATTTCTGGGTTTTATTTCAAATACATGATAGTTTGGAGGCAGCAAAATGATGTCTCAAGGGTCGTGTAAATCTAGAGAAGAATTTCAAGAATGTGAGCTTCCCAGCTTCTGAGACAATAACTTCTTTGATTGGAAACTTAGTTGCACTTTGCCTGGCATTTTCTGTTTTTAAATCCAAAGGTAAATTTAACAAGTCTCCTCTTGCTAAATTTAACAAGAGAGGATGCTTCTGTTTGTCAGTTTCAAAAGCAGTTTGTTTTATTGTGTTCCTTTTTTTTTTTTTTTTTTTAAAACCAGGACTTCTTTTGAAGTTTGAACTCTACCCTTGTTTAACACCGGGGATTTTGCTTTGGAGGTTAAAGTTTGTAATACAGCCCCTTCTCTGTCCCTGAAAAGTGGGAGAGGAAAGTCTATTTGGAAAATTCTGCTGTTAAAATGGTTCCCAATGTTCCTATTTAAGGCAGGTTATACTTTTCAAAACATGCCACTGATCTATATTTTCTTAATAGCGTAACAAAAGTAGTGGCCACCAATAAAATATTTTCTTGCCATTTGATCAAACATCTACCAAAAGATTATTTTATTTTTGAGCTCACATAAGAAAAAATGTCCATGGCTTTGTGCCTTTCTCAAATACTTGACATTTTCCCTGTTTTTGTCCACTTTCCAACACAGCTTTCAATATTTGGGCTAATTCTCTTCAGAGTCATAATTCTAACACATTAATAAACCACCGAGAATTCTTGGTATCTGTCATGTAGGTTGATTTTTATTATTATATGTCTAGGAACAATACCTAATGTTCCTTCTAACTTAAAAAGTCCATCAATTTATACTTCTTTCTTCTGTCTTATTCTCTTGTAGTGAGATTAAAAACAAACAAACAGACACAGCCTATGGGCCAAACTGGCCCACCACCTATTTTTGTGTGTGAGCTAATGTGTTTTATGTTTTTAAGTGGTTAAAAAAAAGAAAAAAATAGCATTTTATTAAATGTGAAAATATATGAAATTGAATTTCCAGGATCTATAAATAAAAAATGTTATAGAACACAGCGATGTCCATTCATTTTTATACTGTCTATATTTACATATTGCCTTCGCTTATCACTTACATATTGCCATTTCTATATTGTCTATGGCGGCATTCACACCACAGAGGCACAATTGTATAGTGGCATCAGAGGCTATGTGGCCCACAAAGGTTCACATATTTATTATTTGGTCCTTTACAAGAAAAGTTCAAAATTATGTCTGGTTTCTGGAAAAATTCCACCGATGGACTATGGGCCATAAGGTGTAATTAAACATGATTGCCATAGGTCAAATCTTGAAATATTACCTGTCTATCCCTCTAGCAATGATCAGTTTTATAGCTCTTTGGCACAAAGGATGGTTATTCTTCCCAATTCTTTTATTTAGTTTCTGTTTGACAAATCACATGTTTCTTTTCAAAACAGGCCAAATTAAGAAATAGACCCTTAAGCATGGTAAAGCAAACTCCTGACATCACACCATTGGTTCCATGCACTGATATACTTATGGAAATATAATTTGGTCAGAATACATACCAAAGTCTGATATGATACATACCATAATTTAATAGATAGTTAATCTGAACTCCAGAGATGTTCTGTTATTTCTTTCATCTAATTTCTCCCTCCAAAAAGGCCTAATAAAGAAATTCCTGGTAAATTTCCCAAATATATGCTGCTGGAATTTCAAGAAGAACTTCACTGTAGTGACATATTATATATATTTTTTTTTTCAAAATGAGACATTAAATATTTATTCACCACTTCATCTATTGCAAGAAAATAAACTCAAATTGAAAAAAAAAGATCATTTATTGGCTCAGGTCATTGAAAAACTTATAGCTAAAAATGATGTTAATTGGAATAAGGTTCAGTTTAGGTTGCATCTGCCCCAACAGAATAAGAACATCTATTCCCAGTTGCTATAGCACAAAAATACAGATTCGCTATGATTAGAACAACTTGGGAAATACGAAATAATGTGACTTAGAGGGATTTGGAGCTTGATTGGACAAGTCTGGGAGACAGGCTCTACCTTAGTCAATATTTGCACCCCAGCCAACAGCTGACACTCAGAGATAAAAAGAATGAGTTCCCAAAGGAAAGTTGAGGTTTTTCTGGTCAGAAGAGAAAAGAAATAGAAGGCAAGCAAAATTTACTGCTAGACCTGATCCTACCTGCATTTAGAACTCTAGGAAAATTATAAATGATGTTGTCTATTGCCAATTCCTATTTTTCATGAAGAAAGTTCTAAAATGTTGTATGTTGGGCAGGACTGAAAAAAAAAAAGACAAAAAAACAAGAGGATCTTAGAAGTGGTTCTTGGCTATTTCACTTAGGCCGGCCATTTACCCGCCCCCAAACATGGGGTCACCCACCGAAAACAGTTGTTATTCATGCATTTATTTTGTCACATGTCACATGATGGGCGGATTTACTCTACCTTTCTGCACCTAATTTTCATCATTCCTAATGCAAGCATGGTATTAGTACTCACTGGGTAAGTGATGTGAAAGTTAAATAAAAGGACTTATATTGAATAGTGGCTACAATGCCTGGTAAAAAGGAAGCCCTCAAAAAGTATTATCTTATTTAATATTCTTATTAAGTCATCATTTGAAAAAGTAAATTAACAAATGACTGCAAAATGGCTGTCGATGCTCAGTGTCTGATATAGCATACCCTCCCAGGTCCATCCCAGTAGATTTGTCTTAGTAGTCGATTCTATATTCCACTGATCTACTTACAAAACAATCATGGGAGAAATATAGAAATCATAAAATTTTTATTATGATGAATTATCAACCCTGAATAAATCAAACCCTGAATATTTACTAATGAGTTTATTAAGAGACTTCAAGGATAATAAAAGCGCAAGGTTTTATTTATTTATTATTTATTTGTTTATAAATATTTTATTCATTATTTTTCTGACAGAGAGAGACACAGCAAGAGAGGGAACACAGGAACGGGGAGTGGGAAAAGTGGGCTTCCCACTGAGCAGGGAGCCTGATGTGGGGCTCTATCCCAGGACCCTGAGATCATGACCTGAGTGGAAAGCTCAGAATAACTCAGCTGCCCAGGTGCCCCGAAAAGCACAAGGTTTTAGATAATGTCCAAAAAGATTGTTCAACATGTTTTATCTTAAAATTTCCCCACAATCCTTTTGATCTTTAACCAATTGAATTTTTTCTTTTTTTTCCATCTGGAAAACAAGTTTAAAAAACTGACCAGTAAGATATCCAATGATCTCCAATGTGCTAGACATTCCTGAACTTATATCTGACTTGATCTTCTTGGTCTTTATGGTCCTTCTCTGTCATGATTTTTGTCACCAAGTCAGCTGAACTTAATACTCATTGATCACTAATTCTGTCAGTTACATTGAGTCTTATAATTTTAATTCTTATCTTTCCTAATTTCCTTCCTACTTCTCTAATTACAGCACTCCAGTCTTCTTTAGAGATTCCTCTTTCTTTGACTGCTTTTCAAATAAATTTTCCTTATTTGGGATCCATTATCTGCTTCTCTGTTCACTATAGATGTCTCCTATCTAACAACATGTTTCATTAAAGGACATTTACCAAGGAATCCCCAAAATACATTACTATCCCAACTCTTTTTATTGAGTTCCTTTCACACATTTCCTTGGATATCAACCTGCAAAATTCTTTTGGATCACAATTTCAACATATCTCAACCTGAATTAACTATCATTTTTTTCCAATTTAGTGCTTCCATTATTTAGTTAGTTAGTTAATATGTAGTTAACATATGGTATTATATAAGTTTCAGGTCTACAAGTACTGATTCAACAATTCCATGCTCACTGTGATAAGTGTGCTCTTGATCCCTGTAATCTGTATCACTCATTCCCTCACTACCTCCCATCTGGTAACCACCAGTTTGTTCTCTCTAGCGAACAATATATAAGTGTGTTTTTTGGTTTCTCTCTCTCTCTCTTTTTTTTTTTTTGGTTTGTTTTGTTTCTTAAATTCCATATACAAGTGAAATCATATGGTAGTTGTCTTTCTCTGACTTATTTCACTTAGCATTATACTCTCTAGATCCAATAATGTTGTTACAATTGGCAAGATTTCATTCTTTTTATGGCTGAGTGATATTCCATTCCCTGTATATATTAACTATATGTATTGTCCATACTATATATATAACTATATATGTGTATGTACATATTCTTGAACAAGAAGAACAACTAAAGGTTTCACAATCCCAGATATCAAGATATACTACAAAGCTCTAATCAAAACAGTACATTACTGGCACAAATTTAGACACATAGATTAATGGAACAGAATAGAGGGCCTAGAAATAAACCCATGATTACATGGTCTGTGTATCTGTTTTTATGCCAATACCATAGTGTTTTGATTGCTATAGCTTTGTAATATAGTTTAAAATCAGGGAGTTCATACCTTCAACTTTATTGTATTTCAAGATTGCTTTGGCCATTTGAAGTCTTCCATGATTCTGTACATGTTTTAGGATTGTTTCTATTTCTGTGAAAAACACCATTGGAGTTTTGATAAAAATTGCATTGAATCTGTAGATTGCCTTGGGTAGTGTGAACATTTCAACAATTTCAATTCTTCTAACCATGAGCACAGACCCTCTCTCCATTTATTTCTGTCAATATCTTGTAGTTTTCCATGTACAGGTCTTTTACCTCCTTGGTTAAATTAATTCCAAGGTGTTTTATTACTTCTGATGCAATTGCAAGTGGGATTGTTTTCTTATTTTCTCTTTCTGATAGCTTGTCATTAAAACTACTTTTTTATTATGCTTGGATCGTCTCTGCCTTATCATCCACACTTGTTACAGCCCACGCTTCTTAAAAGAGTTACAAAGTATAATCAATTTTTTTCTAGTTCTTTACTTTCTACTCTCTGATAAAAATTCACCATAAAATCTGGTTACTCTCACCAAGATCATAAATGAGCCAATTGCCAATTTCAATAGTGACTCCTAAATATTGGTGTTTCTTGACCTACTGGTATCTGAACTGTTGACCACACTTACTTCTTGAACCCTTCAAGACCCATAGTGTCAGGGATATTTCTTTGTCTTTTTTTTTATTTTGCTTGTGTTTATTCTCCTACATCTTGCAGTGATGTGTCTCAATCTCCTTCCTAAGTCACTGTTTGTGGGCCAACTCTTAAAATTATTTTCTTCTCCAGGGTTCTTTGTTTGGTCCTCATGTATCATTCCCAACCCAGTGACTCTCACGCATGTTTCAAGCCTGGAGCTCTGGGGACCCCAATATGCAGTAGCAAAATTACATTTCTAAAACTAACTTGAAGGAAGGAGATTGTGTCTAATTTGAAAAAGCGCCTCAGGTGATTTCTGATAGGCTGTTTTCCTCAATTCAAGGTTTTTACTCTTTCTGCCCAGTACTGATCCCTGCTCAGTACTCCATTACCACCTATGTGCCGATGACTCACAAATTTTTACACAAAATTTTACACAAAATTTTACCTTCAGTTCATACCTATTTTCTCAGTTACAGCTTCACATATTTAACTAACTTTTACCACCTCAAACTACATGCCCTACTAGCACTTCTAACTCAGACTGTTTGAGTTGAATCCATTATTTTGTTCTTTCAAAACTGTTTCCCACCCGGCACACCTACACCCATAATTATACAAGCAAAATCCTGGATTTCATTTGGCCTTCTGTCTTCTCCATTATTCACCATCAGGATTCCTTCAGGGGTATTGTTTTTCCTTCCTCAGCCACTCTCATTATATTCCACACTTCCTTTCTCACTGATATTCTCATTGTTTAATCTTTTTTTCTGGGCTATTATTATCATCTTTTAACTAATGACTATGCCTTCAGCTCTGCTTTCTACAATCTATCTTCCATTTGGCTTCTAGAGTATATTTTTAAAATGCAGCTCTTATCATGTCACCCTCTGGATTACAACTCTTTTGAACTCCCACCACCTAGAGGATGAAGTCCAGATTCCTCAGGCTGATGTTAGATCTCTACTGTCAGCTGAGGAGGAGCAAAGTTCACTGACAAAGTTTCATATATTTGTTCAACAAATATTTATTATGACCAGGTAATATTCTAGACACCAGGGACACTGAAAGAAAAAGATAGGAAAGCCACTAATACTAATGGAGTTTACATTTTAGGGGACAGAAAACAATACACACACACATACACACACAGTGATAAATTCCATCTGAAAAATTAGAATGATATAATTGACATTAATTGGATGTCTCTTCTGTAATGGGGTCAGAAGTCAGGGAAAGCATCAAAGAGAAGGTGACTTTTAATTTGATGCCTGAGTAAATGAAAGGAGCAAAAAGTCCTGAAAAGAAAATTCGTAGTGGAGGGAACAATATTGCAAAGGTCTTAAGGCAGAGACAAACTTGGGAAGTTCAAGGAACAGAAGAAAATGCAGTAAGGTTAGAGTGCAGAGTCTGAGCTGAAGACAAGTATACTGAGAGGTAAGTAGAGAGCAGATCATAGGGCCTTTCAAAAACTGAATGGTGACAGGCAGGAAGATGAGTTATACAGATTAACATGGTGGTAGTCATTGAAACAGAGAGAAATGTTTGGATCTCAAATATTTTTTAAGATGAAGTAGGTAACTCTTGTTAATGGCTGGGTATGGGGGAGGAGAAAGTAAGAAGCAGGCAAAACTTCAGATTTAGGACATATTAGGTAAATATACAAGTTAGAGCTTCTGGGAAGTTGGAGTGATATTTTTGTATTATGGATTATATGTATTTAGACACCATTCAAGACAAAAGGAATGAATGTGACCACCTGAGAAGAATAAATAAATAGATAAAGAGAAAGACCTACTACCAAGTCCAGTAATAGATGATAAAATCTAAACTGGGTCAGTGAGAAGTGAAAAATATGAGAGAAGGCGTTGAGTAAAAAAAAAAGAGGGAACACTAGAATTAAAGTCATAATGAAGTTGAAGAATTGCTGGGTTCAAAGCACTTGAGTAGGTAAACTGGAAGAACAGGAGGTGGTAACAAGACAGAGAATGGCTTGGAGTAGAGTTCAGAAATGGCGCATTGCTTGTGATGACAAGCAGAGGCATAGGCATGGAAATGCTTGGCTGAGATAAGATGAAGAATACACTCACCAGAAGTAGGAAACTCAATGAACTAAGAGAACAAAACCTCCCTGCTGTTTTCTATCACCATTTGCACCTTAAGCTCTGGACTTTCAAACCATTTTCCATCTCCTACAAAAAGGCCATCACGTTTCCCATCTCCGCATCTTTGTCCATGACATTCCCTCTCTTTAATGTCATTCTCCCCCAGTCCCCAGGAACACATGCACATTCTTCCTCACCTTGACCAATGGCTCTTAACCTCTCAGACTTCTCAGACTTCTCAGACCCTAGCCTGTGCCACATCCTCAAAGAAACTAATCAGTTTCTCATTTTTTGCCTCGTATGCCCCTCAATTGTAGCACATACTGTTAGCGCTGTTCAAACATTAGTATACCACACTGACTTCTTAATGCCTGGAAGGCAGAGAACAAATCTTATTGAGTTCTGCAGCCTCCGCACTTAGCAGGAGAAGTTTCAGCAATGTAAACTGAATGTAGTCACTCAGGAGCATTTGCAAATATCAGAGTCTACCTGGTTTGGAATGGGTAAGATGCTCAGTGAGATACTGGGGAGAGGAAAAAGAGGAGATAGATGTTTCACTATGCAATTCCATTAAATATATCAGGATACAGAAGCATATTTTCAATTCAGGACATATATTCCTCACTTTATTTTATTTTTTTTTTATTCCTCACTTTATAATCAAAGAAACAAAAAGTAAAGGGGGCAATTGACGTAGTACTTTTTTTGTTCTATAAATCTGTTCATCTGCAAGAAGTGGTCTTTGATCTTTTATGTATTTCGTGTATTTCATATACTATCTAGCTCTCGACTTCTTTCTGGCTACCTAGTTCTTATTTTATATATTTATTATTCAGGTCATATAACATTAGTTACTGTGATATACCACTCCCTAAATCTCAACGGTTTAATAAATCCCCGGTTTATTTCTTGCCCACATCAAGTCCAATAGGTATTAGCAGGGAACTCGGTTTTGTACAGTCATTCCAAGACCAGGATCCTTCAATTATATGGCTCCCTCGCTTTTTAAGGCTTTAGCATTTTCCACTAGATCCCATACAATCAGCAGACATACTGAAGCAGACATCAGCATTCTTCAGATGCTATTATCTCTGAAGAAAGGTGGAAGAATGGCCAAGGTTTGTAGAAATCAGATCTAGAAATGATGGATGACACTTCTGTCAACATTTTATTGGCCAAAACTCAGTGGCATGGACACAAATAACCTCATAAGAACATCTGATTGTGTGCCCAAAAAGAAGAGGAAATGCATCGGCTATTGATGGCCAGGAGTTGAGCAACTCGTCAAAGACTGACTCCTTGCAGATTAGCCACTCACAAGGCGATCATGGTTACCACCGACGGTCAATTGTTAAAGACACTCCATCTTGAGAGAATTTTTGAGGTGGTAAATTAGGTTATGCATCCACTAGTTCACATGATTTATATCCACAAGGCTTGTGTCCAGTCCACTGATTACACCACAGTAAGAGCTGGGATTGCTGCAATCACACAGGCTGAGCCTGTGAAATTAGGTTGGAACCGAAGTTCTGCCACATGACACCAATGTTGATTCCAACCTCTGATCATATCAGAGAGAAGCTAGTGCTTAAAAACTCCATGGGCCAAAGTTTAGGGTTCCTTCTTAGAGTCTGATGCTGGTTCTGCTAACTTCAAGGTTGCAGCAGAGGACTCACCCTCCTGCTAATGCTCCTGTTCCTTTTACTTTGTCCTAGTGAGTGCTGTTCCAGCAGACCTGCTGAATGCTCTCTAGGCTTTTGCCTTTGTTTACTCAACATTGGCATTCTCTGCCACAATATTTATGATTAATTCTTAGGCTTCCATCTTATGTCTAGCTAAATCTGCCTCCTGTGTCTGTCTGTGTCCAGTCAGATCTGCTCAGCCTACACTTTTCTCCAGCATCAGTTTCCAGCCAGTCTCATTCAGATCCTGTGTGGCTCCACTCAAGTATAGTCCCTCTGCTATATTCCATTGCTTTTCATCCAAGGAGTCACTGAGGTCTCAAATATAAGGGAGTCAGGCTTTTTGTAGACAAGTCACCCAACGGATTATTTGGAATTATCATTTTATGAATGCTTTGATAACTTGTAATTCATATATATTAATATGCATATATTTATATATATATTTAATACATATATATATTTAAGGTGAAACTGGAATGTCTGACCAATGAAAATCATTTAAAAGATTATACCTTTTATTATACTGCTGGCACTAGAATGTGTAATGTTAACTCCATTTCAGTATTATAGGAACAAGTTATACCACATATTTGTCAATTTGACCATTTTTTCCTCATACTTAACAAAGATGTATCGTGTATTTATAGTGCACCAGGCATTGAGAAAGTGCTCAGGATCATAACTCGAGCAGGAGAATTCAAATTCCAGCAATTCTTTAAAACAGCTTTTCATTTTTTTAAAAAATATGTAATTGGAAGGGCTATTAAAGGGAAATTCAGGGCATTTTGGAAGAGAATAATACAATAAAGCTAGTTTAGGTGTGTTGGTCCAGGAAGAACTTTTGGAAGGAGTTGCTATAAGTTACAGCATGAAAGATAAATGTGAATAAGCCAAAAAGCAGGGAGATGCATATACTACACAGAAAACAGAGTATGTGCAGGGGCGCCTGGGTGGCTCAGTGGGTTAAAGCCTCTGCCTTCAGCTCAGGTCATGATCTCAGGGTCCTGGGATCGAGCCCTGCATCAGGCTCTCTGCTCGGCGGGGAACCTGCTTCCCCAATCTCTCTGCCTGCCTCTCTGCCTACTTGTGATCTCTGTCCTCTCTGTCAAATAAATAAATAAAATCTTTAAAACAAAACAAAACAGAGTATGTGCATCAGTCTTTTGGAGAACTGGAAGAATCAAAAGATGACTGACCAGTGTGGCTGAACCAAGAGTGTGGGTATGTGGAAGGTGAAATATGAGGCTGGAGAAGGGGCAGGTCTTAAAACACATTGTAAGTCATATTTTTAAAATTGGATTTTATCTGAGAAAAAAGTATAGGTCTTTGAAGGGTTTCAAACACATAAGTGTTTGAAAGAACCCACAAAACAACATGGCCACCACAAGGAGAATGAATTGGCTAGAGAAAGTGTGGAAGGCTAGTGCCACTGTCTGTGGCTCCTTTTGCCCCCCAAATTTGAGCCCTAGATCCTAATTCCAGGAAAACAGGAAAAATCCTATTCAAAATCCTATAAAGATGGAGCAGGCAAAAGGATCTGTGAGGTAACACTGTTGTTCGATTTAACAAAGAAAGAGGTTCTGAACCAGAGAGACTCTTCAGTTGCAAGAAGCATCCTGGGAGGGCACTAAAGGCTTCCAAGAGTCCCGACTCCTGTGAAATCAAGTGGTACCTTACTAACATTGTCAGAACATCTTCTACTTCTGTCCCTCAGGGAGGTAGTTCACAAGTGTATCTTGGTGGCCTGTTTTCTGAAAGTCCATGAAAGAGATGATATCTGTTTGAAGCGATTACTCTTTGTGTAGCACTTTTATTTTAGCATTCCCATGGAGAGAGCAAGCAGGGCACCTTCCCAGTAGACAGTAAAAGCAAAGGAGAGGGAAGATGCTATTATCTCTGAGCTAGTAAGGGCTCTGTGTTGATCATTTAGACACCAAGAAATCTGACCTTCAGATTGGGGTACCCTAAGGAATCATAGCTTATTTCTGTTGTCCTATAAGCACAAAGGATTTTACAAGAGCAAATTTCATAAGCGTTTTTAGAGAAAAATTTTATCTCCTTCTTATGATATGTAGCGCTATTAGCCCAAATAGTTAGTTATAAAATTCTCTCATCATAGAGTTTTATAAACGCATATTCTACCTGCAATTGGTAAATTCTTAAAGGGCATGATTATCACAATTCCATCTGTTCATCATATTTGTAAATTTCTACCACATTTAGTGTGTTACTACCTTTTTTTTTCTCAAAATATCCAAACACTTGCATTGTAATCTACCCCATGTATATCTGGGTTTTTTTTTTCTAGCAAGGGGAAATTCCATGATGTAGAATTATGCAGTTAAGGGACAGAAAAAGGCAGTGCCTTGGCCCTACATATATATACCTAAACATGTATGTTTCTGGGACAGAGATATCAGCTAACCGGTTAGAGCTGAGTGATGCCTTATTATTGAGTGCAATTCCTTCCCTTTAACAAATTGGGTAAGTTATTTGTTCCATCCATTAACATTTTATTTTCATCCAACTCTGTTCCCGATATAACACAAATTTGAGTAAGGCATAATTCTTCTCACCCTTTAGTGTCTCACATTCTAGTGTAGGGTCTCCCAACCTTGTGGCTGAAAAATTCCTTATTATGAGGAACTCCTTTGTTCATTTTTGGATGTTTGGCAGCATCTCTGAATTCTCCCCCCTAGTTGACGGTAGCATCCTCAAATCAAAGCAACCAAAAAAAAATGTCTTTAGACTTGCTAACAAGCCCCCCTTTAAAAACCACCATTCCAGGAGCAGAAATAAACATGCATATAAATAGGTAAAATATAAGCAACAAGTGCAATGGAGCAGGGTAGACACAGCCTCCAGAGTGAGTCAACCTGAACTTGAATTCTGTGTCTACCAAACAGGTTACGTAATCTTTTCCTTCTTTAGTTTCTTCCTCTGTACTACTGGTCTGTGTCTTGGATTCTAGCGAGTGTTAAGTGTGATTATGTGGGTGTGAGAGAGTGAGAGTAAAACAGATGAGAAAAGGTGTCTACGCCATATGATTAGCACTAAATAAATGTTACTTCTAATTATTCAAATAGGGAGATAGTCGACAATTTGAATTCAAAAGAGGTGTGTTGGGAGGGCCAGTGGAGAATCTCTCAGTACAGCTGCATCTTCAATTATGGCCCTGGATAAGGGGGTCTCTGAGTACCTTCACCTTTATAAATGAATGTCCACATGAATGAATGATTCCAACCAATCTCCTTCTTTTCGAGATGTGAATGGAAACTGCTTTAAAGTGATTGAAGTTTTCTAAGGATTAATCTCTACATTAATTCCTCAAATGTCCATTCCATACCTGCTACTTATAGATTGATTACAAGAAGAAAGATCATTCTTTCACAGTTGTAAAATCTTCAGATCTACTTTATGAACAACATGAGTGATTCAACCATGTTCTTGTCAATCTCAACACAGAAATCTCTTCAGTTTTGTGTGTTCCTGCCTGCCTTCTTCCCTCATTCCTCCATTTCTCCCTCATTCCCTCTCATTCTTTTCTTCCTTCCTCTCTTCCTTCTTCCATTTCACTAACTTTTATTGAGCACCTACTATGGCTATGGTGCCAAGGTCTGAGGTTATAATTGTGACCAGGAAAGACAGGCTGCCCACCAGGCTCTTGCCATCTGGTATTGTATATAACTTAAATAATCAAAGAAACCCCCCCCCAAAAAAAATCAATTCACATAGTCCATGGGTTTATTTTCTTCTTACATTTCTGCAACTCTACTTTCTGATTCTTTGCTGCTTATCTTTTCCTGTAACAGCTGAAGACTTTTCAGTTTTTGATTCCTAGATTAAAATAGATTTCTCTCTGGACTGTCTTCCTTACTCCTGTCTAAGTTCTGGGTTCTGGCCAGGTTCCATTTGATCTGTTCTTCTATCAATAAGACTCTATCTCTGAGAGATATGCTTAAAGACAATATACTATACCTATCAGAATTCAGAAACTAGCACTTGAGAAGTTCATTTAAGATAAATATTAAAAATAATTTGAACTTGATGTTTGAATAGACAAAGGATTTGAATAGAGATTTCACCAAAGAAGACATAAATCTCACTTCTGGGTATGTTCATAGCAGCACTATTCATGATAGCCAAGAATTTGTAGCAACACATAGTTCATCAATGGATGAATAGATAAACAAAATGTGGTGCATATATACAATGAAATATTATTTAGCGGGTGCCTGGGTGGCTCAGTCATTAAGTATCTGCCTTCGGCTCAGGTCATGATCCCAGGGTCCTGGGATCGAGCCCCACATCAGGCTCTCTGTGCAGCAGGGAGCCTGCTTCTCCCGCTACCATTCCCTCTGCTTGTGTTCCCTCTCTTGCTGTGTTTCTATCAAAAATATAAAATCTTTTAAAAAAAAATATTATTTAGCCTTAAAACAGAAGGAAATTATGACACTTGCTACAACGTGGGGGTAATCTCTGAGGTTGTAATGCTAAGTGAAATAAGCTAGTCACAAAAGTATAAATACTGTATGATTGCACTTATATGAAGTATTTAGCATATTCAAATTTGAAGAAACAAAAATTAGAATGATGGTTAGTAGGGGGAGGTGAAGACAAAAATGCAGAGTTGCTGTTGAATGGGTATAGAATTTCAATTGTGCAAGAAGAAAAATTTCTTGATATTGGTTACACAACAATAGGAATGCACTTACCACTATTAAACTGTATACCTAAAAATGGTTAAGAGGCTAAATTTTATGTTATTTTTTAACCACAATTAAAAATATCAACTACAAAAAAAAAATATCAACTACATTCAAAACTTTTAAAAAACCTTTAAAGATACAATTATAACTATATTAAAAGTAAGTTTATTGAAAAAGGAGATAAAATTTAAATTACTAAATGGAAAATAGAAAAATATAGTAGATTTATAATGATGAACATGGTAACATAAGCAGTTTTTGCGGTATCATCTTCACTTTTTTGTATTCTTATTCTAGAAAACAGCCATGCCTTTTCCAAAATATCTCTTAGTAACATCTGAGGATTCTGAATTCTCGATTGACATACATCTCCATTCTGAGCATTGTTCTGTATCAATGTTCAGAGAGGGTGCTTCATCCAATCCAGTGTGCTATCTATTACAGAGATTTTTAGTTCCTTATTTTTTTTATTTAGAAAATAATTGTCTGCAAAACTTAAGAATTCTGGCCTATGTTCAACATAAAATATTTGTCAGGCAATTTGGCATGAGAAACTAAAAAAAGAAAGTTAGAAATTCCTAAATTAGGATCAGAGATAGTGAAGCTGCCTTCACTCTTGACTAGTCTCTGAAAATTTCTCTGCCACAAAAGTCTGTTAAAACATATACATATCATATTACATTTAAATATTATATTGTATTTTAAAGTATATATCTAAATTTCCTTTCAAGTCTTTACAGCCAATTTAGCCCCTTGCTTTTGGTTCCTTCTGCACATTTTCTGATCACTGAGTCTAAGAAGGATCCAAAGTTCTCATTCATTACAAGATGTGTATGGATAGTTACCAAGACAAAGAATCATCCTCCATAGATCTGCCGTGAGCTATCCATTGAGGGACGCCCTTTTGTTCTGTGGGTAAGCTTTGATTTTTTTTTTTTTTTTTTTTTTTTGCCACAGACCTAGATATGTTCAGATGGCAACAAACCTGGATCCAATATTAAGATGAGATGAATGATGTACCACTTCAGATGAAAAATAAGGAGTCTTCAAAAAATTCACCAATCAAGATAAATAACACTTTATTGGAATATTTTTGAAAATCCATGTTAAGCCAAATATCAGAATTTTAAATTAAGACAGGCTGTTGTTTGTTTTATGACCCTGCATTATTGGGCAATAGGAACAGTCCTTTCCAATCAGCCCCTGATTCCAGGTCACTGGCTACTGCCACTGGGTGGTTTATGAGGATTGACAATGGTGAACAAACAGACTGGGAAATGCAGAGTTTTATATATAATCATTGTTTTGGGTTTTTTTTTTTCTGTCATTAAAAATGTTTTTTTCCCCAAATATGTTTATTTTATTTTTTCAGTGTTACAAGATTTATTGTTCATGCACCACGCCCAGTGCTCCATGCAGTATGTGCCCTCCTCAATACCCACCACCAGGCTCACCCAACCCCCCACCCCGTCCCCTCCAAAACCCTCAGTTGTTGCTCAGAGTCCACAGTCTCTCATGGTTCATCTCCCCCTCAGATTTCCTCCCATTCCCCCTTCCCTTCCTTCTCACAATGCCCTCCATGTTTTTCTTTATTCGCAGCACGTAAGTGAGACCATAAGATAATTGGCTCTCTCCGCTTGACTCATTTCACTCCACATAATCTCTTCCAGTCCCATCCATGTTGATAGAAAAGTTGGATATTCGTCTTTTCTAATGGAGGCATAATATTCCATTGTATATAGGTGCCATATCCTCTTTATCCATTCATCTGTTGAAGGGCATCTTGGTTCGATTGTAGGGCTTTTGTTAGCTACTTCCACTTGGTTCAAATTGTGGAAGAATATCTTGATAAGGATATATAAGGTATACTTTGTCCTTCTGCCACAGGCTCCAGTGTGGTTCAGCAGGACGTGAAAGGACATACCCTTTACTGGCAGCCTACATTTTACCAGCTTGTGGAGGGAAGGCAGTGTGAGGAAGGGAGAGTTCATCTTGGGACTTTCTCTAGGGAGGGATCACATCATAGGGACCAGACCAGATGGTGTTTTATCAATTCTTGGCCATTCTTAATCAATTTTTTCCCCAGTTCTCAACATCTTGTCCCCAGTTCAGCAACACATAATGAAATAATTTCTCAAATGGAAAATGTATTTGAAGCTTTAAAAAGTATCTTAAAAATTCAATGTCATGGGGTACCTGGGTGGCTCACTTGATTGAGTGTCTGACTCTTGGTTTTGGCTCAGGTCATGATCTCAGTGTCATGGCATCAAGTCCCATGTCAGGCTCTCTGCTCAGTGTGGGGTCTGCTGGAGATTCTTTCTCTCCTTTTCCCTCTGGTTCCCCCTCAAAATAAATAAATAAGATCTTAAAAGAAACAAACAAAAACCCTCCACGTCTATCTTTTCGGGAAAGAATGGTTCAGAAAAAAAGTCTCTATTGGCCATGAGGCAATCCTGTTTAAAGAAATGGTACATTCAAGAGCTGTCCTTCAAATAACCTTGGTTTTCATTTTTGCACTGATACTTTGGTGTCTGTGGCCCTGAGTACCAACAAAGGACTTAGGTGTGTTTGTTGAGCAGGGGGGTGAGGATTGGTTAGTACTCATAGTTACTCTATCAAAAAAATCTCTATAGCTGGCTTTTCTCAACTGTTTATCTAACCAAGTCCTTCAGGTTTAAGGACATTTTAGAGGGGTTTTTTTTAGCATAAAATGCAAATGTTATCCTGGGAGGTTAAGAAAAACTAATGTCAACCATTAACCTTAAAATCAACAATTAACGCGTCAATCCAAATGAGTTTATAATGTTTTCTCTAATAATGAATGGACCAGTGGTTGCTAAATTTTCTGAGTTATTAGCACTGGAATTTAAGGTGATATTGAAGGGATTAAAAGGTGAATACCAATTCTTTAACAGAGTGATTTTTAAAATATTGCATTGTAACCTTATTCACTTGGCATTCTTTCACTACCATATGGAGGTTTGAGTAGAAATGTTCATGTCCCTGATGTTATCTTATGAAAAAAAATACAAATACAAAGGACTTAAAAATTCTCATGGTTTGTAGTAAACAAGGATCCTTCTGTTGTGACATTGGCTTACCTGTGACCTAAAGGAGCGAGTTCTGCCCTCTTCCACTCCACATATTTCCACTCAATCCTTAGACTAGTTCTGACCAACATCACAATACATATATGCATCCCCAGCTTTTGCAAAACTTAATTTTCATTTGATCCAAACATATTGGCAAAACTATGCATTACTTTATATTCCAATGAACGTAAGTAGCATAAATCTTGAACTCTTCTCATCCCGAGAACTGGCTTTGTCAGCTTCTTGAACTCTTCTCGTCCAGGGAACTGGCTTTGTCAGTTTTTGTCAGCTTCTTTGTCCATTAGAACTCTACACAGTGCTTGGCACAAGGGAGACAGTTAAGAACTATCTTCTGACCTGATCTGTACAGTGCTGGATTTTTAGGGTAAGTGTCTTGTGATAAAGAATTTTAATGGAGATAAAAGATTTAGAAAGTCTATTTCTTGAGGTGGTGGTGGTAATGGTGGTACCATTGTCTTGTGTTAAGCACCATAATTTCTATATTTTCTGGTGAAAAGAACTTAAAAAAAATGATAGGTGATGGGTCAATGAGCATATGGAAAGGCCACGGATGGAAGAATCCAGAAAACCAACTTTTTTTCTTTACAAATTTATGTATGCACAATTTCTTTCACAAATTTGACAGAAGGTTAAAATGTAGGCTTTTCCTGACTTAACTTGAGTGAAGTTCTGAGAAAATTAACATCAGATAATGAAGCACATGGAAAAGAGTTTACCATAAACAGATTTTATAAAGGAAATAGCTAAGAATCTATGGCATGATTTTTATATCTCTTCATTAACTTCAAGAATATATAAGTTTTTATGGATGGGATAAGAAAAAAACACACTGAAAAACTGCTTGGGAAAGGGGCTAATGATACCCTATTTGTACCAAGCCTACTGATGGATGACCACATAATGACTCAGACAGCTATGAAATGTGTGTGAAATGTGAGCTCAGCCTAACTCAGGACTGAAGAAGGTACAGGATCCTGAGGCAGAGGAACAGAAGGAATTGCCCTGGGGCGGACCTGCTTGTATTCCAGATTTCTGGGGTAAGGGTGGAGATGTGTCTCACTTACATATGCAACGTGGAAAAGAGAACCAAGGGAGTGCCCTCAAGTCCTTGTAACAAGGCCAACTAGATGGCTGAGGATACCTATGGGGAGGATAGAAATAAATGCTGTATTCCTAAGTGCCACAAGGCTCTGCAGTCTACCATCATAATTAGAGACGCATCTTCCCAAGTCAAGGGGATTGTAGGAGTGGGGTCTAATGCACATCCATGCAAAAGACTCTGGAGGGAAAAAAAAAGTCAAACTTAATCATTTGCTAAACCCAGAAAACTTGAAGTATACTAGGAAGAGGCCCAGTTTAGGACTTTCTCTGTCTTCTCTACTGGTGTGACGTGGGGAATAGACACTGGCTGGTGAGCTGTTGGAGGAAGAGGAAGGATGCACTATAAAAAATAGAGACAAAATCAGGGGCATGCCATGCCCTTCCTACATTGGCCTTTTCCCTTTGTATATTTCCAGCCAGAAGCAGGTCCACACTGGGAAGGAAGTAGATTAACTATTTGATGTTGATAATGAGCTACGGTTTTGATTAATCTTTTGTATAGGACATTCCATTTTCTAAATTGTAACTGTGTGATATAAAGTGACCAAAGCTCCAAGGGTAAGTAACAGATTCAAGGAACTCTGGGAGTTTCCATTGAGGATAAGATGGCATTATTATCAGTAATTACATTTTTAAAATATGAGTGAATAGCTGAATAAATAAATAGATAAATAAAAGTAAAATTTCATTTTGATCACATTATGAGCTGTGCTTGAGTCAGTTTATTGCATAGAACTGCTCTAGCTGGTGGCAATAACATTTAATATTTGCATAATTACCCCTTGTTGTTATGTTGTTATGACATATGCCCCTCTACCTACTTCACAAAGGTTAGTTGACAGAGCTCTTTTTGGTGTTATATTAGAGTCCTTATTTAGAAAAAGCCAAGCATGGTGTGGGCTTCTTGATTTGGACTGTGAATATGAGGGATGAACAGTTAGGCTCTGCAAATGAAAACCCGGTCTCATCCAGGCTCTTTCCTTCATGTGCACCATGACCTCTTTATCAAAGGCAGGGCTACCTTAGCATATCAGGCGTGGCATAGAATGTCATCTGGTAAACCACCAGTGATGAGCGTGAGCTCAGACCCCCAGCAGCAGGGGCTGCTAACCCTCTGGCTTGAAGGATTTAATTGCATTCTCGCTGTCAGAGAAGGAAGTTGGATTTGCTTCACTGGAGTTGCATTTTCTATATTTGGGTGATCTATCTCTCCTATAAAACCATTTCCCAGTACCATTCCGGAATCCTAAAAACTGTTTACTTAGAAGCTTGTGCAGCTCCTTCTCAGACCAAAGGCCACTCGGTTTTCTTGTGTTTATGTTTCTTCCTTTCAGATGCCTGGCCTTTTGTGAGAACAGAACAGAGTCCTCAGGGGAAAGCTCTCAAGGTTCTTGTTGTCAGCTCTGCTCTCGGGCTCTGCTGTAGTGCACTCTACAATATTCCTTAATTCCTGTGCTACTGATGTCAAGGACCTTGTCTTTTTGCTTAGCATTTTGCACAAAACATAATTCTCATCTGACTCTCCCACTCTATCATGTTTGGCAAGCAAAGCTGATTCTCTGATGATCTCAGTCATGGCTTCCTGTGCCTTCTGAAAGAAACTTGCCCTCAGAAGTACAAGTTCTATGGATGAATAGTATGCTTCCTATATTTTCTTCAAATAATGGTCTCTGTTAAACATGTTGTCAGTGGGATTACTTTCAGATAGACCAAAGCTAAGACGGAGAGGAGGTCCTCATTTCAGATCTTCAGAACTCACTTGGATGCGAGTCAGAAAATGAGTCGCCAGGCTTGACAAAACCAATGGAAGAAATGGATAGTTAAGAGCTAGTCCTTGGGGCGCCTGGGTGGCTCAGTTGTTAAGCGTCTGCCTTCGGCCCAGGTCAGATCCCAGGGTCCTGGGATCGAGCCCCGCGTCGGGCTCTTTGCTCGGCAAGAAGCCTGCTTCTCCCGCTACCATTCCCTCTGCTTGTGTTCCCTCTCTCGCTGTGTTTCTCTCTGTCAAATAAATAAAATCTTTAAAAAAAAAATAAAAAAAAGAGCTAGTCCTTAAAGAACAGTCATATGGACTATTTCATCCTCAAATATACTGTTTCTAGAGCACCTAGAAAATATTTGTTTTGCCCGTGAATGAATTTTTGACATTACATCTTTGGGGGTTTTAAAGGACTCTCAAATTGTAGAAATTCCAGAAATGAGGGTATCAACCCAAACTGTGAGAAGGTATGTTTATAAAAGTGGGGGTCATCCTAGAAGATAAGTAAGGTCTGAGGATCTAACACATAGCATGGTGACTATCATTGATAACACTACCTTGTATCACGGAAATTTATAAAGAAAATAGAACTTCAATTTTCTCACACACATAAAAAGTAAATATGTGAGGTGATGGAGATGTTTCTTAACTACATGGAAGGGCTCCTTACACAATGTCTACATACGTCAAATCCAGCATGACATACACCTAAAGTGTCTTACAGTTTTATTTGTAACTTACACCTCACTAAAGCTGAATAAAATGAAAAAAATGAAAATTATAAAAAAGTAAAAAAATTAGTAAAAAAAAAAAGAAAAAGAGAAAGAAAAGGAAAGTAGGGAGGGACACCAGGAACCATTATCCTAGTCACGGCCACGATGTCCAGTGAATACATTCTCCTACCTTCTCTCTCTGCTTCTTGATTTTTCCAACTTTGGTGCCCTCCTGTGATTCGCAACCAGGGATGAATTTGTCCCAAGGAGACACTTGACAGTGTCTGCAGACATTTTTGGTTGTTACAAGTGAGTAAGGGAGTTGTTATAGCTCCATAAGAGGCCAAGGATGCTGCCCAACATCCTACCATGCACACTCTCCACAGCAGAGAATTACCCAGCCCAGATGTCAATTATGCTGGAAAAATGCTGGTATATCCATTCCCACACCACCACAGGAATGGTCCTTTTGAAATGTACAACAGATAATGTTACTCCCACTCGGAAACATTCAGTGGTTTCCACTTTCCTTGGAGTAAACATCAAAGTGTTTTTCATGGCCCATAATGACCAAGGTGACCTGCTCCTGTTACCTTCCTGACTCACCTCCTGCTGCCGGTCCTCTCTCTCACTTCTCCCCAGCCACAGCATTATCCTTGTTCTTCAGACTTCTCTCTCCATCCGTGTCTCTATTCAGATGTCATTTCCTTACAGAGGACTTCCTTAACAACACTATCAAAAAAACCCCAAGAAAACAAACTCCAAACCCCAACCCTCTACCTTAAGGGCATACAATCAGATTAATCATAATCCTTGGTTCATGATATACACTCAGTATTAACTCATGAGAGGGCCTCAATTTTTCCCTCCCTTCTTTCTTTCCTTCCTTCTTTCCCTTCTTCCTTTATTTTTTCCCTTCAAAATAATATAATTAAACATAAGATTCCAACGTCCAACATGAAAGCTTTCCCCTCATCCAAGATTTACTATCCCAAATCTTATATTAACAACTTTTTATTATTAAACACATCTGTGTGTATTACCTTAAAAGTGTATGTTTTGGTTGTATGTGTTTGACTTCATGAAAAATACACCAGATGTTTTTAATATCTATAAACTCATTTTCACTGATATTGACATTGCTAAGCCCCATCCACGATGTTGTCTAGAGTTGCAGCATTCATTTTCATTGCTGCATCATGTTATCTGATTGACCATGCCATGACTTGCTTCTCCAATCCCTTTTGTGCAGACATTTGTTTATTTGTAGGCATCTGTCATCATACGCTGGGTTGTTCTTAGGGAACATGTGCTAGAGTTCCTCTTAATAGAACTTACCACCACCTGATATTTTATATATAAATGGGTTTTATCTGTTGACTGTATAGTTCCTCTCAGAAGAATGTAAATCCCATGGAATCAGAGCCTCAGTTTTCCCCTTTTATACCCATAAGCCCTAGAAGAGTAACTGGTACACAGTAGGAACTCCCTCAATACCCGGCATCTCTGCTTCTCCACCTTGGCCTCTTGTCCAGCTAATAATAACAGCGTCTTGACTAATCTGCTCCCTTACTTGCTGTTCTTGAATCAGCTTTCAACATAACAGCTGGAATGATCTTGTTAAAAAGGTATATTGGACTCTGTCACTTTTCTGTTTAAAAATATCCAGTGGCTTCCCATATCTCAAAGTAAAAGCTAAAGTCCTTATAATAACCAACGGCTTTGCACGATCTAGCTCCCTCCTACTTTTCTGATCTTATTTCCTAATACCTGCCCCATTGCGCTCTGCACTCCAAGTGCACTGGCCTCCTTGCTACTCTTTGAACACACCAGATCTACACTTCCCCAGGACCTTTGCACTTGTTATTCCCTTTGCTGGACAGCTCTCTCAGATATCCATTTGGCATATACCACACTTTCTTCAAATACATAATGCAAGTCACTATTAATGAAGCCTTCTCTGCTACCTCCTGCAAAATTGTAACACATAACTTCTTGTCTTTTTTTACAGATTTTTTTCTCCCTTGACTCTTATTGCTATTTAACCTGTTTTTAGTATGTTTTATCTGTTT
Organism: Procyon lotor; assembly: GCA_028646535.1. Lineage (NCBI taxonomy): Eukaryota > Metazoa > Chordata > Mammalia > Carnivora > Procyonidae > Procyon > Procyon lotor. The sequence goes on along the minus strand of CM053605.1, from coordinate 8,683,796 downwards.
CTTCTTACCAAATTGTAGCCTACATGAGGCAGATATTTTGTTTGTTTTGTTCACTGCTGAATTCTTGGTCCCTAAAAAGTGACTGGCATATATGAGATGTTCAATAAAGAAAGGAAACAATCAACAAAATGAAAAGGCAACAAATAGGGGCACCTGGGTGGCTCAGTGGGTTAAAGCCTCTGCCTTTGGCTCAGATCAGGATCTCAGGGTCCTGGGATCAAGCCCTGCATTGGGCTCTCTGCTCAGCAGGAAGCCTGCTTCCCCCTCTCACTCTGCCTGTCTCTCTGCCTACTTGTCAAATAAACAAATAAATAAAATCTAAAAGAAAGAAAGAAAGAGAGAGAGAGAGAGAGAGAGAGAGAGAGAGAAGAGAAAGAAAGAAAGAAAGAAAGAAAGAAAGAAAGAAAGAAAGAAAGAAAGAGCGAGCAAAAAATGGAATGGGAAAAATATTTGCAAACAATATATCTGGTGCGTGACTAATATCTAAATATATAGGGACTCATACAATAGCAAATAAAGTAAGTAAAGTAAAATAATATAAAATAAATCTGATTGAAAATGGGCAAAAGAGGGCACCTGGATAGCACAGTTGGTTAAGCGTTGGAATTATGGTGTTGGCTCAGGTCACTGATCTCCACTTAGCAGGGAGTCTGCTTGAGACTCTTTCCCCTCTGTGCTCCCCCTTCAAATAAATAAATAAATCTTTAAAAAAAATGACCAACGACCTGAATAGACATTTTTTCCAAAGAAAATATACAAATGGCCAAGAATTACATGAAAAGGTGCTCAACATCCTTTGCATGGTCTAGCTCCATCAGAAGAATGTAAATAAAAACCACGAGATACTACTTCACCTCTATTAGGATGTCTATTATCAAAAAGCGATAACAAAGGCTGGCGTGAATGTAGAGAAAAAGGAACCCTTGTGCCCATCAGTGGGAATGTAAATCAGTGCAGCCACTATGGAACAGTATGGAAGTTTCTTATGAAATTAAAAATAGAACTACTCCATTACCCAGCAATCCCACTTCTGGGCATGTACCCAATGGGGAAAAAAAATCATTATCTGGAAAAAATATCTGTACTTCCATGTTTATTGCAGCATTATTCATAATACCAATGTATGGAAATAACCTAAGTGTTTGTCAACAGATGAATAAAGAAGATGTGGTACATATATAATGGAATATTATCCAGGTTAAACAACAACAACATAAGGAAATCCTATTATTTACAACATCATTAGTGAAAGAGGAGTGAAATAAGTGAAATTAAGTGAAATAAGCCAACAGAGAAAGACAAATACTGCATGTTATCATTTAGATGTGGAATTAAAAAAAATGTTTGAACTCATAGAAACAGAGTAAAATGATGCTTGCCAGGGACTTGGGGTGGAGGAAATGAGGAGATGTCAAGCAAAAGATACAAAGTTTCTGTTATAAAATCAACAAATCCTGGGAACCCAAGCATGGTGACTATAGTTAATAATACTGTATTGTATACTTAAAAATTGCTAAAAGAATAGATCTTAATTAAGCATTCTCACTACACACATGATAAAGTGTGACTGTGTAAGGTGATGGATGTATTAATGACCTTGATTGTGGTAATCCTTCAGAATATATACCAAATTATCACATTGTACATTTTAAATATATATAAATTTGTCAGTTATTCCTCAATAAAGCAGGAAAAAATTTAAAAAAGTGTTTGTTGACTGAATAAGTAGGAATGCAATTATTTATTATAAAACTACTTATTTTGACATTCATCAGATCCTACTTAAAGTTTTGATGATCTAATGGGTATCAAAATAACTTAAAGCTGTGCAGATAAAATCTTCTCAAAGCTACTGATGCAATCATTTGAAGAAATAGAATATGAGGTAAGATAGACACCTGGATTAGAGTCTTGCTACTAATTCTGAAGATCCTAATTCTCAGACCTTGCTGAAATATACTAGGTAGAATTTTTACTTTTCACAAAGCTGGAAACAATTTCCTAGAGGGTGAAATCAAATGTAGACTCATGTGCTGGATTCATAAGGAGGAAGCACGGACCCCCTTGCTGCAGGTGGCGACACGTGTAGCTTCCAACTAAAGACTTCGGAGGAACAAAAGCGCGTCCTCACTGCCGCTGTGCCTCTGGAGGTTCTTAAGGAAAGCAACTGTTTTGCCAACGTTATTATAAATTTAGAAGTCATTTACTTCCAAGTTCCAAAATGAATATTTTAAACTTCCTCGTTTTGGTGTCATAAAATTTCTGAAGGGACTTGTAAGAAAAACCAAGAGATTTCTGGAGGGCGAGCTAGGTAAGAGATAGGTGGTGTCTGGCAAATCATGTTGTTACTCACCGTTAACAGCTAAAGGAAATATGCGGGCAATAAAATTAATGTCCCTCAAAGATATGGATACATTTTAGCACCGAAGGATTTGGGGCTCTGAATATCCATTTTATAACTTCAGCTAAATCTTAAATTCTATGAATCCCTAAAATGTCAAATGAGGCATATTCGATTTGCACATATAGTCTATCATGCTCTCAACTTCCTTGAATTTTGAATTTTCATATAAAGGAAGCATTCATTATGCTATCATCCTTCTGATCAAATTAGTTTTATGTGTTGTTTCGAACTAGCAGTTCCATCTACACACAGGGATTCGATCTGGTTTTCTTTACTATAACGGTTGCTTAACTAATATATATATATATATATATATATTTTTTTTAAAAATAAAAGCTCCAAAACAAAGTATTCTAATGAGTTGGGGAAGTTTTGCTTTAGAAATGATCCTTTTGCAACGATTCCCGGTACCATTTAGGGAGATTCAAGGGCGGAGAGTCTAAGGGTGATATATTTTATCCACAAAGGAAATGATAATGTGAACAAATAGACGTTTGATCTGTGCCCCAGAGCCTGGCATGGCTGAAGGGAAAGATGTATCCCTTGCTATCATTTGAGTTCTCCACCCAAACCCAACCATCAAAGCTGAAAATTTACATGCTCCAAAAGATAGAACTCAGATAAGTGAAAAGCTCTTCAGATATTTGTTTTAAAAATCCTTTGAGAGCACACTGAATTTGAATCATAAAAAAGGAACTCAATCTGTACTTTTGATTTTTCCCAGTTTCATATTTTTTATAAATCTTCTTTCACCACCTCCATAGGCAGAAGGCAATGAGCTTGCTTTGTTTCCCAACTGACCTATTCATATCAAGTTAGTCACACCCACTTAAGTACCCCCCCCAATTTTGGCTAGTCCCACAGAGCCCTCCTATGGAGCTGGAAACTGATTTAGAGACTTTTGCTTTTTATAGAGAATTCAATCCCTCAGTACCGCGAGACATCCTTTCTTATTAAAGAACAAAATGCATGGAAGTTGTTAAAAACAAATCATTTTCCATTAGGAAAAGAGAAGATTGGAAAAAGAGAAGAGCACATTGCTGTAATTACCGGTACATTAAGCAGGGAATGAACAGCTGCGTGAACTTGGAGTCAGAGGGAGAAGAACCACTGAGCCAGCTTCCCCATATGGTCCAAGGGAGGGGGTGGGGCTTCTAGCTGCTCGGGGGTTGGTGAGGTGAGGAGGGGGCAAACTAGAATCCCATTCAAGTGAGAAACTCAGGCCAAGAAATGTCTGGCTTCCCAATCCAAACCCAGCTTCCTCTTTGCTGCAGTGGGGAAATCCCCCTGGCCTCTAACAAAAGCCTCTAAAATCAATGTTGTTTTTTCCTAAAGAGAGCATAATGTGAGCGTTTTCAGACTCTTGGCTACCTCGATACTAATAGAAAAGATGACCTCAGAAAGATTGAGTCACTTCCTTGGCCTTCTTGGGGTGTGGCTATTACTTGGAATGATGGATATCACTTCATAAACACTATTTGATGTAGCATTTGCCTTCTTTCCCAATTAGAAGTAGGGTCCAGCCAACAGCGGCGGGTCCTCGCCACCAGGTATCGGTCTCAATCTGTTGCAGTGAGAAACATTACTGCCTTCTAATTGGCATTCCCTTCAGAATTTGGCAAATTTGGTAAAAGCGGACTGCCACTATGGTAACCTTTCATTATCATTGCAAATCCTCACGGAAAAGCATTCCATTCTTCTTACATTGTATGTCATAAATTAAACACAATAAATTTTATTGTGAAAACTCCTCAGAAGACATTCCTGAAGAGACCGGACAGAAAATGCTTGCATTATACTGAACAGAGCCAAAATTCGATAGTTGCTGGAAGGGCTGGCTATGAGCAAATCTAGCTATTTACAGGGGGAAATACCAAATAAGCTACATCATGCAAGAAGATGTTTTTGTGAGTACCATGTCCAAAACCCTTTGGGTTTCCACTATATGAAGGTTATTATCACAGAGGATGGTGGCCAATCGTTCGTCACTGCCACTGAAACAGAATGGGGGGTGGGGGGGAAGCATTAAAATGGAATTGGAGGAATTCAAGCTTCCTGAAAATTTCAGTTAGAGGAGAGAGATCCACTCCAGGGAGTTATATAATAGATGCCTTTCATTTGCTACACTTTTTTTTTAATCAAAACAAACACTTTTACGACAGTTCAGGTATAATTTTGCTCATCTGTAAAATAATGAATTTGATAATCTTACAATATTTCTTCCACTGAAAAAAAAATCTGAGAAATCTTTCAGAATTAGGACTACGGGAAATTAGGCTATGTCCAGAGGATAATTTATTCAGTCATGCTATGGTGCCTTGGAATCTCATAAAGTGAGAGAATATTATTAAAGGAATCCTTTCAGAAATGGGTGCATTTCACTCCATAGATAAAGACAGGCATATTCCAAGAAGGACTATAATAATTTCCCCATAAGTTAACTCAGGATCGTCTTTAGAACTATCTAAATTTAAAAATAAAATTAAAATGCAGCATTCTACTTACATTAGGCATACTACTATTTCTTAGGAAATTATTCGATTATAGATAAATATATAGATAAATGTGAAAACATCATTTGATGGGTCCTGGAGTGTCCATTTCTGTCTGATTTGTGGATTCTCCTCTTAGGAATTTATAACTGTATTCAAGCAGTAGTGAAATATTAACTTGTAGGACTTTCTTAATAAACCAATTAATAAATCAACCGTGGGAACAACACTTACTCCAGTCTTTCACACATGGAGTAAATCCATCATTGCCAGACTTCTGAGCTCCATAGAACACTCTCTTTTATGTTTTCCATTCAACTTGAATGAAATTTTCTACTAGATCTCATTCCAGATCCCCCCAGGAGACAGAACTACCTTTCAGCACTCAATACTTTACCAAGGTCTGCACTCAAGTTTGAGCGTCTCAGTAGGCATGGGATCAGAAATGCGGGATTACTGGATTTCCCTCTGATGGTCTCTCTTCTCAGAAACCATTAGAAAAGAATATCACCTTCATCTACGGCTCTTCTGACAGCTGACATTTATCTCTGTGACCTCTGCTTTCTAGGGGAAAAATTACAATTTTTAGATGGCTTTAAACTTGAAAAGTTTTCCAAGCAGGAAGGAAAGAGTAAAACAACAAAAGAGTAGTTTTACTATGTAAGTGTACCTTCACTTAAACCCTCGGGCATTTAGGCCATAGGCCATATGCCATGGCCCTCTGCAGGAGTTAAGTGGAGTCAGAGATTTTTTCCAAGTTACAGAACTTGTTACTTACTGCAGGAAATATTCAGTTATTTTAGTTTGAGGTACAAATCACATGAACACGGACAAGTTTCCCGGGGCCTGTGAAATTATTAATTTTCTCTCCTTTTTATCCTTTTATGGAGCATTTGGAAGGGATCTGCTCAGTTTCCTTCCCTATAAATAACTGTCCTCCATAGAGTGTGGAGTCTACTTCTGAACAAGAGATAGCTTATTATGGCAGTTCACAGCACAGACTCTAGACGCAATCTGGACGGGCTTGAATTCCAACTCTGCCACTGACCAGCTCTGTGCCCTTTTGCCTAGTTACTGACCTCTGAGCCTCTCTTTCTTCCCTGTAAAACCAGGATTTCATTGCACCCCTTTCTTTATGATTGTGCTGAGTCTTTTTGAAAGTTGCTGAAACAGTTTGCCTATAGCTCTGTGAGATGAGCAGAGAGAGAAGAAAGATAAAACAGACAAGCACGTGAACACCATGGGATCAAAAATAACTACTTTTTGCACAAGATGAAAAACACCGTGCTCCTTGATATTTATCTATGGTGCACCAGTATATTAATCTTCATTTTATTTTGAAGCAAAGGTAAATCTTTTACTTGTAAATGTGAGTTACTAGATAAAATGGACCATGATCAGCAGTTTTGGGGGAGGTAGGTTGCCATGCTATGAATTTCCCACATTATCTCACTTATCTCGTGCCCTTCCTGAACACAGAAGCAATAAATAGATGGAAAAGAAGTAACACTTCTTTTAGTAAGAGTAAAGGGTAACACTAGTCCATTTTGGTCAGTTGGTACAAAGTCCCAGAAAACAGGCAGCTGGAGTTAGGAGCCTCCCTTCTCCATGCTCTGAATTCACTGTCCCTTTTGCAGATTGAGAGACTGCCCTGGTCCTCTCAAACCTTTCAAGATCAATTTATCCACTCATGTCTTCATTCATAAATTTAACCAATACTAACGGAATGCCTACTGTGTGTCTGGGACCCTGCCAGGTAGCCTCATGGGAGCTGGGCCAGGGGGGAAGAGCGTGAAGAATGACCTATGTTGACAAAGATGAATAAATAGGACACCATCCTGCTCCTCACGGAATGTGTGGTCTCATGAGACACATAAAACAAATGATCCAAAGCAAACAACGATCAGAGTAAAAGTCCTGTAATGCATGACAAAATGAGATATGGGAAAGAGACAGAGAGAAGGAAGTGTCTAGCACTGTTTGGGAAATGTTGGGAGGCTTGACATGGGGCTATGAGGAAATTAGGAATTCACCTGGTAAAAAGGGATAAAAGAGGTCCTGACAAAGCAGCATGGACAGAAGAAATGTCCCAGCAAAGACACCAAGGCCTCTAAGATCTCTGTGTGCACAGAGTGTGCCTAGTAATGTTTGTGGTTGGAATGCAGGGCATTTTGTGGTGGCATGGGTTTTCCAAGCATAGTAAAGACACAATGTTTTCAAAAGGCCACAAGTGACAGGGTGGTGGAAGGCCACTTCCGAAGTCTTGCTGGGTTATCTGATTTCCTGCACAAAGGAAGCAAGGCAGAGTCCAAGGAGGTTGAGAGTCTTGAAATGAAGAGCGTGCCACTTTCCTCAAAGACCAGCTTCCAGGAGTTTCGGAAGACAGGAACAGGATATTCTCTCCTAGGTGGCCCATGTTCCATCCAAACATGTTGAAAGAGACGATTCTGAGTGTCGGGAAGGAAGTATCCTAAGTCATAGTCATCTCCTTAGTGTCATGGTTTCACTGCTGCGTTAAGATTTACTTATTCCATTTTACCTAAGTCATAAATCTTCTGTTAAGGATGGCGAGTACTAATTGGTGTTAAACAGCCCTTAGTCTCATTGCGGAAAATATTCCTTTTCACCTCAAATCCGGCAAAGGAGAGAAGAACTAGGTTACCCAAGCCCAGGCGGGGAGACCCAGAAGGTTGAACGTGGGTGTGGCTCGTTCAAAAAGCCTGAGGCCACTCAAAGTGGGATTTTCACAGCTAAACTTCAGATCAGGAGGGGAAATAAACGCAGCTTAGTTCCCAGTATGAGAAGACCTTGCCATTCAGGCCACACGTGAGCCTATCAGCTCATTGTCCAATGAAAATCACACTCTCCAAAGATGTATTTCAAACAACAGCAGAGTCTGGAGTAAACACTATGATATTTGACCCTTTTCATTTATATAATAGCACTATAAAAATCGATCTGGATTCGCGCTACCGACATTAAATCTGATAGGACAAAACCAGTTCAGGTTTTCATGGCTTTGCAATATGGATGAGAACAGGACAACAATCAGAGCGTTTTCCTGACTTCTCCAGTTTCTCAGAAAGCAGCATGAGTCAGCCCTCTCCAAAGAGCAGCGATGGAATCCGAGTCGGTAAACATATCGTGCGGTGGACCGCTGAGTGGCCGTGCAGCCTCTCTCGCTCATTAGCGAGGGCCCAGCAAAAACAACAGAAAGATCGCGCTACATCTGGAAGTACTGCTCACCGAGCTAAGCTACCAAGCAGGTGAAGCATTTTAATCCCACACTCCAGGGCCTATAAAATCTGCCCGATTCCTTCAGCGTTTGCGAAGCCTGGGAGAGGAATTCTTAGCACAAATAAATGGGGGCGGTAGAAATGAAGCGAGAACAACACCTGTCTCTGCAGCTGGCCGGCAGACCTCCCTTTAATGTGCTGTCTGCTGGGAAATCGAGGCGTCTCAGGTTACACGGAGGCCTGAGCTGCAGTGGACCCTGCAGAAAGGAATTCTGTGACCAGAAGATGTGAGGCTTGATCTGCGGCCAAAAACAATGGTGAAAGGTACAAAATGAAAAGCTCTGTCAGGACAAAGGCGCTCGATCACAGAACAACGCGCAACTTGGCCGTTTGAAGAAATGAACCCCAAACCGAAGTCACCACTGGATTAACAACTGGTTGATCCCCTTTTACCTTCTAATTCTTCTCTGGCTGGGACTACTTGTTGAAATCGAAATGCGAAGAATACAGCCGCCAGCAGCGAGCGCACAGTGTCTTCATTTAGGGCTAGTTCTGGCTGGTCTCGGAAAAGCAACTTGCAAGATTTATGCCCCTCAGCCTTCCGTCCATGTTTTTTTCCATTGAAGAGGGAATTTAGAGCAAAGTTACCAATGTAGCTCCAACCCAAGCTGGAGAAGTCCTCGCTGACTTGCAAAATAACTGTGGCCTCAGCAGAATCGTGTGCCCAATAGTAACAGAGGTGAAGCTCATAAAAATTGTGTGCACATATTTTTAAAAAAACAGGAGAAAAGACCCTGGAATTAGGTCTACGTTGCATCTAATGGTTTCTTTTGTCACATAGACTGCAGCTAGCTTTGAGTAATGGAAACGAATAGAACGGAAGGGGAGGGTCTTTTCAAGAAAAGCTTAGAAGAATATGTAAGAAAATCTTAGAAGAATATATATATTCAGAGAGAGAGAGAGGTGGGGGGGAAGAGATTTGTGGTGGTCCTCGGTCACAGTGCGCTGAATGCCCCTGGAATGGGAGTCAATGCCTGGAAATCCTATAATGGGAAGCAGAGCCATTCAGGTCCCAGTAAAGGCTGGTTAAAATGCAAAGACATTGGAAAAAAAAAAATGCAAAGACATTGGAAAGGTACCAATAAGATGAAATTCACAATGACCCCTAACTGACTGAAAGGTACCTGAGGCTTTAGTGGGAGGTGGCAGAGGAAGATCAAGAATGCCTCCCTCCTTGAAAGTTGGGAGCTTTAGAGGGGCCCCACCCAGTGGGCGGATGAAGCAGGAAGTGAAAGGGACACCATTGCCAAATTTGTTCTCTTTGAATTTGGCTGTGGGTTCTGACTATAACAGATGGAATTGGTTGGGTCAACAGTATGTGAAATAAGAAGGATGCCTGAGCCCAAGAAGGAAGTAAATGCCCCAGGTGTCCAGTCCCAAATATTTTGGCAGTGAATTTAGACACAGGGAGAAAAAATCATTTATTCATGGAAAACTTTCAATGAACTGTTTTTAAAAATGCCTAAAATATCTATGGCCAGTTTCCACGGTCAACAAATAGAAGCAAAGTTTCATTGTTAGTTTGAAGAAATGATTTCACTTCATTAGACTTTTGCTTAATATTCTAATTAAAGCATTGATGACATGGAACTCACTCATTAAAATACGTTATCAAAACCTTAGCACAAACAAATATTTGGTTTTTCAATGACACTATCTTTCTTGTGTACCATCTGAGGAAACTTAAGCCATTTTAATACATAAATACAGGTTTTTTCTCTAGAATCATTTCCTTTTCTCCCTCTCTCTCAAATACACAAACACAGTCTCTCTCTCTCTCTCTTTCTCTGTCTATAGGAGAGGACACACATTTGATTCATGTCCCCATTTGCATTTATGAATAAACCCCACCTCCATAACCATAAGAAATAATTGGAGCCTGGCCCTTACTCTGCTTCACTGAATATACTGAAGAAAACACTCCATTATATCAGCACTGACTCTATTGAATGAGATGTTGATCTGCTTGGGCATTTTCACTGAGTTTGAAAATGCACCATTATAAGTGTTCCCAACTATGGTGAATTATGAATCTGCATTTGACATCCATCATATCATTTGCTCTGTGTTCTGTCTGGTGGGAAAAGGAATGGGGTCAAATAGCAATTAAAACATGGGCACATTTCAAGAATTCTAAGCACTTTCCAATACTACTTATTTTCATCAAGTCTTCTGCCACATATCAGTTTGCTCACAGAAAGGCAATATTTTGGATAGAAAGGGGAAAAAAAGTCTACCAATTCATAAGTTCTTATAGGCTATTGACTACATTGTGAAGTTACATAAATTTTAGTTGATATTCAGATTTTATGATATTTGTGCACACTGAGAATCCATTTGACACTCAATTTCAAATGTTGCCCTACAGCCAACAAACCATTACACGAATCCAACATTGTATTGACAATAATCAACCTAAAGTACTAAGCATAACTTTTCTAGGTCTGAAACCACGTAGATAAAATTAAATTATTAAAGGGAGAAGATTTAAAGGGAGAAACTTCATTTAAATTAGCTTAGAATGTCTTTTCATGGGGGAACAGTTAGCTCCAATACATTCTTGAAGGTGAAGATTATAAATTAGACCATCACTTCTAGGAGTAAGTCTTGTATTTGTCATATGATGTAAGCTTCCTTTCCAATGCAAATTCAGTTTAGAGACAGATCCAAGCTTACTGTGCATTTTTCAGAATGCTGCTCACAAACTATAGTCACAAAATTGTTACTTATTGCGTCTCTTCCTTCTGTATGCAGGAAAATATTAGCCAAGCCTTTCTCAGACACAAAGAGTAGAGCTCCACCTGATTTAGAACTATACTTGAAGGTAGTAGCCATCAAAGTATGAGAAAGGAGCAAAAGTTATTTCAACTGTCTCATATTTACTTTTTTCTCCACAAAAATGTAGTTCTCATGAATCTGGACTTTTAAAATAATTTATTGTAATTAGACAAACCATGCTATATAAACATTTCAATTTAATTTGATAAACAAGGATTAAATACCTCAATTTACTAGGTGAAATCTGGAATGCAAAGATAAATAAGACAGTATCCCAAGATGGGAAAGCAAACCTACATATATAACTATATTATGAAAGAGAATGTTTTAAATACTTAATGAATTTATATACAAAATCCTCTGAGAACACGGAAGAAGAGCATTAATTCTCTTGCGAAGCAAGGATCTCTTTAGGGAAAAGTGATATTTGATCTGTTTCTTGAAAACAAATGAAATTCCAACAAAGAGGAGATGACAGGTAGTTCTAGCCTTAAAAGAGGATAGGACCTGGGACAACCAGCTATGGCAGAGAGCCATAAAAGAGGCTTTGCTGCCACCATCATTCATAGGCTCCTTGGGATTTCAAAAGATAGAAATGTCAAAACTGACTTGTACTTATGGTCAAAAAGAGAAGTAGGTTGTATGGCCTGTAGTCCCATCCCTTCCCACAACTTCCATGAGGTACACAGCCAGGACTGTTACCTACTGTTCCATCCGAGAGATGGCCATGAAGGCATGTTAGTGAACAAAGCCTCTGTCTCAACTCTCTACTGAACGAGCTTCCACTAATGATATCCTTGACACTGCATGCTCCCTTCCCTAACCCCAGAACAATCCTTATTTCTCCTGTTGGTTGTATTTAACTATATTGGAATCCTTCTTTATTGAAACAGCTTCTCTGACCTTCCTAGAACCACCATTGCCCCCTTCTTTCAATCACCCTTGAAAGTCAATCTCTTTGTCCTCCGTAGTTAGTTAACCCTATATGCTAATGAATTACAAATCTACATCTCAAGCTCTGATCCCTTTCCTGAGTTTCAGACTTACATACCCCCTGCCCACTGATGATCATCTATTCTACTTAATCATATACCACCAACAATAAAGCAATCACCAAACCTAATTTTTATTTCTTGTGACTGTTTTCTATACTAATCCACCTTTCTCCATTCATGTAACAAAGAATCCAGTAAGGCTAATGTAGCTGCTCCCAAGCATTTCTGCAACAGTTCCTGAGTACTCTCACTTCCTCTGGTCTTTTCTCTCTATTTTATCCTTCACATTGCAGTCCCAGAATGATCTTTCCTAAGAAGGAAATATGATTCTATCACACTGGTGCTTAAAAATGGACTTCCAATTGCTTGTTGTAGAAGGTGCAAGGTACTTGTGTTGGTTGACAGTACCTTCGTTATCTAGTGTTTTCTTACCTGACAAGCTTCATCAGAGTCAGTATTCTCCCCTTCATATCCTATGCAATCACTATATAGAACACCTTTAATTGTTATATTATGTGTGGTCATTTTCTCTTGCCTGGAATCAGCCACTCATCCATTTTCCCCATCTTTAATCGATACAATTTAAATGGTTCTTACTTCTGTAAGCAGCTTTCCTGCCCAAAATACCATCATCACTACTGCCACAAGGTAAGACAACTTACTATAGACATTTAAAATCTTACATTTCATCTAGTATAGCATGTATTAGTATAGTATAGTAAGTATACTTACTTATTTATGTATTTATTTTATTTTTTCTGCCCTAGAACTGATCTCTGTAAATACTAAGGGAAGTTCTTGTCTTATTTATTATGTATCCTCCATACACACATCATAGAATCTGGCATATAGCAACTGCCTAATTATTATTTATAGAGAAATAACATTGATATGCAAAGCTCAAGTTCTGAAATAATGTCCTAAAAATTTTGAGATGTACTTAGAAAAATCAAGGCTGGTAAAAGAAATTGATCCAGATGATGACAAATGCTAAGCTTGAACTAAAGTGCTTTCTTAAAATTTTTATATTTTAGTATGATTTTATTAACGATAGGAAAAAGAAAGCAGATCTGTAAGCAAGAAAATGATGTGAACAGACCATGACTTTTGGAAAGGAAAATGATGGCAATGTATGGAATAAGTTGGAGAGAAGAGATACCAAGGAAGCATCTATTTTAAAAAGCTTGAAAGAATGTAATGCTTGGGGCATCCAATGGGCTCAGTTGGTGAAGTGGCTGCCTCAGGCTCAGGTCATGATCTCAGGGTCCTGGGATCAAGCCCTACCCCGTGTCCTGTCAGGCTCCCTGTTCATCTGGGAGGCTGCTCCTCCCTTTCCCTCTGCCGCTTTCCCTGCTTGTGCTCTCCCACCATCTTTCTCTCTTTCTCTCTTAAATAAGTAAATACATAAAATCTTAAAAAGCTTAAAAGAGATGCTGTGCACCAATGTCACAGCAACAGGAATGAAAAGGAGAAAAAGGGTGTAAGAGGCAGTGTGGACATAGGACAAATAGCATTAGAATATCTCCTGGATGTGGAGTGTGGGGAAAAGACGAATGGGAGGCTCTAAAACAGTTGATATGGACGACACAGGAGAAAAAGATTATTGAGAGAAGAACAAGGTGAGACTTAATTAGGTCCTTTTATCCCTTCTGAATCGGAGAGACACTCAACAAGTAAATCAAATCTGTATTTCTAATACAGATTTGAAATCCAAAAGAAGAAAAATAAGTAGAGATTAACAAGTACGCGTTTGGGTTTCATTCAGAGAAGAATGATGGCTGAAGCTCCAGTGTAAGAAAAGAAGGCAAGAAAGAGAGAGGATATTTACTTAGTGGGCTTCCTGTGTCCGGGACAAGCAGAAGTTGAACAAGTAAAGGAGGAGGAGAAGGCAGACTGGTAGATACAGAAGGAGGAGCAGGATGATGTGCTATAGTTGAACCATAGTAAAGAGAATATCAGAGAAGAGAAGCATGTGTTCGTCTCAATTAGTTCAGGGGGATTTAATAGGATAAGGACAAAAATTCAATCTCTGAGTTTAAAATCAGTAGGTAATTGGGGATGTTGAGAAAGCACTTTCAACCATGTGTTGTAATTTGAAATGACATTCCAGTGGGCTGAGGAGTAAGCCAAAGGTAAGAGAAGCGAAGCCACACTCTTCCAATATATGTGATGATAAAAGAAAGGAAAAAGACGCAGGTAGAATCAAGGGAAGACTTAAAAACATTGGCAGGGGAAATCAAACGTGGAGGCTGAAGGGAGATGTGCAGTGGAGCTGGAGATCACGTCCGTGAGTAAAAGCAAGGGATAATTTCAGAGGCCAGATTGAAGAGGACAAAAGAAGGGGTGGGTCTGGAACACAGGTAGAAGTAATGAGTCATTTATGGGAGAAGCAAGGAAAAGAGCAAAATTATCCAATCTGCAGGTGAATGCAATGGGATTGGAAGTAAGAGTGGGAGGCAGAAGAAACTTCCTGAGTCTTCAGAGAGAGGTGTTAATGGCAGCTAAAGCATAGACACAAAGAGCACCTGTATTGGGCATAATAATTAAGGGTGGCTCCCTGTGGCTGCTGATTAAGGGCAAGGTAGATGGTGCAAAAGATGGCCTAGGAAAGGAAGGTGGGGATAAATTGCATTGAGATGCTACAGAGCATCAACTTTAGTCTTTTGTAGGTAAGAGGGAACTGCTGAGGAATTGTGAGTAAAGGAGTGATGTGGGAAGTGGTATGCTGAGGGAAGATGTCTCTGGCAGTCCTGGGGACGAGGGGTTGTACAGGTCCCAGGGAAGACACATAGCCAGTTACTGCAAGTGTGCCCAGTCGTCTAACAAGAAGTAACACAGGGCAGAGAGGGTACAATAGAGTCAGCAAAGGTTTGGGGGGAAATTCTATAGGAAATTGTGATTGGTTGGGGATGTGGGAAAATGAGAAATCAGGGAAAACTTCAGGTTTTTATTTTGAGTGATTGGACAGTCTTCGATTTCACTTACTAAAGGAGTAGAGGAGTAAAGCAGATATTTAGAGGAAAGATAGCTCAGATTTTAGCGTGTTGGATGGCAGGTTCTCATCTAGAAAATTGTAAGATTTATGAATGTGCATAAGATTGAGGTGGTAAGTAAGCTGGTGGGCTAAGAATGTAGCCCAGGAATGTTAATAATTAAGAGACTAGACAGAGGAAGGTTGGCAGAGGACCAGTCGGAGGAGAAAAGGAGGAAGGAAGGAAGGAAGAAGGAAGGAAGGAAGGAAGGAAGGAAGGAAGGAAGGAAGGAAGGAAGGGAGGAAGGGAGAGAGGGAGGGAGGGGAAGGAAGGAAAGGAGGGAGGGAGGAAGGAAGGAAAATGAGAATAATGTGGGAGTCCCACAATCTAGTAGTATAGGAGGAATTCCAGAAAAAGAACATAATTCACAGTATCCAACACAGCAGTTGTGCCAAGTAAGCTAAACTCCAGAAAAGGTCCATTGGACTTAGCAGATTGAAGGTCATTTGGGGTTTCAGCAAAAGCACTTTCAAGAGAGAAAAGCCAGAATACAGTGGGCCAAGAGTAAATAAGACATAAGAAAATGACCTAGTGGGGCAGTAAGATTAGACTGTCTTGAACTGCACTCTGTGTTGGGAAGACCCACAAGAAAGTGAATCCTAAATAGCCTTTGAAGGAAGACTAGACATCCACCAGCTGGATTGGCAAGGAGCTTTACAGCGAAGAACACCTGCAAAGCACAAAGGTCTGAGGCAAGGTGGTTTGCTTAGAAAACACAAGAAGGGGGTGTCTGGGTGGGTGCCCTTCGGCTCAGATCATGATCTCAGGGTCCTGGGATCCAGCCCTGAGTCAGGTTCCCTGCTCAGTGGGAAGTCTGCTTCTCCCTTCCCCTCCTGTCCCTTTGCTATTCCCCCCCTCAAATTAACAAATAAAATCTTAAAACAAAAACAACAAGAAAGAAAACACTAGAAGTTTGTTTAGAAAACACAAGTATCTACAAGGCAATAAAATGAATGGAACATCTGCGTAGAACAAAAGTTATGAGGTGGGACAAAGACAGGTTCAGATCAAAAGAGCCTTTCAGGCCTTACTAAGGAAAAGGAATTTTGGGGTTGCTGGGTGGCTCAGTGGGTTAAAGCCTCTGCCTTCAGCTCAGGTCATGATCTCAGGGTCCTGGGATCAAGCCCAGAATCAGGCTCTCCGCTCAGTGGGGAGCCTGCTTCCCCCTCTCCCTCTGCCTGCCTCTCTGCCTACTTGTGATCTCTTTCTCTCTGTAAAATAAATAAATGAAATCTTTAAAAAAAAAAAAAAAAGGAAAAGGAATTTTATCCTGAGGCAATAGGGAGCCATTGCAAGATTGTAATCATCCTATTTGTGATTTACATTGGCTGAAGGAAGAGTAAGAAAAAGCTGGAGGCTAGGTGAGCATAGCAGGAAGGAAGATTTTTTTAAATTTTATTTATTTATTTGACAGAGAGAGAGAGAGATCACAAGCAGGCAGAGAGGCAGGCAGAGAGAGAGGGGGAAGCAGGCTCCCCGCTGAGCAGAAAGCCCCATGTGAGGCTTGATTCCAGGACCCTCAGATCATGACCTGAGCCATAGGCATATGCTTTAACCCACTGAGCCATCCAGGTGCCCCAGGAAGGAAGATTTTTACAACAGTGTAGGAGGGTAGATGACAGTGTAAATTAATAGCAGAAATAAAATAAGGTAAGAATTATCAAGAACTAGTGATTAAGTGGATGTGGGGAATAGGGCATGGAAGAAATAGGACTCAGGAAAAAGACCATTGTTTCTGCTTTAGTTGATGAAGGCAGAAGGCAATGTCACCAGTTATGGAAGTGAATGGAGAAGGAGATCTGTTTGGAGGAGGGAAAGGGTCATGACTGCAAAATGTTTGAAACATTTTGTATTTGAGGTTTCTTTTAATGTCTGTAAGGGATAAAATCCAGACAAGTTCCTGGACCTAGCTTGCCTGGGGTGTTGGACAAGTCACAGAAATATAGACTCGGAGATCAAGGACAGCTCTGGGGATCATCATGAGTCTCGGCTGAAATTCACCCATTGAAGAGATTCCCAGAGAAAAGGGGATGGTGGTGCTTAGTTACCTTCACGCATTTCGAGATGGTTGAGATGCTGCTTCTTTGAGGTACTAGTTCTGGTAATTAAGCCTCCAATGGGGGGTGCAGGGTAGGAGTGAATGAAATCAAACTCTATGGGTTAGAGCAATTTGTAGACTGGAAATTAAATAGGATCTCATGGATCCATAAAATCACTTTTGCTATGCTTCTTATGGCTGCTCAAATAAGAGTGTGGGGATGGCATTGGTGGACCTAAGCCCAGAGCCTTCAAGAATTCTCTAGAAATAAAGGATTTGGAGGGGTCTTGGGAAGGTAGCCTGTAGAAAAGAAGCCTTCGTTGCCACAATATGTTGTCAAAGTGGCATAAGATGAAAATCTATCTGCCATGATGTGCCCCAGGAGAGCAGGTCACTCTGTCCCTTGGAATTTCACATGGCCTCCTTATGCTTTTGTGACCCTGATGCTCATATTAACCTGATTGCAACTGCACGCTCATTTTGGAAACAGATGATTAATATAATGAATTGGCTTTTATGCCATATCTCCCTTTCCCCTTGGCCTTGATCCCTGTAGATTGAATTGCTTCCAGGTCAATGTGAACCCTACAGTGAATCTTCAGTCAGAAGGGATGATTTACATGGAACATAGGTATTGTGCAAGAAAGCAATCTCTTCTCTATTTTAAATACAAAGTGTCATCTGCTCCAGAATAACTCAAGGCAATTTCTCATGTATGTGTTTTTTTTTTTTCTAGGCACCCCCAAGTAGAATTTCCAGTGGGAATTTCAGAGGCTCTAAATTATAGCCAAAGAAAAATTTTTCATTTAGAAGGATGGAAATCCCTGAAAGGTTTCAGGTTATAAAGGACTAAAGAATAAGCAAGGATCATGTGGCCCAAGTAAAAATTTCCCAGGGAAGTGTTTCAGGTCACTAAACAGAATGGAATTTGTTTCAGGTTTAAGCTATTTGCCTCATGCTTTTATGTCCTTCATAGTAAAAAAAAGATATAGGAAAAGAAATTTCAACAAAGGTATAGTCAGAATTTGTGAGCAAGCTGATGAAGGCAAGTTTATTTGTGCTTTTACCTGCTTTAATATAAAATTTGACTTGTATATCCAAAGAACATCATTATATTTTCCATTAAGCATAGCAATATGAAATTTTACCAACTTAAAGCCCAATAACTATAATTTTGGCAAGGGCTAAAACTTATCATTGCCAAATACTTTCCACTCTAGCCTCATTTCTTCTTGGTTGAAATCTGTACAAAAGCTTTCCCTCTAAGGGGCAGGGGTTTCTCTGCTCAGAGGTGAGATGACTTTCTAAAAAGAAAATGTGAAGTCTTCTGAGCCACTTAAAGTCCTAAGCACAAAAAGCAATAACCCCTGTTGCACCTTTAAAATGTCAAAATTCTTGAACTTAGAGCACAAAGACCCATGGAATGAGAATCAGTTGATTTTTCAGGTAAAATCTTCAAAATTTTAAGAACAGCTCAAAATTGCATTAGGAGATTAGGTTTAGTCGTGGCAACTGAGAAGTTTTAAACAGTTTATAGAGATTGACATATACATGTGGTTAGAGAAAACACTGTGAAACAGGTATTTTGGTAGATCAGAATTTGGATAAAGTGAAGAATAAAAAAACTAAATCAGAGTGGCATCTTTTATTAAATTATTTTATGCACGTGTAGAGTTTTACAAGTCAAAATGTTTTACAAACCTTGTCCTGAAATCAGAAGTCCCCCATTTCACTTCCATTCTTCATCCCACGCCACCCCTCACCCCCACGCGCCCCACTCTGAAAGTGACTATGAAGAGGAAAATTACCCAGAGCAGGCCCAGGGCAGCAGGCCCCAGTAGATAGAAAGTTACTAGAAAGAGCAACAGATAACCAGAAGCTTCCCCTGGGAGCAAGAGATAACCAGTCATTTCTGCTTCTGTAAATAGGCTTCCCCCACAGGCCCCCCTCCACTCCCCTAACCACTGTTCCCACCTAAATAAACCCCACTCCCCAAGTTTAAACCCACTTATGAACAGTCAGCATAGCTCTTGGAACCTGATCCCTTGCAGTCCCTTATAAAAACCCTATAACCCCAATACCTGGGGCCCAGAATTACGGGTATGAATTTGTTTGGGTCCACCGGGGTAAAATAAACCCTAGTTCTCTTGCTTCTCCAAGTGTCCCTTGGTTTCTTGCCGCTCTGATTCTTTTCTGCAACAATCATTGACAAGTAACTTTTAGCAGTTTATTTGGATACCCATCTCCACAGATCTAAATAAATAATATTTAATATATATATATATAATATATATTATATATATATAAAATAAATAATAAATAAATAAATAAATAAATAAATCTTCTACCTCTCGATTTATAATCTGTAGGTTTGTAGGCATCATCTATTAACTTGCTGCTACGAAACAAGAAGCATCCTTACGTCCTCTTATGTCCTGCATTGCTTTCTGTACATCCTTCAATGCAGTTTATCATACTTTCATTACGATGTTTTTTAAACATGATTTAGTTTGTTTTTCTCAGCTAGTAAGTGTTAGCTTCTGCACAGCGAAGGAAATAGTCAACAAAACAAACAGGCAACCCACAAAATGGGAGAAGATATTTGCAAATGACACTACAGACAAAGGTCTGGTATCTAAGATCTATAAAGAACTCCTCAAACTCAACACTCACAAAACAGATAATCACATCAATAAATGGGCAGAAGACATGAACAGACACTTCTCCAAAGAAGACATACAAATGGCTAACAGACACATGAAAAAATGTTCATCATCTTTAGCCATCAGGGAGATTCAAATCAAAACGACATTGAGATACCACCTTACACCAGTTAGAATAGCCAAAATCAACAGGACAGTCAACAACAAATGTTGGAGAGGGTGTGGAGAAAGGGGCACCCTCTTCCACTGTTGGTGGGATTGCAAGGTGGTGCAGCCACTTTGGAAAACAGTGTGGAGATTCCTCAAGAAATTAAAAATATAGCTACCCTATGACCCTGCAATTGCACTCCTGGTATTTACCCCAAAGAAGCAGATGCAGTACAAAGAAAGGCCACATGTACCCCGATGTTCAT